>NQII01003535.1:2478-160353 GCA_002778355.1 Clitarchus hookeri
AGGAGTGCGAGGCGGTGGAGATCTCTTCTGAACAACACGTTGCAAGGCATCCCAGATATGCTCAATAATGTTCATGTCTGGTGATTTAGGTGGCCAATGGAAGTGTCTAAAGTCAGAAGAATCTTCCTGAAGCCACTTGGTAGCAACTCTTGACGTGTGGGGTGTCGCATTGTCCTGCTGGAATTGTCCACATCCGTCAGAATGCACAATGGACATGAATGGGTGCAAGTGATCGGACAGGATGCTTATGTATCTGACACCTGTCAGAGTCGTATCTAGAAGTATCAAGGGTCCCATTTCATGCCAACTGCACACGCCCCATACCATGACAGANTTGAATGTGAATGTTATTACAGTGTAACATCCAAATTAAAATTTGCTCTCTGATTTCACAAACAAGCATGTAACAATGAAGAGCCAAAAAAACTGGTACACCTGCCTAATATCGTGTAGGGCCCCCGCAAGTACGCAAAAGTGCCGCAAGACGATGTGGCATGGACTCGACTAATGTCTGAAGGTATGCAGGAGGCATTTCACACCATGAATCAGGCAGGGCTGTCCACATATCCATAGGAGTGCGAGGCGGTGGAGATCTCTTCTGAACAGCACATTGCAAGGCATCCCAGATATGCTCAATAATGTTCATGTCTGGTGTTTTAAGTGGCCAATGGAAGTGTCTAAAGTCAGAAGAATCTTCCTGAAGCCACTTGGTAGCAACTCTTGACGTGTGGGGTGTCGCATTGTCCTGCTGGAATTGTCCACGTCCGTCAGAATGCACAATGGACATGAATGGGTGCAAGTGATCGGACAGGATGCTTATGTATCTGACACCTGTCAGAGTCGTATCTAGAAGTATCAAGGGTCCCATTTCATGCCAACTGCACACGCCCCATACCATGACAGAGCCTCCACCAGCTTGAACAGTCCCCTGTTGACATGTAGGGTCCATGGATTCATGAGGATGTCTCCATACCCGTACACGTCCATCCGCCCGATACAATTGGAAACGAGACTCGTCAGACCAGGCAACCTGTTTCGAGTCATCAACAGTCCAATGGCGGTGTTGGCAGGCCCAGGCGAGGCGTAAAGCTTTGCGTCATGCAGTCAACAACGGTACACGAGTGGGCCTTCGGCTCCGAAAGCCCATATCAATGATGGTCCATTGAATAGTTCGCACGCTGGCACTTGTTGATGCCCCAGCAGAAATCTGTGCCAATTTGAGAAAGGGTTGCACAATGATTCTCGTCAGTCGTCGTTTGTCCCGTTCATTCACAATCTTTTTCCGGCCGCAGCGATGTCGAAGATTTGATGTTTTACCGGATTCCCCATATTCACGGTACACTCGTGAAATGGTCATATGCGAAAATCCAAATTTTATCACTATCTCGGAGATGCTATGTCCCATCTCTCGTGCGCAGACTATAACACCACGTTCAAACTCACTTAAATCTTGATAACCTACCATTGTAGCATCAGTAATCGATCTAGCAACTTTGACAGACGCTTGTAGTCTTATATAGGCGCTGCCGACCGCATCACATTACTCTGATTGGTTCCATACCTCTGTTATTTGCATATGCATGCCTATACCAGTTATTTTGGCTCTCCAGTGTATATATCTGGAGACATAAAATTACTTGAACTTCCACTTTTCATTACCATTTATAAGAACAGAAAATAATCCAACTGACCAAAAAAATTGTAAAGTGGTTTAAGAGAATAGAATGTTCAACTTTATTTTTAATCCTCATACATCAAAAATAGATTTTATTTGATTGTATAATGGATTCTTTGGCAACTACAGTTCCAACAGTACTGATATTTATTATAAATAACCCAGTACTTTTCAAAGTTAAGACAACTTTAACAGTAATATTTCAAATATGTGGTCAGGAATGTTGGCAGTTTCACAGTCCAAAACTACTTATTAAGAGGATCTAATGGATGAAATAATTCATACAGCTAATGATATTTAAAATATTTATAACAAGCAAAGAGTCAAAAAATTTATTTTTAAAAACCAATAATTAAAATAAAATTCTATTGTAATATTTATTACACATAAACATAACATTAATTTTATTTAATGTGGATTTTATTAGTTTTGTTATATCTAGTAAANGAAAAATTCCTTACATTAAACATAACAGAAAATGATAAACAGTAAATCTTACCTAGCCCTTCACCAAGCCCTAACAAAACTCGACAAAATATTAGCGCTGGAACAGACGTTGCCAACAGGGGTGTAACGGAAGTCGAGACAGACCACAGGAAAACGGCAAACAGAAGCACTGCTTTTCCACCAAACCTGTTGGCTGCACATGCGCCAATAACCTGAAAGTTTACAAATCCATACAGAATAATGTAAATACATACAGGAAATTGAAGCCTAAGAAAAAACACAAAAAAACCTAACTCGGATAGAAAGTAAGATATTTACCTGAAATATTGCAACTTGCACCACAATTTTAACAACACATAGCAAGACTACAAAATTATGTGAAATTAGCTTCCACAAGATACATTAATTAAAATAATAATTTAACAATAAAAAAATCTTATTAGGAAGAAGGGCAGTTCTGAAAATGATACCAACTCGTGGGGCATCAGAAGGGCAACAGAATGTCAACAAGGATAAGATGGTTGCCTAGTAGAAGGAGTTGTGAATTACAATCTGCAATTAGACAAGATGCTTTTTACATACTCTACATACACCAAAAAATATGGAAATGCAAGAATTGTGTAAAATTATAACTCTATGTTACGTCTATCAATGTATCATGTGTTTCAAAAGGAAATGCTGTTAATGTGGATGCCTTTTTGAATGGACTGACACTGCAGTAGTACTGTTATGTTATAAAAGATGGTACTAAATGGATTTGGTAAACTGCAGAAGGGAAGTTGTGAGTAAATGAGATGAATACCATATAGATCACATCCCACTATTAAATATTTATATCAAAGTAATATTGCAGTCTATAAAATTGAGTGCAAATGCTGATAAAAATCAAAGTAGTGACCCACACATCATGGTATAATGTGGATAATTCACTTTATTATTCTTATAAGATATCTAACATGTTGGTGTAGTACAACAGACTCAACATCAAGTATTTGTGAAATTAGTCACAAATGTATAACATTTAATTTATTCTCAATGAAATAGAAAAAAAAATATTCCTATTGAAGGGACTACTAGAAATTGTCTGGTCTCTCAATTCTTACAGTCACCACTAATTGAAACCTTTAGGTATATTATTAAAATGCCTAAATAAAAACAATTAAAAATGTGTTGCAACTCAGCTGAAAAGGTAAAAAACCTCCCAAAACCACTGCGTCTACTTGAAAAGAAGCCGTACAAACTGAATCCTGAACAAGCCTAAACTTATTGGTTGCTTTAGTCAATAAAACAGTGCAGAGAAGAAAAAAACTGACTGATCCATCTGATGGACATAATGAAATAACAGGGTCAAGTACCCCAAACCATAAAAAACAAGGGGAAAAATCCAATTTTTAATGTTAACAACATACAAAAGTTAGTCTGCGCTTAATTGCCATTTTTTTGCATCCTCCTTTGTTTATTTATTAACAATCCAAAATAAAAGAAACTTAAAGATGCAAGTAATAAAAAAGGTTATTGTACATTNTTGTTTATTTATTAACAATCCAAAATAAAAGAAACTTAAAGATGCAAGTAATAAAAAAGGTTATTGTACATTGTGGGCCACGTAATAAAAATAAAAAACCCTTTCTAAAATTTTAGTTTATTGTGTCCATCAGGTATTTAACGCATGTATATTTGTACAAAGATACTGGACAAATCTGAATTTACAAAAACAAAAAATTGAATACATGAACAAATAACAAGAATGCAGGAAATTTATTCTGGTAAATTAAAGCCCATACTTGTGAAACAGACTATGTCCATATTCTTTGTAATCTCCACCTGTTCAATATGAGGGTCCTTTTAATGGCAGAGTTTAGTTTACAAGCTGCTTATGTAACATTTTTTTACTCATGTTATGCTTATGAAAACTTTCATTTCTTTTTTTTTTTAAATAACTTATGCTTTTTAGCTATGAACATGAGTAATGAGTAAAAATATATTTACATGCTACAGGCAATATTTTAGAATTTTTGAAAAGGTTCTACAATATTCAAACTGACTTTTCCTTGAAAATATTCTTAAATCACTCTTCTACAAATGGAACACTCTTACAGTGAGTTAAGTTCCCAAAACAAAATATATGCCATATTAGAGCGAAAATATAGGATGTCTAAGCTAAAGGTATCCAAAAGTAATGGCTTACCCCGACTGACTGGGTGACTGACGACGCCACTGTAGGGCAAAGTTTTGTGTGTCGGTCAGAGACTAGGGCGACATGACTGGGCTGACTTTATTGGCTACTCGCCGGACCCCGGTCGGTATATAAGCTAGGGCGCGTGGCTTGATGGCTCGGCACAAAGTCAGCTGTGGGATTAACTGTCTTCTGTACTGCGGGTTTGCACACAGCCACTGGTTTACCAGTATTGAGTGTGACCCGGAGGTAGCTCCTGACTCGGCCACTGTTGCTGCTGCAGCCAGCTTGAACACATGCCCAGTCCTTGGGTGGAGGTGGTACTGTGGGCGGTGCTGATGATAGTCTGCGGAGGGCTGCTGGTTCTGCAATGCTGGAACCACGGGTTAGCTATGCCTAGTGGGACATGGAGCCCCTGACGGAAGTTGATGACGAGTTGGTGCGGCTCATCAGCGGTCTTGTAGGGTGGCTGAAAAAGGGAATGTGAGGGGACTGGTAGGTCTGACCTTGCCAGTTGTTGGGCAGATTGAGCTTGTTCTCCGGGGGGTTATGCTGCAGAGGGCAGTTGGGGCATTTGATTCGGAGGCAGTATCTGCCTTTCTAACTTGCCACTTCGCACCACTCCTATGGGTGTATGGCATAGATGTAGGAACTAAGGTCTGCCATGATAAGGAAGAGCAGATGACGAGGATCCCTAGCTAGGTGTAAAGCCAGCCGGGGCCGAGCCTCCCGGAATTGTACCCGATTACTCCAACCAGCGACAGTTCAGCGCAGTGGTTAGAGCGGTGGGTTTACCCTGGATGTCAGACAGTTCCTAAGGGTAGGGGCTCTACCATACTGTACACCAGGTGCACAGTATGGGTGGCCGTCTAATGGGTGTGTTCGCGACGTACATGCACTCAGTTAAGGGAGCCCGCAGTCCTACTCTAGGTTCAGCAAATGGGTTGTAATGACGCGGTCTCCTGTTTTTCCCTGGTAGACGGACGTCTATGAGGGATGAAAGTCAAAATCACCCTACAATCAGTACTCGGAGGTTCAATAGAAAACATGTTTATTCCCGTGAGGAAATACACAGTGGTNTCAAAATCACCCTACAATCAGTACTCGGAGGTTCAATAGAAAACATGTTTATTCCCGTGAGGAAATACACAGTGGTCCGTACTAACTCATAAGGACTGTAAATGAAGTAGACTACGATAAACCAGCTGAAGGGGACCTGGGTCTAAACTAGACAAGAGCAGATGTGGCTAGGTAGCTATGATACTGACCCTNTCAAAATCACCCTACAATCAGTACTCGGAGGTTCAATAGAAAACATGTTTATTCCCGTGAGGAAATACACAGTGGCCCGTACTAACTCATAAGGACTGTAAATGAAGTAGACTATGATAAACCAGCTGAAGGGGACCTGGGTCTAAACTAGACAAGAGCAGATGTGGCTAGGTAGCTATGATACTGACCCTNGATAAACCAGCTGAAGGGGACCTGGGTCTAAACTAGACAAGAGCAGATGTGGCTAGGTAGCTATGATACTGACCCTAACTAACTCGATGCTGTTGTCCAGAAGGAACTCGGGTGGCACTACCGGAAAGGTAGTGGATGTTCAAGGGGTGACGACTTTCTTCGGGGGTTGCTGGTGAAGGTCTTGAAGATGTCTGGTAGGCAATGATGATCCTACTGGAGGATGTCGATGTCTGCAGAGAGCTCCAGCACAGCAATTTGCAGAGAATGAACTGCCATTCTGCAGCTATGCACGGACATATATTCCACCTGCCTGCAGGCTANAGCACAGCAATTTGCAGAGAATGAACTGCCATTCTGCAGCTATGCACGGACATATATTCCACCTGCCTGCAGGCTATCTGTGGTGCGGGGGTAAGCTCCTCCTCCTGTGAGCGAAGCAGCGCTCTCTGGTGCCATCTCTCAGTCCATGGAGAAAACAGGCGTCTGTCATGTGAGGTTGCATCAGCGGTGTGAGCTTAGGCGCTTAGCTGGGCCGGCTTCTATGACACGTGGGAGGTTG
The DNA here is from genome assembly GCA_002778355.1 of Clitarchus hookeri. Taxonomy (NCBI): domain Eukaryota; kingdom Metazoa; phylum Arthropoda; class Insecta; order Phasmatodea; family Phasmatidae; genus Clitarchus; species Clitarchus hookeri. The sequence continues at coordinate 8,800 of NQII01003535.1, forward strand.
GTGTAACGTCCGACATAAAGGCGAAACAAACTTGGCTGATGTGTCCGTGGGTGCCCCTACATCTAGGAGTGTGCTGATAGGCTCTGGTAGCAAACATTTTGGGTTCGAACCCCGCCTGGGGTGACGTGATGACACGTGAAGATGAGACGAAGTAGTGTTTAAATAAATGTCAGTATGCGTCACACATCAGTGTATTGAAAAAATATGGGTACTGTTTTTTGCTCAACAGATGTCAAAATGGTAAATGAGCTCTTGCCATGTGTTTTGTGGCATACGAGGAGTTATTTCACCTACTGCTGCAGTGATTTGCTGTTTTGAATTGTCCAAATGTTGAAACTTTTGGTGGTACAAATGGTTCTAATAAAGCCCCAAGCAAAAAATGTCTAATGACGTTAAATCCAGAAATCTTGACGGCCGGGCAGTTTGGCCGCCTCTTCTGATCCAATGTCCAGGAAATGACTCGCCCATTCCCAATTGTGCAGCACTTCCAGCATTATGTTACCTTCCTGGAAGATATTTAAGGCAGGGAATGTATATGGTGAGGTTTTTAACCTTTATTCGTCTGTGATGCTGGCAATTCTCAGTCCTGGTTCTTCCATTGATGCAAGACTTTCACNACCTTTATTCGTCTGTGATGCTGGCAATTCTCAGTCCTGGTTCTTTCATTGATGCAAGACTTTCACTGTAGAAATCATAAATAATAAATATATCACTTGAGGCTTTCCTACAATTTGATGCATGCCTTTCCCTGTAGAAATCATAAATAATAAATATATAACTTGAGGCTTTCCTACAATTTACTTCTAGAGCTTCAAGCTTCTATAGCCGGGCTATTCAATTAGCGGCCTGCCAAACTCATTAGACTGGCCAGCAGACAAAAAATTAATAAACAATATTGTTTTTACTAAATACAGTCTGTCCACTGAAATTCCATTTTGGAATTCCACACTTTTCCCCGTTTTCCNAACAATATTGTTTTTACTAAATACAGTCTGTCCACTGAAATTCCATTTTGGAATTCCACACTTTTCCCCGTTTTCCAGGCAGAATCTTACCATTTTCCCTGATCTATTTTTATGAATATTAAAACCTTCCAATAGCATTTTTTTTCACAGCTGACAGAACAAATATGGTATCAGTAAAGTTTAATTAAATTACACTGCAAGAGACCAAGCAAGCAGGGCTAATATTTTATTCAATATTTCTTGCGATATACGCTATCGACTTCACTGCCCATTACAAACACACAGATACTTTATATTTTGTACGTATAGGCTCTATGTCACTTGGCAAAGATGTATTATTGCCCAGTTCACAAACTTAAGAATTGACATCTCAAAATGCATATGCTCATAATTACATTATCCTGTATTCACAAGACTAACAATTTTAGCAGAGCAGCAATTATTTGCATTTTTTCCCTTGGGCCAGGTGAAAACTCCCTGATATTTCCCTGTTTTTCTTATGGGTGGAGAGCCTGATATACTTTCAAATACAACTGCCTGATTTAATGTTGAGTGTAACTAACAATAGCATAATAAAACTTGTGGTAAAATTATATATTATTTCAGTTATTACATCTTTAAGCAAATAAACTGACTATGTATAAGTGGGCCATGACTATGTAACATGACTGTGGCCCATCAAGCATTGTAATTACTTGTAAATATTCCACTGGGAAAACTAATAGAATAGCCCTGTTTTAAAGTGTTAATGAACCACTAAAAAATTACTAAATTATTTTGCACTTGTTTAGCTACTAAAAATCAAGTAGTCAAACTGTTTCAGTCTACAAGGTTTTGAACAAGTAACATAACTTCTACTTTATTGATTAGAAATTCTTGTTTTGCAAATGTTTTCAAGTAAGTAGCTAGAGTTGCTTCTTGATTAGCAGTCAAGTCANATTGATTAGAAATTCTTGTTTTGCAAATGTTTTCAAGTAAGTAGCTAGAGTTGCTTCTTGATTAGCAGTCAAGTCTGTCTTCCTGCCTTGAACACCTGAGTGGGTGTGCCACACACACACACTAATGCAAGAGCATTTTTTCATTTTATATTTCAATGACACTTGCAGGACTGAAGTTGTTGCTTTCACTTCCTTTACTGCTGGAATGACATCTTCAGCTAAATGTTTCGTTCATCACTCATTTGCAAAAAAAATTNAGTCTTCCTGCCTTGAACACCTGAGTGGGTGTGCCACACACACACACACTAATGCAAGAGCATTTTTTCATTTTATATTTCAATGACACTTGCAGGACTGAAGTTCTTGCTTTCACTTCCTTTACTGCTGGAATGACATCTTCAGCTAAATGTTTCGTTCATCACTCATTTGCAAAAAAAATTGATCATCATGAACGAATCTTGAAAGTGCAACGAAGGTTGCCACACAGTATCATCATAGCCCCGGCATGCGTCCCATTTGCGTTTAATGCGGTTTGCTTGCGTGGATGTGCCATTAGGAGGCATACATGTCCTTCCATCATTCATATCTGCAAGTCACAGAGTAAGGCCCTAGTAGCAGTGTGAACCACAGAGCCAAGTTCAGTTAATATGCAAAATGCCTGACGGCATATTCAACAAGCCGTTGTCCAGCTGCACGAGCTTGACAGAAACCACACTGTTGGCTTCCAAGAGGCAGGTTGGATGTTTCCGTGCATTGCTTCCCACTTGAGCCATTCTGCCTGCACTGTGTGTCGGTGTTGGATGCACTAGGAATAGAAGGGTACAAACATCCATCGAGAAGGCTCAGATCAACCCCAGTGGGCCACCAGCAGAGAGGATTGTTTCATTGTGTGACAGGCTGCAAGTACTCAATGGACGTAGCTGTGCAACATCCAGAGACATGTCATGGGAGCTGGAGATATGCCCGTGCCACCAGTACCACATCCGGCAGCTAGCAGAGCAGGATCTGTCATCACTGCGACACTTACGATGTCTAACATTATGACCTGAGCATCACAAGCACATGTGATCTGTTGGGAATGGGTACCATGGTAGCTTGCGGATTGGCAACTAGTGGTGTTCAGCGACGAATCACATTTCTGTCTGGATACAAACAACCGCCAAATTAAAGTCTGGAGACGTCCTGGCCAGCACCGTGATCCATGCTTCATTGTAGAGTAGCCCACTGTCGCAACGAGAGGTGTCGTGGTGTGGAGTGCCATTTCCTACGATTCCCGCACCCCACTGGTGGCGAATGAAGGAAGCCTGATGGTGTGGCAACACGTACAGGAAATTCTGTGACCATTAGCGCTCTCCATCCTGGTGCAGCTGCATAATGCCCGGCCTCACACAACAAGGGTATCTCTGACCTGCCTTCATGCTTCCTTAACCAGCAAAATCCCCAGACCTCTTGCATATTGAGAACGTTTGGGACCAGACTGGAAAACAACTTCGGCTGATTTGGAGGGTTGAGTAACAGAGTGCCTGTCAAAGTACGAGGTGTGGGTCTTTGCCTGCCACGTAACTGCTTTGGATGACAGGGGTACAGAGTGAAGCAGCAGTTCAAGGTGTCAGATATTATTATTGAAAATAATCCCAATAAAATATGGAATTTGGGTAATTGAAATATTGATAAAAAAAACATTTTCATAATAATTTGTATTTGGTTTTATGCTAGCAGATTTTAAGCAGTCTTTGTAAGTAGTTACCCTCTTGAGTTTAAAAACAATGAAATTAAACTTTAGTGTTTTTTGTAGGTGGTTGTAACATTTGTTTTATGTCAAGTGTCCTGAAAATAAAGATACAGAGAAATTCCACATAATTAGGTGTATGATTTTTGCATACTCTTGTATTATATGTATCATTATTGAAAACAAGGATTTCCAGGCCAAAATAAAAAAGCATTTTAATTTTTCCCCTGCTAAATTAGTAATAGTGATTAATTAATTAGATACAGCACCTTTAGTAAGTAGCTTAGGTAATTTTCTAGATTAGGGGCTTTCCTGAAAATAATAAAAAAAAACTCCAGAAAGTGGTATATTTCGACTCTACTAATAACGTAGAACACGAATATATTGGGGGCATAGCTTTAAAATAAGTACAACATATTTTAAAAAATTGAACAAGTTTGTGAGGTGACTGTTTCTGACAGTTTGTTTACGTTTTGAATGAAACGTTTTATGCCAACAAAAGTTGCATTAACGGGTTCTGCATAGCTTACCTTGTTGATATTCAAGACGGCGTAATGTTAAAATAAGTAGAACATATTTAAAGAAATCGCGAAAGTTGATGTTTACGCCTATTAACGTCTGCCGCCATTAATAATGGCTGCGCATAGCATATTCACGCAATCTACCGGGCGCATAAAACATCACGAGTCATACGTTAGTATGCATGCAGGCAGCGGTCGTGGTCAGTTCGATGGTGCTTCGTTCGTGATTTAAGACGGAAAAAAAGCAAGCAAGACTACGTTTCTGCGTTATATTAGCCTATTAACGAGTGCTTCTGTATATATATTCGGCTGTAAATGAGTGTTTCAGTGCGTTATATTCGCGTATGTGGTGCTTCGTGAAAACTGTGATTTCATCGAGTGATCTGACGTTGAATGGGCCGTTGACAAGAGTATGTACAACCCGCCTACATTGGTGAGTGCATTTATATTATTTGTGTGGGTTTTACGTTCCTTTAAATCCCTAAAATCCTAAATTCGTAGTTTAGTGTGAAACCCACAAATCCTATCCGGTAGCTTAACGTGCAAATGTAGTTATATTACGTAAGTCAAACAAGGCTTTTTCCGGACGTTTATACAGCACAATTTCACATTCTTTCTATACTAACCTTGGATTATTCGTAGGTAACGCAGAACACGACTATAGTAGCGTAGTTAACGTATGACTAATTGTATAATATGTGCCCACCTAACCGAACAGAACCTAACCCCACGATGGGTGAATCACTATTTTACATTTTTAAACTAACCTAGGATTGTAGCGATTTTAACTAACCTAGGATTGTAGTTATTTAAAATAACGTAGGATTATAGGGTTCCCATGTAGTCTGTGATTGTAGGGTGTTGATCGGAGATTTTTTTAATATTGTATAATCTTATATTACTGTACAACCTTACAATCCTAGGTTAGTTTAGAGCCGTACAATCCTAGGTTAGTTTAAAAACGTAAAATAGTGATTCACCCATCGTGGAGTTAGGTTCTGTTAGGTTAGGTGGGTACATGTTAGGAAATTCGTCGTACGTTAATGCCCCTAGTATATTCGTGTTCTACGTTATTAGTAGAGTCGAAATATACCACTTTCTGGAGTTTTTTTTATTATTTTCAGAAAAGCCCCTAAACTAGAAAATTACCGTAGCTTATTTTGTCTATCTGAAACTATTTTTTTTAAGATACTCATTTTGGCATGAGGAAAACTTAACATTCTAGGATATTTGTAACATATGTTTGATGGGCTTAAGCCCAAACGGAAGTGTCAGTATGTCTAATTGGGCAATGTCATTCCACTGACATTGTGTGCATAGCCGAGAGTGAAAACAGTGAGAGTGTTATTTGAAGGTACCTATGTACTTATAACAAGAGTAGTATGTTGGGTAAGGCAGTTAAGAATCAATGTGCCTAATGTTTATTAGCAATGGGTCAACAGTAATAATTAATTAATGTAGTATGTAAAAGTGTTNGTGCCTAATGTTTATTAGCAATGGGTCAACAGTAATAATTAATTAATGTAGTATGTAAAAGTGTTTTTCATTTATCTAGTTAAGCAATAGGCTCTACATCATTAGAAGTCAAATGTGACATACATATGGTGAAACTTTGCTATGTTTGAATGGATGGAGGATGTAAATTAAAGTGGAACACAAGGCAGATGTTAAAATGTAATGTTTATATTTAAATGTGGCACAGGGATATATAATCTGTAACTGAAAATAGAACTTTATGAAGACTTTAGAAAAGTGCAAATGAGATGGTATTGGGTGAAGTGTAGCTATAGTAGCCCTAAATAAAATGTATTAGAAAGTTAACCTTCAGTTATTTTTTAATTTGCTGTTGAAGTTGTAGGGATAATTTGTGGACAACGTCTATACACTAATGCCCAAGCAGTGGCGGTTGCAGGGCTGCAGCCCCCCCTGAATTATTTCTGAATTACGGTAAACAATTTTTAATGTTGCAGCTGCTCTCAATTTAAAAGAAACCTTAATATGATTGCTTCGAACTTTCTATTCTGCCAATGATCGTAGGCTGATCCCCTCGACTGAGTAACGTGTGATTATGTAGCTTGTACAGCACTAGGCTGGGCGGCATGGCTGGGCTGCGGCAAAGGCAGCCCATCCGGCCTTGCTAGCACACGCGCACGCCGGTAGCAGGGACGCGGAGTGTGGCTAACAGGGAAAGGGGGGTGTCTCGCCCTTTGCCCGTAAGTGGGCTACAAGGCTGCCAGCCCTTACAGGCTGTCATGGGACGAGCAACTGGTGCACACGTTTACATTGCTTTGCTGACATCAAGCTGGTGATTACTTCAGGTATGAAGTGAAGCATTTAGAAGTTTGTATCTATGCTATTTTCACTATATTTTAATTTAATTTAACATAAACAGAATAAATGTGGCGAGTATAGAAGATATTTATTTTTCCAATTATCACTAGAGGAAAAAAAATGAAATTGAAAACAAATTAATTAATAAATAATCAGCCTTCATCAAGTTGGCAGCAGACAAATAAAAGAAAATTAATTGTAACGTGTATGATAAGCACAAATGACTGTGTGGATGTGAATAACAAAAATGCTCTATTTTGTTTTTATGAAAAGTATGTTAAAAATATTTTCAACATATTTAATTAATTTACTTATTTGTAATGTTGCAAATATCTGTGGTTCAAAAATCACTAAATGAAATTGCGGGAATATTTTATTGGCAAGCATAAATAAGAAATGAGAAAGGAAATTACCATGTTAAAATAATTTCTTATCAATAAAAATATAGGATTTTTCAATAAGGATGGTGCAAAAGTGAAGCTGATTTATCCATGCACAATCATTTTTTAATAATCCTGTATACAAAAGCGATAAAGAAAAATTATATATTTCATTTTCGATTTCAGTAAGAAATCTAAGAACTTAATGAAAATCTAAGTAAAATGGAAATTTGAAGTTCACTGAATATTAAGTGCTTGTCAAATAACGTTTATTTAGGTGAAACACAATGAAAATGTCAGTTTGTATATGTTTATTACTAAAATGTTACTGAAATAATTACTTGAAACTTGACTTGAAATGTTGGCGAAAGTTATTTTGTTAAGTTCAAGAATTTTATTACAACATTTATTCCTTCCTTATGTATTCCATTAATGTCTTTTTTTTTTACATGTACTTTAAGGAAATATTTAGGAGCATATTGTTATACTGTATGACCGGCCATTGATGACACTATGCAAGTTTGAATTCACAATTTTTATTGAATTCAGTTGATTATGTTCAAGTATTTAGTTCAAAAATATATTAATAAGAATTAGATGAAATTTTCAGATTTTCGTTAAACATTCGTTTAAAGATGTGTTCTCATAAAATTAGTTTCGATTTTCTTTTCAGTTTCATGGAGTTCAACAACATATTTTTCATTTTGTTTTATGAAACAAAAAGTCACTTTCGCCCAACCCTAAAATATTGCAAGACTTAATTTCACACTAAAAATTAACAACTGTTATGTATTTCATTAGCTCGCTCTCCNGAAACCTACAAGCCACAACTATACCCACGTGTTTAATATCTTTTATTGTTAAAAGCACTGTTTTCTTGAAGAAAGAAATAAATATACATAGTCCAGGTAGACACTGGGTTTATCTTATTGGCCCCTGGATATTGCCAGTCCAGCCTTCCTGTAGCTACACCCCCTGGTGTGGCAAATATTCTCAAATTATTCACATACTTTTTAGGCCAGAAAATAAGGGTACAGTAACATATTACATTTATCCATCTCAAAAGTGAAAGCTACCTTGAATAAAAATTATGTTTAAATAATACAAAATCATACCTGCATAAATAAAACACAATAACTTGACTAGAATTAATATTCTTGTGAAAACTAGGTTGTACTAGGCATATTTTTTGGAAAGTTTTAGATGTCTCACTTTTAGCAGTGGATATAAAATGTGGCTTCTAGGACAGTGAAATAACTAAAATTTCAAAACAAAAAAAAAAACTTATTTTAATGGAAAACATAAGTGTATGCTGAAAGCATATTTTAATTTAACAATAACCAAATTTTTAATACTTTTATTTACTTAAACACACATTCACAATTCAATACACTACCTTTTTCATGACTAAAAATATAAAATAAATTTTTTTTTTTTAAACCATAAAATTTATGTAATATTATGGGAAAATCAAAAACCTTAGTTTAAACAAAAAATACAAAAACAAATGTTACAGCATATTAATTTCACTGAAAAATTACTAAATATTAAAATCATAAATACAACACAAAAGCATCTTAATTATAATGAAAAATAACCAAATCTGAAATCACATACGGGCTGTTCGGAAACTCCCCTGAAATATTTCAGGAGGTAATTCCTTGTAGAAAATGAAGTAGACATAAGTAATACAACTTACAGCCTAGCTTGATCCTAGTAGCATGCAACATAAGAACTTTTTTATTGAATAGGACACAGTGCTAAATAAGATGGTTATCAAAATTCCATAAAACTTGAAGGTAAAATAATAGTATGCAATTAGATGGAGGCCACCCCTATTATTTTTATGAAGACAGAAAGTCTTATCACCGGTTTTTCAGACATAGGTTGAACATCTCAATATCACTAAACATCATCTAGAGCAGGGCTGCTCTAGATGTGGCCACGATGTGGCCACGATGTGGCCCGCGGACGAATTTTGAATGGCCCGCGCAAGCAATTCAGAAAATTCCCGCCAAGTTGAAAAAGTGTTTTGTACGTGGTAGTATAGGATTAGGAAGACGTTTTATCTAACAAAGGCGGGTTGGTCTTAGTGCGAGTGTAGATGCACGTGTACATTGTTTTTGTGTGCGTAAGCTCGGGAGCGAAGTATTGTTTTGAGCCTCCCGCCCGCGCTTCCTCGCGCTCACCTGTTCCCGCACTGTGTTTCGAAAAACAATCGAGAGCGCGCGTCACTGCTTACAGTACATAATGTTTTTAAGTTGTGATTTTGTTGATGAAGAACTGAATCAAACATTTGATCGTTTTTGTTTAAATAAGTGAAGACATTGGTGTTCAAAGGTATGTTATTCATTATGAGCTAATTTAAGTAGATATTCATATTAGGTACCTATTCAGAAAGGAAAATAAACAAATGTTGTTTGTTTCAGTATGTCTCACAGCAAACCAAGTACGTCGAAATCGACCGAGACCTACCGTGTTTTTCATGATGAATGGGAAAATAAATATTGTTTTATTGAAAGCAAGGCGCATAAACCCATGTGTTTACTTTGCTCCGCTACAGTAGCTGTTGCAAAAAAATATAACCTAGAAAGGCATTATAAGCAAAATCATAATAATTTTGAAAAAGAGTACCCTGTTGGTAGTGCTATCAGAGAAGATTTTTTAAAGAAAAAGAAAAAGGAACTATTCAACCAACAGAATATTTTCGTTGAAAGGCACGACGAGCTTGAATCCATGGTCAAAACATCTTACGAGATTTCTTTGCTTTTAGCGAAAAAGAAGAAATGTTTTACTGATGGAGAAATTATTAAAGAGGCTTTGACAATCTTTGCACAAAACTGTAATGATAAAAACGTCAAAGCTAAAGCCGACAGTGTCTCACTCTCACGACACACTGTTACGAGAAGGGTGGAGGAGATGGCAGTTGATATCAGCAGTCAGATTCAAGAAATCGTAACAAAGTGCAAATACTTTTCATTGGCGTTAGATGAAACTTGCGATTTAACGAGTAGGTCTCAGTTGGCTATTTTTGTGCGGTGTATTGATAAACATTGGAATATATTGCAAGATTTACTTGAACTCTGTCAGCTAGAAACTACAACCCAAGGAAAAGACATTTTATTGAAAATTAGGGAATGTATTGAGAAAAAGGGCTTATCATGGGACAAAATGATATGTATTTGCACTGATGGAGCACCTGCAATGATCGGGAAAAACAAAGGTTGCGTAGCTTTGTTGCAGAATTTCTTGGGTCGCACACTATTTTCGTATCATTGCATTATCCACCAGGAAGCTTTGTGTGCAAAGGACATGAAATTGGATGATATTATGGATCCAGTGGTACGTTGCATAAATTACATACGTGCAAAAGCTCTTAATAGACGTGAATTCAGAGTTTTATTTGAAGAAGAAATCAGTGAATATGGAGAGCTTCAACTGTACTGCGCTGTGCGATGGCTTTCAAGGGGCAACATGTTAAAAACATTTTTCAACTTGAGAGAGCAGGTCGTGGAATTTTTGGAGGAAAAAGGGGTGTTACCTTTGGAAACTGATTTACTGAAGAATACATCTTGGTTGAGTGATCTTGCATTTCTTGTTGACGTTACGAATTATCTCAATATTTTGAATCTCAAATTACAAGGCAAAGATTGTTCATTTCCGACTATGTTTAGTTTGATAAGCGGATTTAAAGCTAAATTAAATCTGTTTTTAATTAACTTAAGCACAGAAAATATTGACCATTTTCCCACACTTAAAGATTTGAAAGAGAAACTCAATATTGACACCATCAATTGTTCTAAATACGAATCTAAAATTAGCTCCTTATTACAATCGTTTGAGAGAAGATTTCAAGACTTTGAGAGTAAAAAACAAAATATACAAATTTTTGTGAATCCCTTCATAATCAGTTTGACTGAAATAATTACTTATCCTGCCAATGTTCAGTTAGAACTCACTGAACTGCAAAGTCATTTTGCGCTAAAAAACCTTTTTGCCGAAAAAGTATCCTCAAAACCACAAAATTCTTCAGAAGATTTTGCAAATTTCTGGAAATTGGTACCAACAGAAGATTTTCCTATCATAACAGACCTGGCCTTACAATTCTTAAGTAGTTTTGGATCAACATATGTCTGTGAAAAGGTTTTCTCAAACCTTAATTATGTTAAAAATAAATACCGCACATCACTAACAGAGCAACATATTAGTGACTTGTTGTTACTTTCAACATCTGATTTGGAGCCTAATATAAGAAAATTATTACAACAGAAGCAATGTCAGAAATCGTATTAATTGTATTAACCTTAGTTTTTATTTAGTTCGATTTTGATTTAAGATACATAACATTAGAATGAAGAAGCAAAAGTGTATTGTTTTATTATTTTAATAAACAACANTTGAATAGGGCATAGTGCTAAATAAGATGGTTATCAAAATTCCATAAAACTTGAAGGTAAAATAATAGTATGCAATTAGATGGTGGCCACCCCTATTATTTTTATGAAGGCAGAAAGTCTTATCACCGGTTTTTCAGGCATAGGTTGAACATCTCAATATCACTAAACATCATCTAGAGAATGGCAGTTCCACACTGTTTCTGATATTTTGAATAAATTCCATTTCTAAACTCAATTTTCAAGGGCCTATATCTCATTTAGGAACTGAGCTAAGCTAGAAGTTGTATTACATGTGTCTACCTCATTTTTTTCTTACAAGAAAACACCTCCCGAAATATTTTTGGCGAGTTTCGAAACAAGCTGATTACAGTGTAAAAATTAATTAATTTCAATAAAAATTATAACAACTTTAAATTATGCAAATAATTTTTTTTTAATTATTACGTTTATTAGATTTTTTTTTTAATCATAAATTTTATTTAGTTATAATAAAACTTTTATATATCTTGTAATGACGCAATATACTTAATTTTTCGGGACACTGTTGTAAAATTATTTGAGGGTATGAAGCTTTGGAAAGCTTCTTAATATTTTTATCGGGTTTCAAGTTTAAAGCTGCGGTGGTTAGTTTCCAGTGATAGTAAGTTTATCCGGCAGACGTGTGCTTTTGTAGGTTATCGGGCGGACGTCTGCTGTTTACGTTTATCAGGAGGACGGTTACAGTTTTAGTTTTGAACGTTGGAGTTTTTTGTGAAGCGTCAGCATTATTTAGCTTTTCAGGCGAAGTCGACAAGTTTTAGTTCCTCGGCGCAGTTTTGTTGTACGAGAGGTTCGTTTATGTTGACGTGCAGGATTAGTTCGTGCGGAGCAGTTTCGATTTTGATAACATGTTGAGAGCGTGCATGGCCAGACCCTTATCTCAGGAGAGGGGGGTGATAGGCAGGACAAAAGACGCATCTGTCTGTCGCCCTCCAAGCAGTTGGAGCAGTGCTTCAGAGTCAGTCGGCGGCAAGGGCCGTTAAGAGGCGTCACTTCAAGGCAGTCATCGTACAATGGTCGTCTAGGTCGAGTCGGGCAGGACGATAACCCTCACATCTGCAACTAGACTTTATATTAATTCTCCGCCAGTGTGGGAGGTAGCCGCATATTATATTTCTTTTGATGCAAGTTTTGAGACATTAATAAGCTGTAAACTACTGTGGTGCTGTGTCTGTACTTTTATATTTATCTGTGAGAGGTTCGTACTCTGCATACTGAAACTCTGTCAGTGAACTGTCACTAAATAGTTAAATAAACATATATAACAAAATACTTTGGAACTTCTTTTTTTTAATTAGTCGGCGCCCATGTACTGAGTCTCGTGTTTCTACCTTGAGCTAGTTGTGGCACGTAGCTTCGGCAGTGCCGAACGTTACAATCTTCTGTAAATTACAAATTTTTTCCAGCTTCAACATTTTATTAAAATTAATATTTATTAATATATGTTTTATTTTTATAATTTTTAATTTTTATAAGAACAATTAATTATCTAGAACAGTCTTTGTAAAAACAAAAGAATAATAATTTGTTTCACCAATACAATTTTCAGTAGGTTTATAATATAATTCATTATTTCAGTAATCAGTATCTAATTTTTATTCTGAATTTCTCAAATCATTAGCAAAATACATTTTATAATAAAATCTATTATCAACAACTGAATTTTAACTTTCTTTTGGAAAATCCCATTCGCTATAAAATATTTTGTGCATTACAATGTATATTGATTTCCAAAAACTACCACTAATAAAAATTTGTATGAACCATCAGTTTCTTTAAGAAAAAAATTAACATTTATTATCCAATTAATTTCTCTATAAAATCTAATTTCATATCTCCCTTTCCAATAAATGTCATTATCTTGAATAAAACCAAATAAATAACAAAAATAATAATTATTTCATTATGCTTATTGCAAATTAGCAAATTTTACTTGACACTCATTATCAACTATTTCTAAATAATAATTTTTTCTCCTACTAGTCAAAGTTATTCCAGCACCATCAACTGATTCAGTAATATTCCTGTGTTTTGAAATTGCAATTCTTGAACATTGAAAATGAAAAACATTTGAAGTTACATCAAAAGATTCATCTTTAAGGTAATTAACAACAGACCTCATTTACTTAATCTAAATTNGTCGAAATATACCACTTTCTGGAGTTTTTTTTATTATTTTCAGAAAAGCCCCTAAACTAGAATTTTACCAAATATTTTAATTTCCCCTTGTTTAATACATAGGAGAAAATATTTGTATTAAAAGAATTTCGATAACTTTAAAACTTATTTATTAAGGAAAAAACGATTAATTTTTTTATTGCAAATAATATAATGTTACAAGATGCCTGATGGGCGTATCTGAGTTCGTGAGGGATGGAGAGCTTAATAAAAATAAAAGAACTAAATTTGTTTTTAGTTTAATTCATACAGCTATTATTTACAGCATTAATCTATCTATCTCCGGTATAACTTTTTATTTCTCAAAGAGTGCAATATTTAATGTCTATTTTTATTCTAATTAACATCCTTCTTAATGTGTCTATTATGTTATAGTCAATTAACTAAAACTCATCATTAACACACTTTCAGTCTGTCTGTTGCCATCATGTGTAATGTCTTCCACTCACACACCCAGCCCAATTGCCCAGCTTGCCAGTCGTACTCTTCACTGCGCCAATGCTCGCAGTAGCAGATTTTCCTCCCGCTGGCCACTTCTCTTGCAGCTAGTTTCGTTCTTCCGTCATCTATCGCCAAAACTCCAGTCACTCATCCAATCCCGCCCCAGAGGCCCATCGCACTATATATACTCTGCTGGCCTTGACCTGGAAAGTTTGATGCACCCCGAGTCATGCTGACAGAAACTAGGGCAGTAAACCACTACAAAATTCTTCAGATAAACTCAGAAACTCAATACAACCAAGGTCAGCAGCGCGCACTGCAAAAGAGCATATCATGTTGGCTCACTTTTTTTGTAACTGCTCTGTCCTTCACTTCCACTCACTTGCACGGGACAAAGCAGCAAGTGATTTACAATAATATATAAAATTGAATAGATTTTTTAAATACTTTTTGTTCTATTTTATATTTTTTATAAATTTTTAATTTCTCTCTCTCTCTCTCTTACGCACACACACACACACACACAAAAAAAAAGCTGGATGGAGAAATTTTTTGAGTTAAATAATGATATATATAAAACAATGTGAAGTTGGTTTCATAAGACATAAAAAGAAAGATTTACCCTAAATTCATGAATTACAAAATATTGGGGAAAAGCCAAAAAAGTTACTGAAGGGGAAAATAATTAATAATTTTAGTTAATATTAAAGCAAAAATTGTTACGTAATCTCACATAAAAAAAATTATTTGAATCATAGTTCACCTGATTCCAAAAGAAGAGAACTTTTAAAAAATGGGTAACATAACTCATGCTGTGACAAAATACTAAAATATTTTGTATAAGTTTTAAATTTAAATTAAATTTTTGATGAGTTACTACCCAATATTTTCCTGATAAAAGACAATGATCTCTAACTATTAAATTTATAAAATTTTCTTTGTCTTCATCGATTCCCAATAATCATGGATAAGCATTAACTGTTTATTAACTCAATATTTCTTCTTTATCTTCACTTTATTCATTTGAATTACATTTAAATGATTTTTTCACAAATATAACAAATTTCAGCATTTTGAAATTATAATAATTTTGTTAGTTACATAGGATTTTAATTTTTAGAATATTTTTTGCAAAAATTACTAATTAAAATTTTTTTTTGATACTTATTAAAAAAAATTTTTTGTAGTCTCTTTAAAACAAAATGGTTTATAACATTTATTTCTGGCTATGTTGACTAAATAAATTGTAAATCCATATAGTGTGTGTAATTTAAATTTTTCTGTTGATTTATTTAGATCAGGCTTAGAAGTATTAATTCTATCCAAGTACTTTCAAAATCAAAATACATGGCAAATGGATATTAAAATAAATGAAAATCATTAAAAGAATTTTTAATTAATCTTTGGCATTATTGTTTTTATTGTATCATGCATTTTACAAATTTCTAAATGTTCAAGTTTATTTAAATTTAAAAAAATTATTTAAAAACATTTACATAATTTTTTTTTAGAATTAAGTACCAATAACTGAGAACTTACCAATTTACTCAAATTGGTTATCAAAAAAGAACTGGAATTCTTAACTTTGTTTTATAATATATTAAATTAACTTCTGATTCAGCATCATAAATTTCACAAATTTGTAATAATAAATTCTTTTCATTGCAATTATCAATTATATTGTTACAGTCTTGCTGGTTTGCATCGCTTCCCATGTCGCGTACTGCTAGAGTGAGCGAAAGGGCAGATTGGTAACCTTGGTAACCCAGGGAGTGCATGGAGATTTACAAAGACATGCGTCACCACCACCACGATAATCCTATCGAGACACGTGTGCTCCCATCCTTTAACTGTTTTGCATTTCTGGGTTATCGTTGCAAGAATGTTCTGGTCATCATCCTAGCCAATCTCTCTGTGAGACTGGTGGTGCGGGGAACCTTCTAGATAGGGCCAGGGAAACTATTAAAGCCACAACGGGCCTCCNTCTCTCTGTGAGACTGGTGGTGCGGGGAACCTTCTAGATAGGGCCAGGGAAACTATTAAAGCCACAACGGGCCTCCGAGCAGACAGTCTAGAGTTTGGAAGATTGTAAGACCATAAGCACCAGGTGTGTGAAGACAGAAAAGCGACGAGCCAGTAGAGCCAAAAGTGGTGACAACAGTGACCAGCAAGAATTAAGTCTGCAGACTGCGAGCATCGCCACAGTGGAGGGAGAGAGAGAGAGAGAGAGAGAGTGATGGACGGAACTATTGAACTGGATGCATGAGTGACAGGCATTTGTGATGATGGCAATAGAGATTGGATTGTGTGTAAATAATGAGTGTGAATTAAATGACTAATATAGACGGTGATAAGGACTTTTATTGCACTCACTGAGAATAAGTGTGATAGTGGGGTTAGGTAGTTTAATGTTGTAAATAATAACGGTGTGAATATTTATAGCATTTTAAATAAATTAAAAAATATAACTAGATTTTTTTATTTTTATTATGACATCCAGTTCTCACGAACTCAGATACGCCCCCCTCTGGCATATTGTAACAGTATAAACATAAGTTCAAACAGACGGGAGGCCCAGAAACATTTATAGATACTGTTGAATTATTTTTGTATTTTTTTAAAGACAATATAATAATTTAATATCTTCCAAGAAAATGAAACATTCAAGTCCTGGAAATGTTTCATCAAATATGTATTTCTCATACTGTTTCGCTCTTTTGGATGATCTTATTTATTATTATTGTTAATATTTATTGCACATACATTTGAATAAATAAAACAATCTTTGTTTTGAAAATTTATAAAAGGTTGTTTATTTTAAATGTTTTTTCTAGTAATTCCATTTATAAACTATGCATTTAACTAATTATTTCTATTTAATTTTCATGTTAATTTATTAAACCTAAATAATGACCAACAGGATACAAGGAACCTTCTCATGATTTTTCCAAACATCCCCAAAAAATCAATTTCCTTGAAAAATCATTAATATTGAAAATGCTATCTGATTTCAAGATAAAATGCATTAATGTTTTTTTTATTCATTCCTCCCAGTAAAGTTCTTTCGTATGTACAATCTCATGTTAATTGTGCCCTTAGACTTTGAGATTTTAACATTACTACAATAAAATAATTTCAATTTGGTTCAATCCAATAGGCAAGATATATATTTTGTAACTTTCTAGAAAATTACCACTCGGAAAATTATTTCTTTATAAACCTCATCTTTTTCTATAATTTTTTTAATTATTTCAATTTAATTTCTGAACAATTTATTTAATATATTCAGTACTTCAGTAATTATAAAGAATACAGACTTTTCTGAAAATCGGGAAAATAATACCTGCAAATGTTATATATGGTTATTATTAATAACACTTAATAGAATTTTAGTGGGACTTCACGTAATTAGCAGTATATACTGTCACAGAGCAGGAGCACCTGCAGGAAATCCCACCCCTCCATAGCAGTCGCCTACTTCCATTCATTTAAACAAAATGAGTACTACCAAAAACCTTGAAGCAGCAGAGTTTAAATAGCAGAGTACAAACAAATAACGCAGTCGCAATAAATTGCGACAATTCAATCATCCCCAATAAGAATTAGCATATAAGACATTTACCACACAAAATTGTGAGACATGATGATTCAACAAACTGTTAGTTTTATTTTCCTTTATCTCCGGGCTTATTTTCTTCTTTCTTACAAACAGCTCATATAAAAAAAAAACCTTAAAAAAATACAAGTAGCTAAACAGGCTTTATAATTAGTTACAATTATAATGTTTGTTATGAAAATTACATGACGTTACATTTAATAATGGGCTCCCATAGTAATACATACTTAGCCCAAATATTGTAACATTGCCAAATTACAGAATATTAAAGAAACTTATCTAAAAAANCCATAGTAATACATACTTAGCCCAAATATTGTAACATTGCCAAATTACAGAATATTAAAGAAACTTATCTAAAAATTTTTTTCTATACATGACCTATAAAAGGTCCTCATCAAATATTACAGAAGATGACTTCTGCAAAGTTATAATATTCTCATCATGAGGTCCCTATCCATTCTCTCCCCCAAGACGAAAGAAACCCTTTTTAGTCGGGAAACACATTGACCAGGGTATTGAGGAACATTCCAGAAAGTTTTGTTGGTTGNCCATAGTAATACATACTTAGCCCAAATATTGTAACATTGCCAAATTACAGAATATTAAAGAAACTTATCTAAAAAATTTTTTCTATACATGACCTATAAAAGGTCCTCATCAAATATTACAGAAGATGACTTCTGCAAAGTTATAATATTCTCATCATGAGGTCCCTATCCATTCTCTCCCCCAAAACGAAAGAAACCCTTTTTAGTCGGGAAACACATTGACCAGGGTATTGAGGAACATTCCAGAAAGTTTTGTTGGTTGGAGGCTAGTAACATTAAAATCTTCATGACTTCGAAGGTAGCATTGGACGGTTGCTAGACGCCATCCAAACACGCTGGAAGAGGGGCGGCATTGGCAGGGTGAGGGGTGGGGGCAGCTTCAAAACTCCACGCCAACAGTCTGTGCTCGCCTGCTAAGCTACGAAGCCGTGTGGGTGTTTATGCAATAAAACACATAAAATGTATGTCCAATATATTTATAACAGGTATTGTATTAAATGTGAGAATAACTTTTGAAAACAATCATTTTATAAAACGTCATCCACAGGGTATATTTGGTAATTATCTAGTTTAAGGGCTTTTCTGAAAAACACAATAACAATTTAAAATTATGATATATTTCTACTCTACTAATGATGCAGAACACGAATATACTAGGGGCATCGCTTTAAAATAAGTGCAACATATTTTAAAAAATTGAACAAGTTTGTGAGATGACTGTTTCTGACAGTTTGTTTACGTTTATGAACGAAACGTTTTATGCCAACAAAAGTTGTTTTAATGAATTCAGCATAGCTTACCTAGTTGATATTGAAGCGGCCGTAGTGTTAAAATAAGTAGAACATATTAAAAAAAACTTGCGAAATATGTTTGTTTGTGTCTATTAACGTCAGAGGAATTATACCAGCCCCCTACCTAGGTGAGTCAATTTACATTCTTTTGGTGTGTTTTACGGTTCCTTTAAATCCCTGCAATCCTACATTCGTATTTTAGTGTAAAACCCAAACAACCTAGATTAGTGTAAAACCCAAACATCCTAGGTTAGTATAAAACCCAAACATCCTAGGTTAGTGTAAAACCCTATTATCCTAGGTTAGTTTAAAACCCTAACATCATAGGTTAGTGTAAAACCCAACAATCCTAGGTTAGTTTAAAAATGTAAAATAGTGATTCGCCCATCGTGGGGTTAGGTTTTGTTAGGTTAGGTGGGCACATATTACGAAATTAGTCGGACGTTAATGCCCCTAGTATATTCGTGTTCTGCATCATTAGTAGAGTAAGAATATATCATAATTTTAAATTTTTATTGTGTTTTTCAGAAAAGCCCCTAAACTAGATAATTACCGTATATTTATGCAAAGTTGCAAAGGTTAACAGGTAAAAAAAANTTTTTCAGAAAAGCCCCTAAACTAGATAATTACCGTATATTTATGCAAAGTTGCAAAGGTTAACAGGTAAAAAAAAAACAGCAAACAAATAGTGTCAGAACATCATGTAATTCTGTTGAATTATTCAAGGCTCACCTTGTCTATATTCACGAGAGGATTGTATTACGTAATGTATTAGTAGAATAAATATACATATAGTGGAACATACAAAAAGATGTTCACAATAGTGTTTATCAGCAGCTGTCGTGTATTGCCACGATACATTCCAATACATTTAGTGACCAATGATACAGACACAGGAAATAAATGTGCACGAAAATTGTTTTACATTAAAATTGTATTGTAGGAATGTGTTTAGACATATATGGTAATCCTACTCTCATTGCTTAATAATATCCTGAAAGGGCCAACTGAAAACAGTGTATGTGTCAGTACTAATTTTCACTACATTCCCAGAGGATCATTCCATAACAAACATTGGTTTGCAAGTGAATCACACAAGCACAAACCTAAGTTTATTTTATACAGGAGAAGCAAACGATATAAAGGAACAGAAAATTGCTACCTATAAGTTTAACAAGCATGGCCCATTATTACATCTGGCATTCAAATGCCATTTTCCTAACTAATACTTACCTGACTGGTAAAATACCCGAAAGCAAACGCTGATAAAATCCAGCCTTGCCAGTGTAGACTCCATTTGAATTCATCTGTCATAGGGACGATGGCAATAGGCATTATCACACGATCTGCAGCGTTAATGAAATTGGCAATCGAACACAATGCCACAATGCTTGAAGTCTTGCCTAAAATTTTCTGGGGTGGCATATTAGCAGGAATTTTTCAATAAATCAGAACTCGTCCAAACATCTAACGTTAACCTCACTTTGCAAATAAATACAAAATGCACCATCCGGAACACTTATCTGTTCTTTAGAGGTTGAAAAAGAAATGTAACACATTTTTTTAGTTACACATAGCATGCAGACGGAACGCAGCTGCATTTGCTAACGAACAAAAAATTCACATGTTGTAAAAAAAATTACAAGAGATATACAAAATTCCAAACATAACATACTGTAGGTTTTTATTGCAGTAATGTGGCAATCAGGGCCACCAACGGCCAAAGACAAAAATTGGAGAAAGACAATTATATCGAAAAACGAACAAGGAGCAATCCCAGACGGGATCACAAATACTATTCTTCTCGGTAGAGGCCCATCAACAATGGAGGAAAAGAAAGGCCATGAAACAAAACATCTAACAGGACACCAAACTCTCAAACCAGATAATAATATTGTGCTCAAATAAAAAACGAACGAGAACGTCAAAAACTACCCGAGGGCCATGAAAAAGTACCGAAGGGTAGTAGACAGGAAAAAATTACATGAAGCCTACGAAGAGTAGCATACATGAACTTCTATAGCCTCCAGTGGAACACTGAAACAAAAGCTGAGTCAAATCTGCACTGGGGGCCCCACATACACAGGAAGGATCAGAGACTATATGAAATTTATATAAATGAATCTGGGATGCAAATGACCTAAAAGGAGACGAAAAGAAGTAACTGCTAAACCACGGGAACTACAATGATGACATTTTTGCGAGAATATGCAGGAAATAATTGTGCATATAAGGTATTAGAAACAGCAATATAAGTTTCCCACTGTATTAGAAACAGCAATATAAGTTTCCCACTTCTGCTACCAACATCGGAAAATTTCCCCGTTAAATATAGGATGCAGAACCGAAAAGGAAAGTCGGGGCTTCAAGACATCCTGTAAAACATTCAATTTCGCAAGTTTATCCACCATCTCATTCCCCTGAATCCCTACATGCCACAGTACCCACAAGAAGAGGACAGTAACATTTAGTTTATCCAAAAGAACATACTGTTCCCGCATGAGCCATATAAGCACCTAGTTTTGGGGAGTAGAAGAAGACACGGCCATAAATAAACTACGTGAATCTGATATAATCAGAGGATTTAAGACCTTGAAATCGTAAACATAGCGTAAAGCCATATACACTGCAAAAGCTTCGGAATAATAAATAGTGATAGTGGAAGGGAGCTTAAAGAGTCCAGAACATTTGTGAAGAATCAAAATAAGCAGACACAACACCTTCGACAGTTTTTCAGGCATCGGTGTAAATCAAGGTACATTCAAGATATCCAGCAACAGTAGCGTTAAATTCTTGTTGAATGACAATGGGAGAAAAAATTTATAGTAGAAAATAGAAAGAGAGTACAAATAAAACAAAACGAAACCTCATACTGCAAATGGTATAACAATCTATGTGGAGGGCGAATAAAGAGTGCCATCGTTAATAATACATTCGGTAGAACATTACCAAGGTTTTCAACCGCCTGTGCAATACCTCTTATGCAAGAACTACGAGTACGGATCCAATGTTTGCTTTGCAAAAGACTATAAAGATCGGACAAGGAAATAAGGAACGATTCCATATGCAAGACCATAATGGGAGTAAAAGAGAGAGCACCAAGAATAAATCTGAGGCAAACATTCTGTATAGTCTCCAATTTGTTCACCAACAAGAGTGGAAACTGTCTAGCAATCGGAATACTGTAATCATCGGATGGTAGAGACATAATAATAACGAAGAGCAAAAAAGCGAGAACCCCAACAGTAATGGGCGAGAGCCTTTAAAATGTTAATTCATTTGCGACATTTAGTAATAGTGTAATCAAAATGGTTAGTTCATCCACCACAAGCATATAAAAGTAAACCCATATACCATACATTGTCACAAAGGGAAGAAGATAACCTCTGATAATTGGAGAAGGTAGCAGCGACGGGATAAATAATCAAGGGCCATAGTCAAAGAAGTACAAAATTCGTCATATGATATACGATTAACCCAAAATACATCATCAGCATACTGAATAGAACAAACATGGGAGCCCAGGTGAAATATGATGTATTGAGTATTTAAGGTAAATAGCAAGGGACCAAGATTACTGCCTTGAACCAAACCATTGAACACATGGCGAAAAAAATCTGTTTCATCAGGCACTCTAGGAATATAACGATGGACGCTAAACAAAGAATGTATACATCGTATAAGGGTGTATGGAGAACCAAGTTTAAACATTTTATTATAAAGGAGTTGAAAATTGACATTATCAAAAATAGATTCCAAGTGTAAAAACACAGTACCCAATACATTTAGGTGAGTGTAATCGTCCCGAATACATGAAAACGCCACAGCAACAGCATCCAGGGTACTATTACCAGAAAAAAAAACCAAGTTGTCCTGGACGAAGTAAACAATGATAGTGTAACCACCAATTAAACTTGTGTTTGACCAATCTCTCAAAAAGTTTCGCCAAACAAGAGCGCAGTGGAATCAGATGATAATTCTTTGCTGATCGAGGAGTTTTACCTGATTTAAAAATCGGGACTATTTCAAAATCCCTCCACACATCAGAGATACAACCATAATAGAACACTGTATCATAGAATTGAGCTAACCACACTAGGGTATTGTGAGGGAGATGTTTAAGGAAACCATAAGGTATGTAATCCAAACCAGGGGTGGTATTACCTGGAGTGTACACAAAATGGCTTAATTCCTCAACTGAAAATGCCCAGTAAAAAACCTGATGACATGAAGCCGTATGAAAAACAACTAAAGGAGCACAAAAGGTAGTATCCTCCGGGACAGTATTCGGGGCAAAGCTACCAATAAAAGCAGGGACGAGTGAGAGGGGGGTATGCTGTGACCGCTGTCCCTCTTTACTAGTGATGAAGGCTTTTAATTTACCCCATTATATACGAGAGGCAGTAGTACGAGAAAGTGAAGCACAAAAAGTATTCCAGCTAGCCTTTATATTTTCAGACCACGACCTCCGCACCTGTGCTTGGCATTACTTAAGATTTAGAGAATTTGCCAATGAAGCCTAATGTTTATATTAATGAAGAGCATTCAAACGACGACGATTAACCTCATCACATTGTCCATCCCTCCAAAGGGGAACCATGGTTCGGACAACTAATACGAAAAGGGCGAAAAGGCATATAACTTTTAGAGGATCCCAAAAGGGAGGTACATAAGACTTCATAAACCACATTAATGTTAAACGCTGTGATAGGAGGGAAATGTGTAGTTGCTTCCAACATTAAGTAACAAAATTGGCACCAATTAGCCTGATTATATAACAATCGGTATCGACGAATCTTAAGGGAAGGAGATGGATGAGTTAGCAAAGAAGTATGGATAATTGGAGAGTGATAATTACTCCAGGAATCAATATGTACCAACCAGATTAAACAGCCAGAAAGGCTGGCAGAAACAAAAGTTAAATCAATTGCAGTTGATCGGGAATATGGAGGCCCAAGCCATATAGGTTGCGAACAATTCATTAGAGTAAAAGGTGATGTATGTAATAATTCTACCAAATGGCGACCAGAAACAGTGATTACCCCACATACGATGGTGGCAATTTAATGTATCACCCACAAATGCAGGTTGTGGAAATTTGGAAAATAAAGACGCTTAATTGTGCTCTGAAAATCGAAACTGAGAATGGACATAGAGACGATAGTGATACAGAAGCAGCATTGAGACGACCGAATCGCCCCCACATCAACACCATGGAAACTGTTAGGATAAGCAATGTTGAAAACCTCACCAGCACAGTATACAAAGTCCAAACATTGGGCGGACACACGCACACACACACATGCTAGATTGCACATACACACATAATATTTTTTTCTTCATAACGTCACTAATATTCTTCCAACATGCTGTAGGAATCATCGTTTTACTGAAACAGAACAAAAAGGGTACGAGAAAAACCGGAACATGAAATGTGTACGAAGAAATGTTATCCAGTAATTTATTATATTTTGTAGTTTAGATATTAATTTACACTTCAAATTGCACATGCAATAAAAAATTCTTTTATCTGTGTTTTTTTTTCCAGTTTTTATTTAGAGAAGCAAATTTGTTGAAGTTATAGTGGTATTTTATTGAAAAGTTGGCTACCAAGGTGGGATAGCCATTTGTGGAATACTTTTAAGTTAACGGAAGCCATATGTAAGTGTTTAATAATTCCAGTGTCATGTTTACGAAAGTGACATGATCCACTCCTCCGTGGTCTGGCATGGCCACTGTCATCACGTCATGGGCCCACAAACACTGCACCAGTGCGGCCGGTGGAACAAGCACATCGTGCGTCCGGATGCATGTCCGCATCGTTCACATGGGAACAGGTCATGACCCGATACCGAGAGATCCAACTGAATGCCTGTGAGGTCCCTAGAGAGATCTGTGTAATGAGGTTAGGAATCAAGTGCTAGAATGTGTATTAAATAGAAATAGAATATATCTCCCACCGGCAAATGTCCATGAAATTCGCCCTTAGGTGATTGCGAAATAATTGCAGAATAAATGCAAGCCATGTGCATATTTAATGATAAAATATTTTGAGGTGTAGAGTAACAAAGCTAGGGTATTTGAAATGTTCTGTATAATTTTCCGAGTGTAATTGTGTAGCTAATAAAGTCAATTAGAGCCATTGGAAATAATTAGTCTTTCTTTCAATCGTACCGTTCTGGTCATAGAGTGCCCCAAAACTTAACAGACCTAAATTCCCATGTGCTCTGCAAGGCACCACATAATCATGTTTTGTATTTAAATTAGTGCTTAAGAAAGAACTCTAAACTCTGCTCAAGTTAAGAAATGTCCATCCCGAACGTTTAAGGTTCCTATTGTCTGTATGTTTTACGTGTTTATTTAATTATGTCGGTAAACTAAGATACCTCGCAGGAAAGCACGACCTCTCGGCGAGGATACTGTTCACCCACGCTACCTCCGGCAGACTGATTCAACTGGTCTTAGGTGCTGCACGTGCATCACATCGCAGGGGAATTTCATACTTTTTTCTAAACACTTAACTGCAATAAGTTACCATAATTTACTGGAACTTTTATTTAGTTGACCAACAGTTTTCCCTGCGTTCGTAGCACCCCTCCGTCAGCTCAATTTACCGACCCCAGAGGTTTAACTACCCTTGTAAGTTTTCACGCTATTTTGCACACTAACGGCCGCTGACAGGCCTTGTGAGTCAGGTCCACTTTAATTTGCATTGTATATATGTCACTGTGTACACTATTTGACAATACAATTTATTTGAGTTAAACGAAGCTTGTGAGTTCTCGTTTAGTGTTGTATTACGGCCCAGGCTCTATCCAGGAAGTCATCCACGCCTCAAGGAAGCATCCTTCATTTATAAGGTAAAAAGGTGATACTAAGGCATGCTGGGGAGCCTGAATACCCTGGATATATTTCACATTTTCCTGTAAATTTGTACCATGTGTGTCAGGGAATACAGCCATGTGGTCGTTCGGGCCACTGTCCTGAGAACAGTGATTTTGTGCTCACCCAGTGAGATGGTGGCCATTCTATTCGAAAAAGTAATATTGTGTAATATTCTAATTTTTATTAACAAACTCGGCCACTGATGTCCGCATTACTATCCCCGAACACTCACGTAACGTTAAAAGGACTCTTTTTTTTAATGTATGGCAGTTTTTGGACATGAATGCGATTACTCAAAACATGTACTTAAATGCTAATGTTAAAATCTCCGAGATCTTGAAAATAGGTCTACATGAGTCTGACTTTCTTTTGCGATTGATTATTCTTACAGCTTTCTTTTGGATGTGAAACATTTTTTACTGTCAGTGGAATTAACCCCCAAAATTTATACCTTAACACATGATGGGATGAAAATATGGAAAATATACCATTTTTGAAGTATTTTTGTTCAAGACCTCTGCAACTCTCCGTAAAGTGCAACAGGTGAAACTTAGATTAGATATAATACACGCAATGTGACATTTCCAGTCCCCAGAGACTAATGTACTAGTATAATCTGCAAATAAAATTGGTATCCAATGCTTGATATTTCCTCGTTCATAGCAGAATTAATTAGTTTTTTTCTTTGATCCGCACTTGTTGTCTGTTTACAAGGTATGAATTTATTAGTTTATTGGGTATACCTGAAACTCCATAAATTTTTAATTTTTCTATAAGTATGTTGTGATTTACACAGTCAGATGCTTTAGGGAGGTTGCAAAAGATTCCATTAAAGGACATATTTTTATCAAGTATGTTAATAATGCAATTTGTTAGTTTGATAATTGCATCATTTGTTGAGGTGTTTTTCCTAAAGCCAAACTGAATATTTGAAAGAATTTTGTGGTTCTCAAAATGTTGCAGCAATTTCCTGTAAATGAGTTTTTTTAATTACTTTTGAAAAGGAGGTAAGAAGTGAGATAGGTCTATAATTGGTTACTTTGGTCTTGTCACCTTTCTCGAAACAATGGTGTTAACATAGCCCAAAAGAATCTGTCTGGAAACAATCTGGTATTGAAGATAGCGTTACAAATATGGCTTAATGGAACACTGAATTCAAAGCACATTGTTATAATAACCATCATAGCCACTTGATAATTTTGGTTGCAAATAATTGATTGTTTTCTTCAGTTCTTTTCGAGTTATGCATGTAAATGATATAGGAGGGTATTCAGTACTCAGGAGTGTAGGAATGTGTTTTAAATCTTGTTTAATATTTTTGATAACAATGTTTTCTACGATATTTAAGAAGTATGAATTAAATGGATCTACAACTAATTTAGGGTCTGAGAATATACAGTTGTTTACTTTTAGGTTTACAACTAGACATTGCTCTGTTGTTCTTCATGTAATGTTTTTTTTTTTTTAACCCCCAATATTCCTGTAGTTTTTATTTTGTTTAGAAAATTCTGATGAGCTCACAGATGAAATTCTTTTTTAGAGATGTTATGACCTTACTCAAAATTTTGCAGTATTTCTTGTAGTGATCCATTGTGTATGGGCTGCTGCTGGGTGTGGCGGTCTTGTACAGTTTTCTTTTGTTTTCGAAGGAATTTTTTTTTCTTTTGGTGAGCCATACATTTGTCTTTAGATTTGTACTATTGGGTATCATTCTGGATGTGAAACATTTTTCAAAACAATGGAGATCTTGGCTAAGAAAAGAGTTGAATTTTTCATTAACTTAGGTACAAGTGCTCAGTGTTGGCTATTGCTCCCTGCTAAGCTGACTTTTCAATAGTAAGACATTTTCCAGCAAAAAATTACTTATTTTCTTATCGGAAATCCTTTTGTAGCGCATTTTTATGGTAGAGATAATTATAATTTTTGCTCATGATCCGATAAGTCATTTATTACTGGGAGACAATGGCACTATGCANCCCCCAATATTCCTGTAGTTTTTATTTTATTTAGAAAATTCTGATGAGCTCACAGATGAAATTCTTTTTTAGAGATGTTATGACCTTACTCAAAATTTTGCAGTATTTCTTGTAGTGATCCATTGTGTATGGGTTGCTGCTGGGTGTGGCGGTCTTGTACAGTTTTCTTTTGTTTTCGAAGGAATTTTTTTTTCTTTTGGTGAGCCATACATTTGTCTTTAGATTTGTACTATTGGGTATCATTCTGGATGTGAAACATTTTTCAAAACAATGGAGATCTTGGTTAAGAAAAGAGTTGAATTTTTCATTAACTTAGGTACAAGTGTTCAGTGTTGGCTATTGCTCCCTGCTAAGCTGACTTTTGAATAGTAAGACATTTTCCAGCAAAAAATTACTTATTTTCTTATCGGAAATCCTTTTGTAGCGCATCTTTATGGTAGAGATAATTATAATTTTTGCTCATGATCCGATAAGTCATTTATTACTGGGAGACAATGGCACTATGCAACTGTGTTACTATCAATGAACATGTTATCAATTGCTGTCAGACTGGTTCCTTCTATTCTGGTAGCAAAGTGTATTATGGATTTAAGTTTGAAGGTACTGAGTAGACTGTCAAGTTAAATTTTTTTGGTTGCTTTCTTTTAAATAATCAATGTTAATGTCTCCACAGAGAATAATTTATAGAATGGTTCTGTAAAAGGCTTTAAGGTATGCTTCAAGAAATGGTAAGAAGTTACTAAAGTTGCAGAAATGGCTCTATATATAATGAGGATTCCCACTTTTTTACAGTTGTCAGTTTATACTTACACATAACTGCACTCAAACACTTGATCTTCGCATAGTAAATGCATGTAATTTTTAAAGCTTACATCATTTTTAATTAATATACAGGTACCCCTCCTAGTCATGCCATTTCTACAATAAGTAGAACAGAGGGAAGAACCAGGTTTTTTATTTGCTTAGCAGAGTATTCAGTAAAAAGTGTTTCTGTTAAACATAATATTTGTACATCCAAGTTGTGTTTGGAGGATAATTTGTCTAATCACACGGGAAGCTCATCAATTTTGTTTGTTAAACCTCTCATATTCTAATGGAATAAATACAAATTGTTTTCATCCATTATTGTGGTAAAACACCTAAAATGTATGTCCAATATATTTATATCGGGTTGCTTAATTGTATTAAATGGGAGGATATCTTTTTAAACCAATCTTTATTTTATAAAACGCCATTCACGGGGTTTTTGTATTTTGTTTTGTTTTTCGTGTAAGATGGTGTTGTGCCCAGGAAATAAGTGTATTTGTAGTGTGGTGCCCTTCCGACCAGTATATACTTACGGGCAAATCATTTAGTGTGTGGGCGAGATGGTGTGGACTGCCGGGTGATGGATTCAATTTGTTTTAATGGGGGGCATACCGGAAATTTGGTGTTTCGGCATGCGTGAAGCGGTAGGAAGTAAGTCGGCGGAGTGTAGAGGTGATGCATGAAAGAGAGATACTTTTGGGGGTGAAGACAAAATTGGTGATTCAGGGGTAATGGACATTAAGATGTGGATGGACCGGTGCTACATTAAAATTGCCTGGGGCCGCCATTATCCAGGCTCATCCTCCTCGGGGTCCTCGATGGTGTCTCTCTTCAGATGTTCAGTGAAAAGCTGTAGCCGGCAACGAAAAGTGGTAGGTGGAATGGGGTTAGTGAGTTGGCGAATGAGTGGGTTGTCGAAGTGACGTGCACAGGAGTGAGTGAAGCGATCAGTGAGATTGGCGAGTATGACATATAAATTAAGGATGTGGGCGACGGTGAGTACCTGATTGCGTAGAATGGAGGGGTAGACGAAAAATGAGACAAAGTGAACGGAAGAAAATGTGAGTGGGTGGTCTGAGAGTATGAGTGGTGACATGGGTCCAGGCGGGGCAAGCGTATGTTAGGATAGGGAGTATGAATGTAGGAAAGATTTGGAGACGAATCTCGGGGGAGGTTCTTGAAGATGGGTGGAGTATGGGGACGAGATGAATCGCGGTGGTGCGGGCTTTTGTGGTTACTGAATCGAGGCGAGGGATGAAATTGAAATGTGAGTCGAAAATGACTCCCAGGTACCGGAGATTGGGAAACCAGGGGATGAGAGTGATTGAAAGTGTGGGGTGATGTATGCCAGATTGGTGTTGACGTGATTATTGAGAGAGGTAAGGCTGCAACTGAGGCAGTCGCTGTGTAGGTTTTTGAGGGCAAAGGAAGAGAATAGACACTTGTCGTCAGTGTACTGAATGACATGGTTGGCTAGAGGGACTTTCAAATCTGCAACGTGGAGTGCAAAAAGGAGGGTGCTGAGGACTGAGCGTTGTGGGACTCTGGCTGGAATGTGGCAGGGGTGACAGAGTGTGCCATCCACTCGCACCTGGTAGGAGCGGCCCTCCAGGAACGAGCAGATGAGGTGGGTAAGGTGGGGAGGAATGTCCACAGCTGACAGGTGAGTGACGAGAAGTTGATTTGGCACGGAGTGGAAGGCTCGGGTGAGGGCGAGGAGGACCATGCCCATGTGTTGGCATCGTGAGAACTCAGTCACGACGATGCGTTCCACACGAACAAAGTCGTGGGTGGTTGAGTGACGGGAGCGAAAATAGAACTGGTGGTTGTGTAGGATGTTTGTAGTGGAAAATGCACAGATGAGACGGCGGTAGATGACTTTTTCTGCGCCTTTTTATATTATAAGGAAGAGTTAGATGGGTCGGTACGACGAGGGGTGGTGAGGGAATTTCGCAGGCTTTGGAATGGGAACCACTCTGTCTGATTTCCATGGTGAAGGGAAGTGGCAATGAATGAAAATGGCATTTATGAGGCGGGTGAGATAGACTATGGCTTTTCGGGGATGGGCGAGGAGAAGTGGGACGGAAATCTAGTCGGCTCCTGGAGCAGCAGCAAGGAGGAAGTGAGAAAGAAGAGAGAAAATTTCTTTGGGTGTGGTGAGGCGAAATGACTTGCGATCAGGAAGGGTACATTTATGAAGAGCCGCTAAGGTTATACAAGTAAAAAAAACAGCAATCAAACAATGTCGGAACATCATGTTGAATTACTCAAGGCTTTTCTATGCTGCGACTTTACACAGAAATATGAAGCTTGGTTCCTTGCATCCTTTTGAGTATGTCATCCAGGATAGTAAAGCAGAAACCCATTGCTATGTGTTCCACAAAGCTGGATATCGACCAGCATTTCCTACCTGAACAGAACACAATATTGCAGGATCTGTTGTACAAGTATCGAACTTGTTTGTCCTGGCAAACTGAACAAAGGGGACATCTTTGGATTAAAAAAAGCTATTTCCACCTTTTACCGGTACACAGACAAAACTTTGGCTGGACTAAGGTGGGGATCCTGTTTAGTACACCTATCTTGGTTGCTGAAAATACATTTGAGCGGCAACTGAAAAGGCTAGAACAAGTGATGTGGAGGTTTGAAAAATAAAATCTAACCCTTAAACCTACTAGGTGCTCATTTGGTTATGAAGAATCAGAAGTATTGGGATACTTGCTTACAAATGAACGTATTAGGCCCCACCCCAGTAGAGTAAAAGCTGTGGAGGATTTTCCTAAGCTAACAGATCAGAAAAGGGTCAGAAGTTTTCTAGAATTAGCATCTTTCATAAAATAATTTGTGAACATTTTTTTTTTAATAGCAAAACCTTTGTCTTCATTATTTAAGAAAAATCTGGTAGTGGGCAAAGCCTGTAAAAAAATTACCTAACTTTGAAACAAAACTTAACCTCATTCCCTGTTTTGGTGCACTT
This sequence comes from Clitarchus hookeri, assembly GCA_002778355.1. Taxonomy (NCBI): domain Eukaryota; kingdom Metazoa; phylum Arthropoda; class Insecta; order Phasmatodea; family Phasmatidae; genus Clitarchus; species Clitarchus hookeri. The sequence continues at coordinate 40,322 of NQII01003535.1, forward strand.
CCGGAAAACGATCCCATTGAAATTCATACAGATACCAGCTCACAAGATATTGGTTAAATCTTAATGCAAAAACCAGAGGATACATTACATCCTGTAACGTACGCGAACCTTATGCTAACCCCTGCTGAAATAAGGTATCCGATAACTCATTTGGAATGTTTAGCCTTGGTGTATGCATCAGACCTATTCAGGCCCTATATTTATCTCGAAACCTTCACAGTTGTAACTGATCACGACAATTTGTGCTACATGGGTTAATTGAAATTGAATGACCAAGGTACTGGTAGACTTAAATGTTGGACTTTGCAAATGGTGGAATACACAATTGATATTAAGTATTCCAGTGGGAAGAGCCATGCTCTGTAGTAAGCTTGAGTACAAAATATGCTGTTGAAATGGGCACAAGTAAAGATGAGGAAAATTCATTGGAGGTGCCTGTATTTTCTCTGCCAGGGCTTGAACTAGCAAAAATGCAATGTATTGACCCAGAATTGGATCCATTAATCCAGGAACAAGAAAATCCTGCAAAACTACCTTCTAAATTAAGCCAGGAAGAGAAAAATTATTTCATTTTGGATAATATTTTGTATCGATCTTACTCTAGACCTGAAGGGCGTTCGAAATGGTTGGTTGCACCTGGCTCCTTGAGAGAGGATATACTCAGTGAGTGCCATAACAATCCACTTGTTGGGAGACACCTAGATTTGGCAAGAACCATAGGCAAAATTAGATTGCATTATTACTGGAAGGGAATGAATAAACATGCACAAACCTACAGCTGAGCATGAGTAGAATGCTAGACTAAAAAAAGGATGTGTCAAAAATCAACAGCTTTGTTACACTCTGTAGGAGAACCTTTCGATTCAGTGGGGATCGACTTGCTCGGTCCTTTTCCTAAGACTACATGGGGGAACAGCCGTGTGATTACTTGTTTAAATTATAGTATGCGCTGGGCTGAAACCGAGGTCGTATGTCCGGGAACCGCGCAGGAGGTTGCCTACTTTTTACTGGAAGATGAAACTTGTAGACATTCGACCCCTTGTTAGATCCTCACCGAGAGGAGTACAGTTTTTAGCTGTGTGGTAGTACAAAAGTTGTTGCACATGCTGGATATACATAGAAAATAACTTCTGTGTACCAACTACAATGCAATGGAGCTGTTGAAAGATTACATGCAACCCTAACATCAATGGTGTCCCGTTACATGAACTCATATCAGAAAAATTGGGATGGGTAAGTACCCCCGGCCAACTTTGCGTACAACATCTCAAAACAAGAAAGCACTGGGTTTTCACATTTTCTGCAGTTATATGGGCGAGAACCTTTTTTTGCATTCATAAGTAAATTTAAACCAGAATGGTGGAGGAGGACAACAAGCGAATGATGCTTAAATGGAAGCAAATCCAAAAGTAGGCGGTGGAGAACCTGTGAAGTCAGCAACAGCGGAGTAAGCAGAGATGTGACCAGCATCGGAGTGTGGTTGTATATCGGACTGGGCAGGCAGCCCGGCCCTACTCTTCATTCCCCCTCGGACGAAGGGTTACACCCTGAAACTCTTCTGCCATTGGTATGGCGCTGTAGTAGTCCTGAGAAAGTTTAAACAACATTTTGTACAAAATTAACAAGGTGGCTAAGTGAAAACTGACAATAGAAATTGTAAACGCGGAAAGGCTCAAAACTTTCCATGCAGCTTTAAATGTTCCTCCTGTTTGTTATTGTAGTTTTGTGTCCTAATGTAAACCTGTTACTCCATATCAGATTATCTTGTTGAATTGAGTTTTCTGCACTTCAAATGATTGGTTGAAGTTCAAGAGGGAAACATTTCGGAGAACTGGAGCTGAAGATTGAGACCTTATGCTGAGAGGATGAGGATGTTACTGCTGTGGTTGACATGTTTCGAGGCGATAACGTGGTTTTACGTGCCTGAGGTGGCCGTGGGTATCGACGGTGTTGACCTATTTTCAACCTTTGGATCAGGTGACTGTGTACTCTTCATTTATTCCACCACGCTCCAGATCACATGGCCCTTAAAGTTACAATATGTTGTCAAAGCTCAAAATCGGTATGTCCGACTAAGAACACCCACGAGCAGTGTACTTTATTAAAAGAAACAAGCAGTCAGATGATGAAGGCCGATGTAATTGTAGAAAATTCGAATCTGGCCGCTTGAGAGAATTTAATTGATGTTGATAGTCGTGTAAGAACGAAGAGAGTAATTACCCTGATTGGGGATTTTTTGTATTGATGTTGTGATGTTGCTACATCCCATCAAGCAGAGGTATTATTCAAAAACGAAAAGAAACTAAACTTAAATTTTGAGAAAATAGGTTAACAGATACAGGCTAATCGTTTAGCTCTTCCTAATCTTACCAATTAGCTTTAAGTAATAGATACAGCTGTACAACGTGTTTTCAGTACGATTCAGGCTAAATTCACAAAATTTCTCAGATTTCTTTGTCTAAATTTCGAGATACCATGGATGATTATTATTCCAAATAACAGGAAGTACAACTCTTTTTGGCAGCCCTTAACCAAACAATTCGATACTTTTGGCGAAACTAGATTCTCGATCAATGTAGATCTCATAAGCTCTATGCAGTTTTAGTCTCCCCTCAAAATAAATGGCTGAATTTGAACAGTTGGAACACATTATTTCTAGGGACGGGTTTAGATTGGTAATTCCAGCATGAGATGTGCATATTTACTATCATTTATCAATTAGAAAAAGTAACATTTTAAAGGATTTTCTCTAAGTAAAATCTAAAATACCTATTGGCTACAAAGTTGCTAATTGGAGACTTAATAATTTTGTGACTATACCATTTAAACAAAAAAAAAAAAAGTGTTTATGCCCTACACCACGAAACCACGTTCCTGGCAGTAAATGGAAACCAGATCACTACAGTAGAGGCAGGGCTTCACAATACTGTAGGCCCTTTCAAGACTACTTGTGTTTCGTTCCCAGACATTCAGGAGATGTCATGACAGGTCCAATGTTTCCTAAAGCAGTTTTTAATGGAACAACTGAAGAGCACTTAGGCGATATGTGCCTTATTTGCCAGGCAGCCACTCAACTAATATTACTCAGATTGTACCCAAGAGATATTTTCTTACAGATGCTACAATATAATTATTAAGGATTTTTACATTGAACAAAAATGAAAATCGATTACTATATGTAATGAGAGACAACCTGCTGCTATCGATTTAATAGTACCATTCGTTTCTAGGCTGTATTTATATGGAGGGGTACGAATTAATTAAATCTATTATTGCAACTTTAATTCTAAAACCAAAATTTGAAGGCATGCATGTTATATTGGCTGCATGGTGCATTCTTCAACTAATCTCTCTCCATCAGAAACTGCATTTCCATCATTGAATGATTTCTTGGCCGAATACTGGCATTCATATATTCCACAACTAAATGTTTCATTGAATACAACCGGGGAAACTGCTTCCAAAGTACAGTTGGAAGGCCCTTTTGGCTTCCAAATTTCTGGACACGAATTTTGCAAATCATTGCTTTAAGTGTAGTTTTAGTGGTGTTGAGAGTCATAAATTTTAAAAATCCGTACTTGCTAAGGTTACGAACTTTACAGAGCGCAGCAACAGAAAATTCAAATAATCTGGTTGGATAAAAAATTGCCTCGGTTACAATTGCGATAATGTGGATTGTTTTTTTTTGTATGTATGTTTATGAGGTTACGCAGGTGACATACAACAAAACCAGATTGACAAGAAGTAACTTATTCTTCTGTTTAGGGAACTACTGGTCTTATGGTGGGAACTTTAATTATACATATTCGCATCTCTGGCACTGTAGCTGATACTGTGCGAGATTCAAAAGGCGATACAATAAGGCTGTGGTTGTCCCTTCGTGATGCTAATGCTTAGGACGAGAAACATTTTCCAAACAGTGGTGATATTCTGTTGATCAATCTAGGATTATAAAATATATCAGGGTTCATTGTAAAGTTATGACTCTTGTAAGATTTGATGAAAAAAGAGTGGTGTTTCTGCAATAATTCATTTCAAACAAATCAGGGTAAATAACATAAGTGTTGTTACAATTATGTCATAACGAAAGTTTTCTTTTATTCTTGGAGGCTGCGGAGGCTGAGTGGTTAGACTGTTCGCCTCCCACAAGGCGAACCGGGTTCAATCCTCGGCTGGGTCACTCCCGGATTTTCACAAGTGGGCATCGTGCCGGACAAACCTGCTGGTTAGTTGGTTTTCTCGGTTATCTCCCGTTTTCCCCACCCTTGCATTCCAGCACTGCTCCATTATCACCTCATCTCACCATCGTCGGCTCTCAAGACCTCGTTGTTAAAAGCGACCAAAATCTCGCAACTCAACTCAACTCAACTTTTATTCTTCGAGATGCATAGTATAAATAGGCTTACTGTGATAATTCATACATGTAGGGGTGTGTTAAACAGAAACAGAAGAGGTAACATAACGTTGCAAAACTGTAATACTGGTGTGTGTACCACATATAAGAAATCTTCATACTTGATCATACCTGACAAGTAGGTCATAATTGAGAGGGTAAAATCATTGTCAATGCAATTAAGTTAATTTACTTTCCATGAAGTACGTAATAATAGTAAATAGTAACAGTATTTTATTTGATACTTTACATTCAATATATATATATTAATATTTAAATATCAGTCGGCTGAAAACAAATTCTAATCTCTCTATTGATGTTCAAATATGTTAAATGATATAATTGTAGACGAGCAAATTTACGCTGAAAGGTAAACCGATGCTGTCGCTCATGTTTGTTTCGTTAGTATAGGTTAACCTAGTGTAATTAAAGTTGTTTAAGTTAAGATATTTAATGAAAATGGAATAGTGAGTTATTATGATGTAAGTTTCTTTGGGCTAGTATTCATTCAACATACTTTAATTTTCTTTTGTGTGTGTTTTCAATGAATGTGTGGTCTATACTTGTCCTCCCTTATACTTCATCCTGACCTGCACACCTCTCAGGTAACCATGATGGATTTGTTTGTGTCGAGAAAACAAGAAACATGTGGTCCAAATTTGGATGTGGGTAGACTTTATGAACATGGGGTAGTGTCAGTGGAGTTGGTCTCGGTCGGTGCGGAGTGGTCATTAACTGGACATTTACAATATTGACCCTGCCTTACATTTCGCACTTGACCTCAGACGAGTGGTTTCACTGCTCATGGACCTTGGTGTAGTAATAGGTACAGTATAAATTCTTTTCCTGGTAGGTGGTGAACTAAGAATCCCGTTTTACATCACATCCATCATTACCAGTCGAGCTGTTTGTGTGTCAGGTCATCGTGGATGAAACCCTGGAGCCAGCATATCCATTCCTTTCCTTGAGTCCAGCGGAATACTTGAAGACTGTCTTAATGCAAGATAACGAGTTATGTGGAGCTTGGAGATGGACTATGGCGAGAGATCGGTGTATGGACTACTCCAGTCAACTTAGTGTGGAGATGTTAATAACCAGAGTAGCGTACCATCCTTATTCTTGAATGTTTTTCTGTTTAATAATGAACTAGTAATATGCGAAAGCCTGTACTTATTACTGTAGGTCAAGAGTAAAATAATGTTGGGTTAATTCTTCTCATTTTTGGCGAATTGACTTAGATTGACGCTTAAAAAAAATAGTCCTGTCAAAGAATTACATTTTTCTTTTAGTGTTTTTAGTTTCTGTTGAGACAAATTAAAGAAATTTGTGTATAAATGATTATTATTTTTACTATTAGTTTGTATGTTATCGCTGTTACTCAAAAAAACTTATGTTACAGCTTGTCTCCTGACATTTTTGTTATGGTTTGTGGTCCATATGGTTGATGAGCATCAGTACACCCTGGAGACTCAGAGTGTGATAATGGGAAGTACCTTGACACCAGGCCTCCTGGATGAACTTAGTCCTCGTAAAGGCAGCCGCCTCAACGACCACATCCCCAAGAAATTCATTTGATATATATTATCTTTATTTGTTTTAATAAAATGACTGTTTGGAAAATAAGGACACCATAAAAATTTCTCTTAAAAAGGGTTAAAAAATATAGCTTATTTATAAAAAACGCTTTCGCACCTGTGTGGCTTCAACAATGTGAAGACCCCACATTTTTATAAATACTTATTTTTAGAATAAAAACAGATTATTTCTAAGCCCAGCTGTACCTTGTCACTACTGGAAACCATAAATTGCTACCATTTGTTATGTTAAAAAATTTACTTTATTTGCATGCTGGGAAAACTGTAGCAAAAATCATTATAACTGCTGTGTGCTGAAATTTCTTACAGAAATAATTATTTGTAAAAAAAGTTAATCAGAGGAACACTCCTACAATTCTACAACAAGGAATATAATTAAATATAAGAAAGTTCTTTGGCAAATTTGTGGCCTTTGTTTTTCAATTATATATATATACACACACTCACATACACACACACATGCATACAACATACAACATATATCTAAAAAAAAATACCGACAAATTTTAATGGTTTATTCCTGAGGTGGAAATATAAATATTGAAATAGGCAACTCATGGTCCAGGTCAAATAGGAAGAGCGGTAGACTCTTCTTGAAAGTTTGAGAAAATGCTACAATTATTGTCATATGTAGGAAATGCTTGAGAAACAGAAACCAAGTAACAGCTATTAATAATTTAAACCATAACCATTAGCCATGTACATGTAACACACCACCACAATATTGAAAGGATGTGCTGCCACCCTCATTTTTGCAAAAAAAAAAAAAAAAAAAAAAAAAAAAAAAAAAAANCTACATTTTTAAAATAAATATTATGAAATGCCAGAAAATTAGCAACATGGCTGTCTTTTGAAAAAAAAGCTGTATAACTCGCATCTTTTTCGAGTAAAAATTACGTGTTTGATTTCACAGACAAGGGTTGATGCCTGCCAGGTAGGCAATCAATAAAGGGTTGTTTGCATGCAGTGCCATAGTAGAATAAGTTTACTGCATCTGGGTGTGTGGTCTTACATTTATTGAGTTGTCAAATAACAGCTCGGTGGTATTTCCACACTGTCAAGAGTAAATCTAAATTGATGTTCTTGTTCTACTAGTTAAATGTCATGCCACCATTAGCAACATTACAAGTGTTTGAAACTGTGGCCACCAATCTCATGGCAACAATTATTTCGGTATATGAATGAATGGCGTACCCTTTCGAAAACACCTGGTGAATCTTTAACCTTATCACATGCAGCCATAACCCTGGTCAACAGATCTTCATCCGACTCAATGGGTGTGTCGTACATCAGAGCCCTGATGCACCTCCACAGGGAAGAGTCTAGCAGATTAAGGTCATCAGAGTGTGCTGATCATGCAACAGGCCCAACTCTTCCAATCCACCATGCTGGAAACTGCGACATTGCCTAAACCATGTAAGGCACACGTGCCAGCGATGTCATAAGTTTACAAATGCGTGTAGATTTAGAACTAGAATACCATACATAGCACACATTTCGAACATCCTGTTTCCCAGTCAACTATGAAACATTTATATCAAGATACAAACAAAAACAATATGATTACTTACTGAACGAGTTAAGTGATGAACATGTTACTTGCAGAGTATTTATTTATACTTCAGATCTATTCGTCTGTTTTTTTTTTAGCAAAAGCTTCAATTACATCATCATGAAATCTGTCCTGTGTCGCAGTTTATTAAAAGTTGTATTTAGATATTGAAAATTGATGAAGAGGACAGTCGTTCTTCACCTTGTGAGTTTTGCAAATAAATTTTAATGCATTTCAAGGTGGAGAAGGTTCGTTCAGCTGATGTACTCGTAACTTGAATGGTAAAAATAAGACCAGATAGTTTATACACTTGGGGGAAAAACCTCATCTAGATCAGCTGATTCCAGAAAATAATGAAGTTCAGCAAAGCTCTTAACTGCAAACTGATCAGTTTCGTAAACTACCGTTAATTCACTTCACAACCCGGCAAAATCCAAATGGCTGCTACAATTTTTTGTTCAGACAACTAAAACGTTATTCAGGAAATACATTCTTAAATGTTTCGAATCATGTAAGATCCGACAGTTCTAAAAATAGGGATTTTTCCAATGCACAAAATATGGACATTAAATTTGATATTATTTCTTCAATATTTCAAAGTACTGACTTCTGTACGATGCCTTTATTTCTTCCCTATCAATATGACTGATTTGTAATATTTTGTTTTGGTGCGGCTCTGCAACTCTTTTAGCTCACCAACTATTGTCTCATTGAATCCAAATTATCTCTGTGTTTTTGAAGAAAGTCCTTGAACTCATTTATTTTCACGATGCAGATATTAATTTCAAATGTTTTCTAATGCAAAACTTGTAAAAGTTCATTGGTCATCTGGAAAATAGTGGGAAAACCATGGAATAGGAAAATGAAATCAAAATATCGTAAGCTAAATAAGATCCTGGGAGCACTTAGCAGAGTTTCACTATCCCAGTTGTCAGCATTTTAAATCATTAGTTCCCACAAACCAACTGTTGAAATTCAAATGTGTGGGAGATGCACTAGGAAATCACTTCTTAACTTCTTGGTCTAAATTATAAGTTATATTTGTTGACCTAGAGAAGAAACTTCCAAATCCTGCAAATGCCATGAAAAACCTCTGATAAAACCAAATTTAGTCTATTGGCGTATCGCCGCATGGGGGTCTCAGGTGGCGTGGAGAGAGAGTTGTCGCCAGGCGTTATTTATTGAAGGTGCCACCCAGCTTATTATTTACATGGCCCCAGGCTGGGAAAAGGGCGATGAGATACTCCTTACTCAGGGTCATGCACCATTCAGATGTGTGGCTACAGAGCCTATTCCCATGTGTGTCGAGGTCGGCGTCGATAACCAAAATACTATAAGGGTGCGTCTAGCTTACTCTATTGTTACTAAGGCCACGGAACCACTTCCCAACTCGTGCCGGAGAAAACGGCAGTGCACCCTGAAATAAACACACTGAGGAACTTGATGCAAATGAAAGGAGGTACCCAAGACTTGAACTTGGCCTGCGATGCTTACTGATTGCTTATCACATGCAAACATGTGGTTACATTATACATATTTCGCCAGGGCAAGACATTTGTAAATAAATACTTAGTTACAAAACCTTGTTAAACAGAATGACGATAGCATGTTTAGAAACGCGAGGCGAAACTACCACATGTTGATTGGTCCTACCACATGTTCGGCAAAGATCAGATAAGTTGTGCATGAAGTTAGCCGCAGGCTGTAAATTTTAAGTGAACAATCTTCTCTGCCAAAAAAAGGTTACTGCGAGGGGAGATGTAGGAGATGACCGTGGGAGACGATGATAGAAAATGGTTCCGATAAAATAACTTACAGAAAAACTGCATCAGGTAGGTGGCAATAGTCTTTGTCTCCCGGGTCTACGGTGACCTCCTAGCGAAATCCAAGCGGAACTGATCCGACAATATGGCTGACGATCTCATTCACCTTGACCAGAAATGTGGGCGAGCACCGGAAAATGTAAATATAAAAAAAAAAACCATAACACTTAAAGATACAAACCCTTTTAACAAATAATAAACTACACACTGCACTGAAAAATGTTATTCAATAACAACACATTTATGTTAAAAAAAAATTTATATACTAAAAGCAGGCTCTCGGCCGTACAGGTTCTGTAACAAAACACAAACACAGTGAGCACTGAACTCCAGACTGCTGTGAGAAATCAATTAACAAAAGTCAAATTTTTGACTTCTACTAGTGGCTAGTTGCAGTGAATGTTACCCCTGATTCATTGAGTCCGATCAGCCTGAAACCTTTCACAAGCCCCCCGCATCCCATTCGTATCGTGTCAGTAACCTTATATTTTACTTTAATTTCTCCGCTATAGGCAGTCCTTTATAAAGAAAAAACAGGGCACCTCTCGCACCTCGCGGAACTTAAAGGCGAGGTGCGAGATAAACTGAATCACTACGTGTCTAACACACAACACTGTGAAGACTGCAACCTGCTTGTGTTATATGTTGATCTCCACCTCTGAGTTGGGCAAGCTGCTGTTGACGTCCACATGTCAGGTTAGGGCTTCGATGTCAGGAGGAGCGACGACAGGTGTAACAATTTACAAACATGGCTTCACTACATTTCACTCTTACAAGTGACTGAAAACCACTTATTTCAGCTGCCATGACAAAGACAGAGAGGAAATAAAAGAAAGGTGGTTTAAAAAAGATTCAAAAGCTCAAACATTAATATTTCCGTCCATATACAAAATGTGTGAAATGGATGTAATGAGTTTCCAAACTAGTTGTGAAATGTTTTTAAAACTCAATGCAAGTTTTGAAGACGACATTAAAAAAAAAAAAAAAAAAAGATCTCTTAACAAAATTTTACAACACTGAATATGACTAAGGTAGTGAAAACGCCTCTCATGAAAGCAACCTACAAAATTTCGCATATACATTAATTATTTTAATAATAATTTGATGACAAAGGCTTGATTTCTAAAATTCTTGCTACTTGACATAAATATTTACATCCTTTTGTACCTTCGGGAGAATCATCTCCTGCCGATCAAAAGACATTACCGAATTTGTAATCAAGGTTAATTTCTGAAGAACATAGAAGTCTCAAAAAAGCTGAAAAGATCCCATCAGTTGCTATAAAAGTGAATTTAAAAAGAAACATTTTCTTGCTATATCAAGTTATCCCCGTGAATTCTTTTATGCAAATAACCTGGTCACTTGGCTAAAGTCTGTAAAAGCAAGAGACAGTATAAACCACCCTGAGAGTAATTGTTTTTTTCTTTTTCGAACAGGAATAACTAATTACAAAAAAATTATAAATCTGGTGATATATTTATAACTAAAAAAAAAAAATTATTTAATAAAAGTATTACTAAATCACTCGTTGATTCAGGATGCATTACCCACATTTCTAGAGATATCGAATTAGCAAAGTCAGATATTGTAATATAAGCCCAGAGTGAAGGAAAAGTTGAAATAGAACAATGCTCTCTAAACAATGTTCTTTTTCCTGATTTAAAACAGAATGTGCTTAGTGTCAGTTCTATTACTACTAATAGTGGTAAGGTTCTATTTACTGACAATGTAATAGCAATTTATAAACATGGTGTTAATATCATTGAAGGAGCGACAACTGACAGGGGTTTTTAAAAGGTCTATTTAAGAAATACAGATGAAGCACTTTTAGGAAAAACAATTGAAGCAAATATAGCACATAAACCTTCAGCCTGAGCTCGTGTTTTTTTTACAAGGGTTGTTGGTAATTTTTGTGGCAACTGAATGAAAATCATGGTAGGATGTTGTCAGTGCTATGCATTTGTGTGTCCCTTATATGGCAAAAAAAAAAAAAACTTTTTTGAATTTGCTAACACACACACACAATTTTTTTCTTCCGAACTACTATGGCTTACTCAGATACGAAATTTCGCCCTTGTACAATGACTTTAACCCATCTCGACTATGCCCCAAAGTTTTTAAAAATAGTACTGTTTTACTCCTTGGTGATTCGTGGCTAGATCTTAGCACAATGTTATTTTTAGGTATAAAATTAAACTAAAACAACAATGAACACTAGATATGTATATCAGACACAAAAAAAATTCCATGTGTATATTTTCTTTTTAAAGTCTCCTTTTTGCAGCCAGCCAGAATACAGTTTTCTGTGTTATTGAACAAAGCGTAAAATGTACTGCTTATCTTCTTCCTTAGCTGTGATTTTTCCATGGTATTCTTGCATAAGTTTGACAGCTTTTTTCGCTATATCATTGACTGCCTTCAGAGAAAAAACGTTTATTTCGCTGCCGCAAAAGCGGCATTTTCTTCCCATGACGAAACACTTTTTTTAAAGAAAACTGCTCTCAATCTTTAACCACGAAAACATATTCGGGTTTTTTACAGACACAAACACATTCATAGTATTTTTGTGACAAATAGAAGATAAAATTATTTTCTATAACAGAATATCAATCAATAAATAAAATAGAACGGAAAACAGCTGATTCTACATACCATACAAAGAGCTCGATATTTCTTCCTTCGATGGACGGTGACTACATTAGACACACCATCTTGAACATAAGTCTTTATAGCTTCAGCTTTTGCCTACTTCATCTGAGACAGAATCATTTGAAATTATGATTTGTTAAATGTATATTTGTCGATGCTGAGACCTAGCGCTTCCACTGCAGCCTGAAAAATATAGACAGAGTCCCTAATGCTCAGCCGGCATCTGTCCAAAGTAGCTGTCAGTTTCTGTGAGACAAAATCCTTTCTTCCTCTTTATCCAGACGTTTCATCCGCTACAGCGTTTGATGTCTCAGGCAAAGAATCATCGTCAGAACTGAGAAAACTACTATGTAGTTCTTTATGTGATAAATGCGCTGTAGAAGAAGTAGATGCAGCTAGTTTTCTTTTTTCTTCTTCCACTTTTCGTTTCCTCGACCACTCAACTTTCTCAGCAAATTTTTTATCTACGCCTACGAAGCAGCCTAGACAACCTGGTTCTCTCTGTCTCTGTAAGTACATTTCATTTTCCTTTGTTTTCATTTTTTCAAGGGCAATGGTGTGCGTGATATCAAATAAGTTATTCAAATAAGTTTGGAATTTTGCCGCCCGCATTTTATGATCATCTTGGGATTTCGTACAATTTTTTTGAAGATCCCGCTACGCATGATAAAGGTCCACAAGTTTCTTTACACAGTTTGGAAGTGATTTTGTGGGTATTCTCGCCTTTTCCCAAAAAATAATGCATTTGCGATTAACAAGATTTGCGCATTCACTTGATATGAACCACGCGTCCATGAGTTCCTTGAGCCCATTCTGACTGCCACAGTCACAACAACTACACTAGTTACACCAGCCCGCACCAAACTCATCAGGCCAAGAGTGCATAGTGAGGGTCGACAAGAACAGAACTTGCACCTTCTTATAGACAAGGATTACGCAACTCAAGAGACCACCCTACTCATGTATTACAAGAGATAACTCTTTTAATAGGTGGGCAGGCGATCCAAAACGGTGTTTACCACAAAGCCACAGCCGTTGGGCACACTGGCAATTGGTCGTTGCATCCTCGCAACTCGCGCAGCTAAATACGATGCAACACACCACCGGGTGACGTTTACTGGCTGGTAGGCCAGAGCTGAAGAGAAAAGTGCCCTAAAGTGTTGTCCAGTAGTGTACAGACTTTTTACAAACATATTGAACACAGTCACCGCATTCACAGCTACAGCAAGGGATGTTTTTCATTGTATAAATGGCAATCAAGCATGGTGTTCCACACCCCTTTACCCAGGTGGTCTCGTCCATCCCTTCAGGAGACAGCAACCTGGCAACGCTGTAGCCAGTGCAGTTCAAACGCGTCACCGGAAGTAAAATGCAAACACTTTTATGAGCTAATGTAATAACTTATTTAAGGTATATTTATAAAAGAGTAATTATGTTTTCTAAAATGGAGATTGCCTGTAAAGGCTTCCAACATTGTAACAATTAATTTAGTGTGGTGACATCCCCATCAACTTAAAAACTTAACATACATTTGTTAATAAACGGGGATGTCACCAATGTGTTAAATTTAATTCATACAATTTTTCACCATTATAAATACACCACAGAGTGCTCATGTAATGCTTCATCTTTAGGCGTTTGATGTCGGTTCGCATCACTTGTGACGATAGCGGACATGACTCGCCCAGTTCGTCTCAGCACCTGGACAAGACCGACGGTGTTGGTCACCTGCTCCACGAGCCCCCTCGGTACCCGCATATAGGTTACAATAATTTAACTACAATGGTAACATATTAGTCAACGGAACATTTGTAATGTACTGAGGGGAAAGCCACCCGTACTCTCACTGGAGAGTTTAAGGCAATCGTGCAAAGTGCTGGGTCCATTATCATGCATTATTCACGCATTATTCACCTATAGCAACAACAGTGAATAAGCTGCTCAACCAAGTGAAATCAGTGTCAATTCATTGTAGGGAAGCCTTTGTAGCATCACCCATATTTCGTTAGTATATTTCAGGCGTACGAGACGGCCTACAGTCTCGCCATCAGATATAAAAAGTGCAACCGTAAGTACGCTACACCCATCAATAAACTGACGGATGATTACCAGGGCCCCCATGGGCCATCGACAGACGACCCTCATCATTAGCGTACCACTGAGTTATGGCGCCTGGCAATATAACATCCAACTAGCCCTAGTTAACCTCGCCGACATCACAGTCAATTTAACTTCTCGAGTAATAAAAAACAAAACTGCAAGAACTTGGCAATTTGATGGTAGTTTTGTATCCGTTAATTGGTGGTTTGCCTCCTCGACTAAGAAAATACTTTTTTTAGCACTTCGTAATTCCACTGACATCTTCCAACAATAAAACAATCCATGTTAATGTCACGACACACTGCATTAGAATGACAGCAAAGTGGGTATGCGCGGCCCACGCGCTGCTTTTCTAGTGTACCTTGTATGAACTTGTTCCGATGCAAGTTGGCACAGGCTGGAGTACTCCAAATAATTTGAAATTTGATGTGCGAGTATTTTATGGTAAAACGAACATAAATAGACCATATGCGTAACAAAATTTACTACCTAAAAATAAGGGACACCCTACTATGCATGCATCATGTCTTGCAGACCGCCGTGTTGTTGACAAAGCCTTCAGCAGTAGCTTGATATCAGCATTACTTGTGTTTATTTCAATTTGGAGAATTTCCTATCTGCCTGTGGACTCAATGAAGTAAACATATACTTTCTGCATGAAGATAAAATAAGCAGTCATTTTTAAGCAACATGGAACAGCTGACACTCCTACTAGATTAAAAAAAATGTTCTGCACATGGCACGAAAAGTGATGGAATTATGCTATTTGATTTTGACTTGTTGTCCACGGTAAGCACGTGCCACGTTAGGAGCATTGTCATAAGACTGCCCTCTGCAGTATTTAATGCCAATCTTGTAATCTGAAAGACTTTACAGAAGTTATTTCTAAACTACGATCATGGTAGCCAGTATAGAGTATAAACTTGACAAATATTTATACAGGATCGCGTCTTTCTGATATTATTCGTACAAGGAATGTAAATGGATCACAGTGAATAATATCAAACGAATAATATATAGAAATAAAGAAAAATTTACTGGTCTTCAGTTCAGCAAATATTTTATCCTCCACATTTTGTAGCATTAACGGAATGAATTAATTTCATATGTTCCTAGACAACTAACTAACATGGCCCTTTCCTGGATTACCATAAGTCACTAAATGAGTCCTAAAAAAGGAATAATACTCTGAAATAAAATCCAAAAGTCCCAGGAAGTTCCTGTTGTATGAGCGAACAGTTTCATTGGACCCTCGAAAACCTAAGCCCCTTTTCCCAAGAAATTTGATAATGCTTATGACTCTATGCAAGATCTGTCTACAGTACAAAACATCTTTCAAGTATTGCCCATGAAGCTTAGTATCTACTTTGCAGAAAATTTTTTCTGCAAAGTTTTTTTACTACATACTACATTTTTCTACATAAGTTTTCTCATTATCCTTATGTTCATGGTTTTTCTTATGTTAACTGAAATTATTTCCTTGTTTACAATCAGTGAATCCTGTACAAAATATACCAAAATTGTTGTTTTCAGTTAGACATTTTTTTTTTCAAGGAATGCAAAAAAAAAAACCTCTACTCTCTGAATATTGAAGTCACTCCCTCTTTACAACTTCACAATTTTTAAATTTTGTGAAATACATTGTCTTGGTAACTTATCTTGAAACTGTTCCATAAACACACTTAAGGATTTTGAAATCCAGTTCATTTAGATTTTCTTGATCGGTAATGTTCCTNGTGAATCCTGTACAAAATATACCAAAATTGTTGTTTTCAGTTAGACATTTTTTTTTTCAAGGAATGCAAAAAAAAAAAACTTCTACTCTCTGAATATTGAAGTCACTCCCTCTTTACAACTTCACAATTTTTAAATTTTGTAAAATGCATTGTCTTGGTAACTTACCTTGAAACTGTTCCATAAACACACTTAAGGATTTTGAAATCCAGTTCATTTAGATTTTCTTGATCGGTAATGTTCCTGAGAATAATATCTATACGTTCTTCATTTTAGGCAGGCTATTTAGCTGGGTCAAGAAGTCAAATCTAGTAAGAGGGTGATGAGATTTGGGCGGCCTTTAACATCGAGTCTTTAGAGTCCAGTATTGATGGCAATGATTTTTCCTCCATTTACAAGTCATTCTTTTTTTCTCTCCCAGAAATTGACGAATGTGAACTAACGGTCTCAGTAATAAAACTATGCTTTCATTTAATGGCTCAGAATCCTCAGTGGAAGGTTGAGGATTAGTCAGTGGTTTAAAAAATATGTCCAATGCCGGCACCTGGTTCAAAACCACAAAATAATGTTTGTTTATTTTCCGATGCTGTGCATCACTCAAGTTGCTATTATTCATTCAAGTAAAATATTAAAAACAACCATGAACTACCCTTGTATTTACTCCATACACATGCACCTCAAACAAACTCAAGCCACAGAACATACATTTAATCAGCATGCATCGTCCGGCAGCTACAGTATATCGGAAATAACATTGCCATCAGGTTGATTGCTGACACAGTACATGTTGTTTATTTTACATTACCTGGCAATCTGCAAGAGACACCAGTGCCAAACATTCTTTTAAACTTTTTCATTCTTCTTGCCCGGGGCTCTGCATACATGAATCAGGTTACAGTTGATAATCCCAGCCTGACTTTTTCGCAGATAAGCAGGTGTTTATTGTAAGCACCAAGGAGGAAAACCACTAATCTTTTATTTACCACATTCCATAAATGTAGCCCTACTGAATGCGGCACGTCTGGAATAAAATTTGCCCACCTCTGCGATATTTTATGTAAATTGAGATTCGAAAAAGTGAATTTTTAAAAATCACATAGTTTCAACAAGCGCCCCTTTAAAACAGGAGCTCATTATGTTAAGATGGCACTGACTTTGAACAAGAAGTGACTGCGATCGGTACATGTTCGGAGCCAGTGTAACCATGTGCAATTCTGAACATGTTTGAAGTGAAGTATTTGTGTCCCATGTGAAAACGTCCTTTGATTGTCCTTTTACAATTTTATATCTGTCTCCAAAACTTTATCACTGCTGATGTGACATGTCTGGGAGAGATGCCAGGTGTCTTGGCTTGACCGGCATTTGCATTCCCTCCAATGGCATGGATTGCTGACGACTGAGTCAATTAGGGTGGTGGGGGGACAATGAGCTTGGCTGCTCATTATTCGTCCCAAAAGTTACCATTTGATCTGAATAAAGCAAGATGGCTGCTGGAGTAATGTAGTCATCAATGGAATTGGCGGTTGTTCTTCGACCTCTTTGTCGCTTCGTGTCAGACATGCTGATGAAGTGGTCGTCATTGACATGGTGTCATCGAGATGTGCTGTTGACCGCGCGGTCACAAACTGTCACTTGAGAGCTTGCAGACGCGTGGTCCTCGCCGTAGTATAGCAGTTTTAACATTTGTCTGCTTTTTTCAGAGTATATTTTCGAAAATTTATTATTTCATGTTTCGGTGCATATCCACCATAAAATTTTTTTAGGCCCATTTAACTGGTGGTTTATTCGCCTTAAATCGGAGATTAAAAACAATTGTTTTGGAATGGCACTGTCATTCCACATATTCATATTCGATTGTTTTATTATTCTTTTTAGATCATTTTGTTTTTGTAGCTAATTACAGAATTTTAAAAATATTTGTTAGTTTTTCATACTTCATATTTTGTTTGTAGCTAATTATAACTGTGGAAACTGAAAACAAATTAGGTGGTATTTTATCATTGCACATTGGCAGGGCTGGAAACGAATGGTTTGGGTATCGGCAAATGGTGTCGGTCTGTCAGCTGCAGGGGGTGAAAATGTGCCGTACCCTTCTTACATTCTCATTTTGTTGTATAATAGTGTTATAGTAGCGTAGTTCTACGTGTGTTGTTGTAGGAAAATATTAACTTTTGTTGTACACGAACTATCTGACAATGGATAAGCGGAAGCTGTCGTAAGTATAGATACTTAAGGTTTTTTTTATGCTGAGAATCTCGTGTTATGAATACAGAGTATTGATGCTTGTTCCTGAATGTGTACTTAAAACTAATTTAAGCAGCCACATTAAATTTGTAGGTTCCGAAGCTTTTGTCATGGTCGGTAATAAGACTATGACGTATGCACCGGTAAGTTTTGTAGGTTGCCAAACACACCGATGTGTGTGACAGTGAGTACGAGAATGCAACATACGTAAAAACGTATGTGGGATTCTCGTACTTAATTGTAAATTTGATAGGCGATTTTGATATGCCGCAGTGACGCAGATATAAAACCATTAATTATAGGCCTATAATAGAAAGAGGTACTCACCTGTAAATAACTTGACAATTTATTGCCTATCGAGTACTTTATGGAAATTATGCAGATTTCAGTAGTAGCACGTTGATTATGGTCCAAATTAACCAAAGAGTNTTTCCGATGCTGTGCATCACTCAAGTTGCTATTATTCATTCAAGTAAAATATTAAAAACAACCATGAACTACCCTTGTATTTACTCCATACACATGCACCTCAAACAAACTCAAGCCACAGAACATACATTTAATCAGCATGCATCGTCCGGCAGCTACAGTATATCGGAAATAACATTGCCATCAGGTTGATTGCTGACACAGTACATGTTGTTTATTTACATTATCTGGCAATCTGCAAGAGACACCAGTGCCAAACATTCTTTTAAACTTTTTCATTCTTCTTGCCCGGGGCTCTGCATANCTGGCAATCTGCAAGAGACACCAGTGCCAAACATTCTTTTAAACTTTTTCATTCTTCTTGCCCGGGGCTCTGCATACATGAATCAGGTTACAGTTGATAATCCCAGCCTGACTTTTTCGCAGATAAGCAGGTGTTTATTGTAAGCACCAAGGAGGAAAACCACTAATCTTTTATTTACCACATTCCATAAATGTAGCCCTACTGAATGCGGCACGTCTGGAATAAAATTTGCCCACCTCTGCGATATTTTATGTAAATTGAGATTCGAAAAAGTGAATTTTTTNGCGGCACGTCTGGAATAAAATTTGCCCACCTCTGCGATATTTTATGTAAATTGAGATTCGAAAAAGTGAATTTTTTAAAATCACATAGTTTCAACAAGCGCCCCTTTAAAACAGGAGCACCTTATGTTAAGATGGCACTGACTTTGAACAAGAAGTGACTGCGATCGGTACATGTTCGGAGCCAGTGTAACCATGTGCAATTCTGAACATGTTTGAAGTGAAGTATTTGTGTCCCATGTGAAAACGTCCTTTGATTGTCCTTTTACAATTTTATATCTGTCTCCAAAACTTTATCACTGCTGATGTGACATGTCTGGGAGAGATGCCAGGTGTCTTGGCTTGACCGGCATTTGCATTCCCTCCAATGGCATGGATTGCTGACGACTGAGTCAATTAGGGTGGTGGGGGGACAATGAGCTTGGCTGCTCATTATTCGTCCCAAAAGTTACCATTTGATCTGAATAAAGCAAGATGGCTGCTGGAGTAATGTAGTCATCAATGGAATTGGCGGTTGTTCTTCGACCTCTTTGTCGCTTCGTGTCAGACATGCTGATGAAGTGGTCGTCATTGACATGGTGTCATCGAGATGTGCTGTTGACCGCGCGGTCACAAACTGTCACTTGAGAGCTTGCAGACGCGTGGTCCTCGCCGTAGTATAGCAGTTTTAACATTTGTCTGCTTTTTTCAGAGTATATTTTCGAAAATTTATTATTTCATGTTTCGGTGAATGTCCACCATAACATTTTTTTAGGCCCATTTAACTGGTGGTTTATTCGCCTTAAATGGGAGATTAAAAACAATTGTTTTGGAATGACACTGTCATTCCACATATTCATATTCGATTGTTTTGTTATTCTTTTTAGATCATTTTGTTTTTGTAGCTAATTATAGAATTTTAAAAATATTTGTTAGTTTTTCATACTTCATATTTTGTTTGTAGCTAATTATAACTGTGGAAACTGAAAACAAATTAGGTGGTATTTTATCATTGCACATTGGCAGGGCTGGAAACGAATGGTTTGGGTATCGGCAAATGGTGTCGGTCTGTCAGCTGCAGGGGGTGAAAATGTGCCGTACCCTTCTTACATTCTCATTTTGTTGTATAATAGTGTTATAGTAGCGTAGTTCTACGTGTGTTGTTGTAGGAAAATATTAACTTTTGTTGTACACGAACTATCTGACAATGGATAAGCGGAAGCTGTCGTAAGTATAGATACTTAAGGTTTTTTTTATGCTGAGAATCTCGTGTTATGAATACAGAGTATTGATGCTTGTTCCTGAATGTGTACTTAAAACTAATTTAAGCAGCCACATTAAATTTGTAGGTTCCGAAGCTTTTGTCATGGTCGGTAATAAGACTATGACGTATGCACCGGTAAGTTTTGTAGGTTGCCAAACACACCGATGTGTGTGACAGTGAGTACGAGAATGCGACATACGTAAAAACGTATGTGGGATTCTCGTACTTAATTGTAAATTTGATAGGCGATTTTGATATGCCGCAGTGACGCAGATATAAAACCATTAATTATAGGCCTATAATAGAAAGAGGTACTCACCTGTAAATAACTTGACAATTTATTACCTATCGAGTACTTTATGGAAATTATGCAGATTTCAGTAGTAGCACGTTGATTATGGTCCAAATTAACCAAAGAGTNCCTATCGAGTACTTTATGGAAATTATGCAGATTTCAGTAGTAGCACGTTGATTATGGTCCAAATTAACCAAAGAGTCTGCAATTCTTCTGGGTTGAAAGTGTGAACGAATTTCTGATAGAGCTTATGTACCAAACATCTGTGCGGATTAAGGCCTGTCTTAATCGGCCGTAAATGTGGACGTGTTAAAATCTTGACTTAATGTGACGTTGCATTGATGCATTCCAAATATGGTCTACTAATGCGCCGTTTTTAAAATTTTTTTTTTTGCTAATTAAAAAAATATCGAATTTTTCGAAAAAAAAAAAAAAAAAAAAAAAAAANGGTATGATTCCACTGTACTAATAACACAACACGAATTTACTGCTGGCATTAACATATCTATACAAACCACAAATATGATAGTGGGGAGGGCTATGAAGTTCAGGGAAATTGTGGGGTAAATCATGTATAAATTATGCACGTTATTATATTTGCATATGTAAATTTGTTAAATGCTAAACGACCTAACCGAACATACCTAACATCGCAATATGTAAATATTATCAATACAAATCACAAAAACTATAGTTGGGAGGGCTTTTAATATCAGGGAAATTGGGTAAAATATGTACGTTATTGTTATATTTCCGTATGTAAATACGTTAAATACAAAAAGACCTAACCGAACATTACCTAACATCACTATGTGTAAATACAGGGTACTGGTTGCCATCACGTAATACCATATTTCGTNAACATTACCTAACATCACTATGTGTAAATACAGGGTACTGGTTGCCATCACGTAATACCATATTTCGTCGTGCTGCAGTGCAAAAAAACCTGTGCGTTACATTTTGTGAAGTTAGGTTGAATTCGGTTAGGTTTGCTACATTTAAAATAGCTACACACAGTAATATGCAAACCCTTGACGACATCCCACNCCTAACCGAACATTACCTAACATCACTATGTGTAAATACAGGGTACTGGTTGCCATCACGTAATACCATATTTCGTCGTGCTGCAGTGCAAAAAAACCTGTGCGTTACATTTTGTGAAGTTAGGTTGAATTCGGTTAGGTTTGCTACATTCCAAATGCAAAAACCTGTCATATACATATACCACACATAATAAAACATACCAGAAGTATGTGAATTTACTTATCTAAGTAGGCGGTGGGTACAATTTTCCTGCAGCGAATAGGAAGTGGTGCATGTGCTCACATTCGCCGGGGTTCCGGCAGCCAAACATGAACTCCGCCAGGTACCCCACGAAGTGCGGCGCCCTCCTGCCATACCAAGGAAGACAGTGCCTCACATCCTGCCACACACGCTCTATTCTTTGGGTGTTTTCTCCTGTATCGGTATCAATGAAATGCATGCTTTGATTCACCCGAACGTGCTCATAGTCATGCTCGAAGATAATTATATGCATGTTAACAGTCACTTATAATTGTCGTTCCAGGCTAGATGAATTGCTTGATTACGTTCAGAAGCGTCCTGCTAGTACGAATTTTGACAGTAACAAGAAATATACGATTAATACGTGTCTCAATCCCACTGAAAACCCACTACCCCTGGACTATGCAACCCTTATTATGCTCGCGCTTCCCAAATTTATCCTTGTCTATCTCGACAAAAGCGCCTACCCCCCAATTTTATTCCTCACGCATACACCAGTCAATCATCACCTCGCGACAAAAGAACTACCAATCCACGACGATAACCATACTAATATGACACATTCTACTATTAAACTTGATGCGAGGATGTGAAATAGTAAGTAAAAAGTATGTTATTTTACAAATCAGCGCTACACTTAATTTACTTTTTCAAAACCACGTGCCGTGCTGAAAAGATTTTCTAAAACTACAAAGCACCTCCTTTCTATATTTCTTACAGACACATGTCCTAATTAACCGTTGACAGCGAAAAAATTCACCGTCCTCTGCCAATTCTAGTACCTTCGCACATGATTTGCACCTTACTTCATTCAGCAACACACCATGAACTACTAAATAATCAAACAGTAGTGGCGAAAACAACGTTAATTCAATAAACTGGTTAACGTCCGGGTGACACCCGCCACATAGATGATGCACAGAAGCACTGGTACTTGCACCCTCCATTCTTAAATCACAAGCCTTTACACGGTTGGATTCGGACGTCGGATTTGCCACTCACCGCGAACCGCACAGTACTGCATATACCGGCCAACTAACCTATGGTAACGTCTACACATCCACAGCAGACAGGTGACTGCCAATTCACATTTGTTTACTTTACTACAGCATTACAGGGTTATACAACATGGCGTCCGTTGTAAACAAAGCTGCCGAACACCTCGTATTTTATCTATTTTATTTTAGACATTCTGCTTATTGTATCATTACACCCTCGTAAATATCAAATAGGTAAGCTATGCAAAACCCATATATAGAACGTCGAAAAAAAAAAGAAATATATATATATATATAACTTTTGTGGGTCTACTATGTCTTCTTCAAAAAGTCGCTGTTCCTTATAAATACTATTAATTTGTTTATAATTACATAATCTAAAGTTGTGAGCAATTGTTAGCCATTCTAGTAGGAAAGTTTACAGTTTGCACCAAATTAAATGTGTTAAGCAAGTATAATAACTTGTGGGTTTTCTGATATCATTACAAGTTATTATTTCAGTGTCATTTTGTCAAGTTTTTTAAACTTGGTAAGTAATATTTCTAAGTATTCGAAAAAAAAATTTAAAATCTCCAGAAACTGACCTACAAATAGTCAGAAGCACAATTTTATTTCCTGATACTAAGATTGATCAAAATCCTTTTCCAAGCACACATGACACATCTAGTTCTTCAAATTCCAAATTACTTTTGATGTAGAGGCATGCAACTCCTCCTAAATATTTACTTCTACAGAATTTTGATATTAATACGTAGCCAGGAATACAATTGCTAGGTNGCATGCAACTCCTCCTAAATATTTACTTCTACAGAATTTTGATATTAATACGTAGCCAGGAATACAATTGCTAGGTATGTCCTAGTTCAAATGTTGTTCAGTGAGACACATTGCATGTATATTGATTCCAAGATCATGTTCAAAAGTTTGTATTGCTAATATGAATTCATCAAGTCTGTTACACANATTGCATGTATATTGATTCCAAGATCATGTTCAAAAGTTTGTATTGCTAATATGAATTCATCAAGTCTGTTACACAAACTACAGATGCTCTGATGGAATACAGTTAACTTGCTCCGGTTAAGGCTAGATTTCTACATTTACCTGAATTCAATTTCAGTACATTGGCGTGTAGATCCATACTTTTAACATTATTTCAACTGCAAGCTTTTGTTTTGCCCTGACCAGTATTTGTGATGNATTGGCGTGTAGATCCATACTTTTAACATTATTTCAACTGCAAGCTTTTGTTTTGCCCTGACCAGTATTTGTGATACTTACTACACTGATATTTCTAGGCACAGCGACTGTAGATAAACAAGTTTTAGTAGGCCCAATATTTAGTTTACAAGAGAAGCTAGGCAATGGGCCAGAATTTAGTTTTTTGAACTACTTTCCTAGGACAGAACTATTGCATCATTTGACTTAACCAGATTGCAAAGACTAACTTGCTTGACAATAAAACTGGCTACCTTTTNGCCGTACTGTTTTTGTCGAAACAGTATTACTCAAGTGAGTGTTGAGTTCTGCTGTCACTTTTGCCGCTGTAGTTTCATGTTGTCTGGCCACAATTCTTTTTAATGTTTGTCTGTCTCTGTCAGTTAACTTTGGGTTTCGCCCACTATTCCTCTTCGCAAATATGTTTTACCATGTTTTGTGTATGCTGTNCCCCCATGCTTGACTGTAGGAAGCAGGCAGTCCGGATCGTAGGCTTCTTTTGGGGTTCTCCATACATAAACCCAGTCGTTTGTAGGAAACAATTTAAACAATGATTCATCGGACCATACCACATTCTTCCAATCATCAAGTGTCCAGGTTTTATGATCGTGGCACCACTTCTTTCGCAGCTTAGCGTTTTCTTCCGTTTCGCAATTGCAGCCCTTTCACGAATGTTAGCTTTGTAGAGCTCCCGCCGTACTGTTTTTGTCGAAACAGTATTACTCAAGTGAGTGTTGAGTTCTGCTGTCACTTTTGCCGCTGTAGTTTCATGTTGTCTGGCCACAATTCTTTTTAATGTTTGTCTGTCTCTGTCAGTTAACTTTGGGTTTCGCCCACTATTCCTCTTCGCAAATATGTTTTACCATGTTTTGTGTATGCTGTCATTACCGTGGACACTGTCGCTTGTGAAACGTTAAACAATTCAGCTGTTTTCGTCACAGGCGCTCCCGCTATGGCTCGTGGTTGCTAATGCCCTCTTTCGAAGTCTGAGAGATCACACATTTCACTGATCGCTTGTTTTAACAGTCGCAGAACAAAACTTATAATACACTGAAATATAACCTACAAGACTTGGCACGTAAATNGATCGCTTGTTTTAACAGTCGCAGAACAAAACTTATAATACACTGAAATATAACCTACAAGACTTGGCACGTAAATTGTGCAATATATACGCGTCACATTATTTACACGGAAGCAGTGTTGCCAACATGCAACAAAATGTACTATATTGCATGGTGTTCATATTATTTTGTCTATTCACTGTATTTCTTAACATATACCTGGGTGCTACATCACAAACAGCACCATTAGTGTGACTAGGGACAGGCAACAATAATTTTAAGTTTTTTGTTACATTTGCAGCTTGGTTCTTGTAGATGCAATTACCAGCTGCATAAATTACTACTAGATCATTTCTGTTCAGATAATGATAGTCCTTTCCTACCTCTTGGACAGCATCTTTAAATACTCTTCCTGGCTTCACTGAGCTGATAACATCTGTGTCTGTCATCTTGCTAAGGACTATTTCTGCAAGTCTACGGCCCTGGCTAGCTGAATAAATGTGCAACTTTGATGATTTAGGAGCAAATTTTACCTTCCTTGGTGGCTGGAAATTGTTTGACGGTAACTTAGTTGACCGCCCAGATTTTTAAGTTTTAGGGGTGGGAAATCTTGGACACTGTGAAGCACACTAAATTTATTTTTCAATTGCAAATTGAAATTCACTTGGGTTGGGGTAGTATGTGAGTGTCTGTCAGTTTTTTTTTGCTTAGCAAATTCCTGCTTAGGTAGTTTGTTACTTAGCAATACAATTTGATTTTGAAGATGTTCATTCCTTGTTTTCAATTCTTGCATTTCTTTCTTAAGTATGTCAATGATAGTGTTTTAACAACTTTTCATTATAACAACAGTTACAAGGTAAATGCATATTTTGCAAGCTCTTTGACATTATTTTACTCATAGTTACCTCACTATTAACGCAGCCGTTCTCGCTGATGCAGGCCGTTTAGCTTGTGTACACACGTCTTCATTTGTTTCATTGCCTTTGCCTTGCCATTTTTAATATCGCCGCTACACCACACGCAGAACCAATCTTTTTGTAGCGACACAGTTTCTTCCATGCCACAATAAAAAGGAATATTTGGTGAAAAAGGCTAAAAAAGGCATTGCAGAATTATGGAGTTTTAGGTAGTATAGACAAAAAGAAAGGTCACCAAATAAGTGAAGAAATAGAGAAGGTGAATTATTTCTACTATGATTAGATAAATAGAATTGCTTCCAATATAAAAGAATGTGTTTATACCAAGTGAAAATTGAAAAATAGAATTGAAAACGAAAAGACAATAATATTGTGAGTTGTGTTCCATGAAAATTTTTGTAGACATTGTGCATTCAGATCGCTGTAGGTTTTTTTGACAAAGTTCAAAGGAGTTTGTGCCCCATCTTATTTCAGTGTAGATGCTTGCTAAATTTTGGACAGATCTTGATTGATAGACATATTTTTTCTTGCTAGGGTGCAGAACATTGTGTCAACTATGTCTGAATTAGTATTGAAGAAGAAATGTGCTCCATAAATTTTTTTGTCCTGTTAATAAAAAAAAAGGCAAGAACATTAAAAATAAATCATGTTTTTGAATAAAGCATTTATTTGGAACTGAAAACAAAATGGTGGCAATAATGTTTTGAAAATATTGGTCATTTTAAGAACTTATGAACATGTCTGTAGAAGATTTTAAGATGTGTGCAAATTTCTCGGAACCCAAAATTAAAAAAAAGACTACAAAAAATTAGTTTTATGTAATGTTACATTCCTTAACTACTGGAGATTCCTACACTAATCAAAATATCTATAAACAAAGCATACTCCTGATTTCAGAAGTATGCATATATCTAATTGCAAAATTAAAAGGAATCTTTCCACACATGGTTTGAGTGCCAATGCACTGTGCACAACAAATATTACTTCAAAATAATTTTAATATTTGCTGAAAAAATGTGTGCTGAGTTCTGCATTGAACACATAACACAAATTTTTATTGGTTTGGACAGGTATTTAGCATGACAACATTCACTGCTAATAAAATTATGCTCAAAACAAGCCCACAAATAACGTGAAATCAAGCACACTGATTGACTGAAAATTGAGTGAATAATCACAGATTCAATAGAATAAACTACTTAGCTATTTTGCTATGGATACAGTTATTTAGCAATGAGCAGAAAATTATGCAGAAGCCCATAATTGTTATAGTTAGGAAAGTGATGGGGATGCATGAACTCTGCTGGTTCTCTGCCATACACTGGAATATTGTTACATGCCACTCCAAACATGCTTTATTCTCTGGGTGTTTACTCCAATCTTGGTATTAATGAAATTTCTACTATTATTTAACCACAGATTCTTATAATCATAATCGGAATGATAGTTTGCTATAAATGTGCCTACAGTTGCTATTCATAGTAGCTCCAGGCTACATGTGCAGTCAGTAGGAATGAGGAAAATAAAATTTACACCCCTCTTGATTTTTCTGAAAATCCACTGCTTTTGAACGATACCCCCTCCGGTATATTTACATCTCCCAAATTTTGCCTTTTCTATTTTAACAAAAGACTCAATCCCTACAGTTTTGCACCTTGTCTCATTTGCTGTAACGTCTAAAATGTATAAGTGTATTAATTTTCATGGCATGTTCTGAGTTGATTATAATTTTTTATTGTGTTTTATGTTTAAACTAAGAATGCTGTACTTTGGCTAGTTTTGCATTAAGTTAAAAACTCATTGCAGAGATGAACAGTAGTAGTAAATGTAAAAAATTGTGTTTTTTTTAAACGTTTTTGCTTTTGAAGTAAATTTTCTCACTTATTTTATCTGTAAATAATGCTCAGTTATGTTGTCACGTTGAGTGACATTTACAAACCATGGGGGGCCTGGATGGTAGGCAAATCCTCACTCTAATCTTAATCGCTTGACTCCTGCTATACTCTGAAGAAAGAAGAGAGGTAACCACGAAAAGATACAGGGGTCCAAACACTAAAGATTCCATACAAGACCTCGGTAACAGCGGATACGTCCTAAATATCAGTTAATTAATAATCAAAAAGATTAAAACAAAACATCATAACAATTGGTTTTTGGGGTTTAGCTAAATGAAATGAAATAATTACTCTCCAGATATAAATTTATAGAGATCAAACATTTTAATTGACATAATAATTGAAACTTGATACATAAATGTAATTATAAAAATTTACTAGGAACTGAGTTTTGTGATGATTNGACAAATCAAATGAACCGTGAACTTTGTTTACCATACATTCATAAATGTTCAATGTGACCACCACGAGCGGCCTGAAAGACATCTATGCCATAATCAAACTCGTTCCTTACTTTTGTCAGCATGTCCGGTGTTACGGTTTGGATGGCGTCTGTAATTCTTGTTTTGAGGTTGTCAATGTTAGCCTGCAATGGTGGACAAAACACTTGATCCTTTGTGTACCTCCATAGAAAAAAATTGCAAGGGGTAAAATCCAGGCTTCTTGGGGGCCAGTGATGAAGAGCCTGATCACCAGCTGCTCCTCAACCAATCCAGCGTTGCGGCATCATCTCATTCAGGTATCTGCGAATAGCTAGGTGCCAATGGGGTGGTGCGCCATAAAGGAAACATCAGACCGTCCCCTTCACATTGACGTGTCGAATGCGAGCTCGCTACCCCCTCACCACCTCAAACTGAGAGTTACGAACGCCATCCAAACCGTAACACTGGACGTGCTGACAAGAGCGTGGAACGAATTTGTTTATCGCGTAGAGGTCGTTCGGGCCGCTCATGGTGGTCACATTGAACATTTATGAATGTATGGTAAACAAACTTCACGGTTCATTTGATTGGTCAATCAAGGTTGTAGGTTTTTTAGTTTTGATATTATGGACCTTCAAAGTTGGGGTATTCTTTTATACTCACTCTGTATAATCAGTCTTGTCTAATGCCATAATTTAAAATGTTTGTCACTCATGTATCCAGTAAAATAGTCCCACTTGCCAGCACCACTACTCGTTCCTCTAAACTCTAAAACTGTCTGCTTGGAGTTCTATCGCAGCTTTAGTCACGCTGACCCTATCTAGCAGGTTCCCAGCACCCCAAGTCTTGCTGAGAGAGGCAAGGGTGATGACCAGAACATTCTTTCAATGATAACCCTAGAAATTCAATCAGCTCAAGAAGGGGGGGTGTGCTAGTCCCAATAGGTTTATCTCTGCAGTAGCGGCACACCTTTGTAAATCTCCCGGCACTCCTCGAGTTACAGATCACCTATGAGACACTGATTTGCATGCTCACTCGAGCAGGATGGGGCAAGGGAAGTGATGCAGGGTAGCATGAATGTAACAATATGTTTAAAAGAGAAAAAAACCAATCAGTACTTCATTTTTAAAATTTATTATTTTGTATTTAAGTATGTTATGCTTTCATGGATTTTTATCAACTCCGCAGNACCCTATCTAGCAGGTTCCCAGCACCCCAAGTCTTGCTGAGAGAGGCAAGGGTGATGACCAGAACATTCTTTCAATGATAACCCTAGAAATTCAATCAGCTCAAGAATGGGGGGTGTGCTAGTCCCAATAGGTTTATCTCTGCAGTAGCGGCACACCTTTGTAAATCTCCCGGCACTCCTCGAGNGTGCTAGTCCCAATAGGTTTATCTCTGCAGTAGCGGCACACCTTTGTAAATCTCCCGGCACTCCTCGAGTTACAGCTCACCTATGAGACACTGATTTGCATGCTCACTCGAGCAGGATGGGGCAAGGGAAGTGATGCAGGGTAGCATGAATGTAACAATATGTTTAAAAGAGAAAAAAACCAAACAGTACTTCATTTTTAAAATTTATTATTTTGTATTTAAGTATGTTATGCTTTCATGGATTTTTATCAACTCCGCAGGAGAGTTTCGAAATGTTTGAACTGCCATTAAACACCCTATGAATTACCAAAAATGTTGACAGAACATTTTTATCCTTTGTGACAGATAGATGTGTCCCTAGCGCAGCTTGGTTATCTGGAGTTGAGATGAGTAATTTGTGAAAGTTTAAGGACATTTCAATATGTATGGTGAAGCTGACCTTATGGACAGAGTTAATAAGATGTCCAAATTTGGTCTGAGAAAAGATTTTAAATATAAAATGTGTCATCTGTACATCCACCCAGAGTAATACGGTTCCATTAATCCTTTGAAATTATCCTTTTCGACCATAATCAACCGAAATGTGTCTAATTTGGAAATAAACTGGAATATAATTTTTCTTTTCTATATTTTGTCTACAAATGTGCAACGTGTTTAATGTTAGGTAACATTTATGAAATTTTGTTTGCGTGTCCCTACACACAGTCAGTATTAAAAACCCTACACTGCCCTAAGATATTCTTTTGCCCATGTTTACACTAGCTGTTGGACACAAACTGAAATATTTGCATTCAAAGATCAACAGTGAATTTTATTTGGATGGACTTTAGTTCAGTACAATAAAACCTTTTTAAATTCAATAAATTAAATTTTTGGCTTATAAATTTTAATTTTGAAGAAATATTTTATTTGCATAGGGTTAAAGCTAAACTGGGTATGATAAATTGCTTGTTTTTAAAGAGCATTTGAATTGATAAAAATTATTGAAAGAAAGCTATTGTCTAAAGCTGCGATCACACCGAGGGAACATTATGCAGCATGCAGTTTGTGGCAAGCGACATGTCGCATACTGTTGCATGTGCCACCTTAGAAATCTTGCAGCATTCAACATNAGCATGCAGTTTGTGGCAAGCGACATGTCGCATACTGTTGCATGTGCCACCTTAGAAATCTTGCAGCATTCAACATTTCAATAACCTCTAAAGCTAAAAATGTTTACCATGTGTCAAAAATTATTTCATTTCCTGTCCCTGTGTGATGTCAAAGCAAGCAATCACTGCCGCTGCCTTTATTGTTATTAATGAAGAAAGAAAAGTTGGAAGTGTTGGTGGAGAAGGCAAATATTTACGGACACCCCACTGCATCAAGATGACCTTATCAATAGTTTGGAAGATGATGATGACAGTTTTTTGAAAACTTCACCAGAATGAGTAAAAGTGACTTTAAATATGTTGTGTAAAAATGGAACTCAAATTTGACTTAACGTACTTGAGCATTTTCTTATCATTAGTAATCAAAATTGGGTAGTAAGGAATTGTACAAATGCAGCAAAGACTGTGAACTTCTAATATTTATTAAAATCCATGAAACAGTATTTTACAATATAATATATACTTTTCATGGTCAAGTGTGTGATAAACACTTGTGATAAATTTACTGTGATATTTGTAGAAATAGATACATGTGAGATGGATTGTTTGATACTGAGATGTAGGTGTAGTACGAGTAAAACACTAGGTGGCATTGAGCAAGTAAATGGTACAACATATTACAAGTGTGCGACAACTCTTTGAGTGGTAATATATTAGGGTTTATTATTACACATAACAAGTAAAACAGTACAATACAAGATAAATCTGTCAAATAGGCTATTCAAATTGTTTTCAGCTTGTGTATGGTTGAACTACAGTGATACTCAAAAGTGTACTGCAAATTGAATGGTAATCCAGCTTATTAAAAATAATTGAAATTAAACTTAATCTTTGAGAAGAATTTATTAATTGTTTTCCCTTTCCAAACAATGTTTAATTACTTTCACTGAACAGTACATTTTATTGCAATTACTAACTAAAAAAAACAAGACAGATGTTTTAAAAAAAGACATTTAAGCCATCTGTACATGAATAGTGAGTGGAAACATTAAAATATTTATTGGGAAATGTTTAAAAAAGTTACTTNCATTTAAGCCATCTGTACATGAATAGTGAGTGGAAACATTAAAATATTTATTGGGAAATGTTTAAAAAAGTTACTTTGACAAATTTTTAACTTTAAAATTATTCACGCCGTAACTCGCCGGTACTTCACAAAAGTCTACTCAAGGTCTTGTGCTGTGGGCAAAGTATCTGCTTGGAACGTTTATTTTATTATAAAACTGGTGGTGGAAAATTACAAACATGTGAAAGTGTCAATTTCATTGATTTTCGATTTTGGTACAAGTCAACGGGATTTTCTTTTTTTAAACATGTGTTTCAGGTAGGTCTTATCGGGTGCGTGACATAACCTTTATTACAGTACAAACATAACAATTTGCCATTTTTGTTTCTCTTCTCATACATTAACCCATGTGGCTTGCCATTCCATGCAAAATNCATTTAAGCCATCTGTACATGAATAGTGAGTGGAAACATTAAAATATTTATTGGGAAATGTTTAAAAAAGTTACTATGACAAATTTTTAACTTTAAATTATTCACATCCTATATTGCCGGTAGTTCACGAAAGTCTACTCAAGGTCTTGTGCTGTGTGCAAAGTATTAGCTTGGAACGTTTATTTTATTATAAAACTGGTGGTGGAAAATTACAAACATGTGAAACAGTGTCAATTTAATTGATTTTCGATTTTGGCACAAGTCAACTGGATTTTCTTTTTTTTAACATGTGTTTCAGGTAGGTCTTATTGGGTGCGTGACATAACATTTATTACAATACAAACATAACAATTTGCCATTTTTGTTTCTCTTCTCATACATTAACCCATGTGGCTTGCCATTCCATGCAAAATTGAAATATCTTTTACCATTTTGTATTCAAAAAACCACAAAGATATTTTAAAAATGAGCAGCACTTAAATCTTGCTTAAGCATCTGCAATAGGAGAAAAGAACCTTTTTGTTCTACAATTCAATAAATTCAAACTATAGCCGTTAGGCCATAGTTACAAACAATGAACAATAAATAAAAGCAAATAAATTCCAAAAAGTGAGAAAACACAAAGATATTAAAAATCACAAAATAAAGTATACACAAAACTGAAACATATAACTAAATAAATAAAATAAAATGGCTTGCAAACTAACCTTATCCTTGTTACAGTATCCATTTATATTCATCTTTCAAATCAAAATAAAAGAAGATAATGCTTGTTAAGGGCTGACATAATTAAAATAAAATATTTCAAACACATTTGGACTTCACAAAATATTAAAATTTCCATTCAATGTGTTCAATTCAAAATCATGTCTTATTGTATAGTGCAAAAACAGCATATGTCTCAAAAAGTCTATTGATGTTAAAAACAGTATATATATATATATTTTTTTTAAATCCAATATTAAGTAAAATAGAAGTGTGTCAGCAAATGCAGTGACCATATGCTGTAAGTGAGCAGTTATTAAAGTGGTAGCGTTGTTAGTCATTTTTGTGGGTAACTTGCCTCTGTGGAACTGTTAGTGGTGACCATACAATTTAATTGCAAATTAATAAAGGTAGAAGCGTTTTGTGTTGCATGTGTCTAGTTGTTTAACGAAACATTTTCTGCCAAAACTATGCAAATCATATAGCACCTCATGCATGCGGTCCCCTTACGGTTGAGCTGAAAAGTGAATAATAAACACAGCCTATGAATTTTAAAGTTCTCAAAGGTTTACGTCTGAGGTCACAATGAAAATTTAATTATTGGTTGTTATGCCAGTTGGGAGGGCCTTGAAAAATGCTCACCCTACCATGAATAGCCCATAGTTTTCCTTTGCGTTTCAATGTTGCTACTTTCGAAATATAGTACAACGAGCTATCTGAAATGTTCTGTTTTCAGATGCCATGCAATGAACTACAGTGGAAGATTATATTAAGGGAATTTGATTTGCAATGGAACTACCCCCACTGTATAGGTGCTCTGGATAGGAAAAACATTCTGGTAGTATGTTTTACAATTACAAAGGGTCATATAGTGTTANCCACTGTATAGGTGCTCTGGATAGGAAAAACATTCTGGTAGTATGTTTTACAATTACAAAGGGTCATATAGTGTTAATGGGAATTGCAGGTGCCAACTACTGTTTAACGTACGCGCACATTGGATGCCAAGGAAGAATTTCGGATGGAGCGGTATTCCATGAAACTACGCTTTATAAGAAGTTACAGAATAATATGCTTTGTCTACCAATCCCCGAAGCTTTATCAGGGAGAAGCGAACTTTCACCCTATTCATTGTTGCGCAATGCCTTTCCGCTTCACATAAACATCATGACTCCCTACACAGGGGTAGGTTTACTTAAAAAATTGCCGGACAGAATTTTCAATTACAGACAATTCTCGAGCTCGAAGAGTTGTCGAAAACACATTTGGCTTGTTATGCTTAATANCCACTGTATAGGTGCTCTGGATAGGAAAAACATTCTGGTAGTATGTTTTACAATTACAAAGGGTCATATAGTGTTGATGGGAATTGCAGGTGCCAACTACTGTTTAACGTACGCGCACATTGGATGCCAAGGAAGAATTTCGGATGGAGCGGTATTCCATGAAACTATGCTTTATAAGAAGTTACAGAATAATATGCTTTGTCTACCAATCCCCGAAGCTTTATCAGGGAGAAGCGAACTTTCACCCTATTCATTGTTGCGCAATGCCTTTCCGCTTCACATAAACATTATGACTCCCTACACAGGGGTAGGCTTACTTAAAAAATTGCCAGNTATCAGGGAGAAGCGAACTTTCACCCTATTCATTGTTGCGCAATGCCTTTCCGCTTCACATAAACATCATGACTCCCTACACAGGGGTAGGTTTACTTAAAAAATTGCCGGACAGAATTTTCAATTACAGACAATTCTCGAGCTCGAAGAGTTGTCGAAAACACATTTGGCTTGTTATGCTTAATATTCTGCGTATTCCAGAAACCAATATTACTTAATGTTGACAATGCACAAGTATTAANGTCGAAAACACATTTGGCTTGTTATGCTTAATATTCTGCGTATTCCAGAAACCAATATTACTTAATGTTGACAATGACACAACAGCGTGCATTTTCCTTTACAACTTTCTGCGTCAAAGTCCTACTTTGAGGTTTCTGCACTGTGGCCCAGGTACTTTGGATACGGAAATGCACGATGGAACGATCGCTCATGACTCGTCTAGCTGTAACAAATGGGGATATAGGCATAGTGGATTTATTAAGGATGCCAAGAAAGTCATCTCACTAAACAAAGATGATGGGGGATGAATTCAAGAATTTTTTCTTAACACAGGAAGGAAGTGTTCCCTGGCAAGATCGATTCCATTGATTGTATATTTCAGTGTGAAAACAAGAGAATTCTTAACAGTGTAGGATTTGTTTCATTCGGTACACTATGCACAGCATGTGACAGTAAGTGCATATTTTATCAATATGCAATGCAAGAAGTATTATCTTGTTTTTATAATATAGACCTATACATTGTTTTTTAGTTGTTATTGATTAATAATGAAATTTCACAGTGAAAATGCCCACAAACAGGTTTTCCATACGCTATATAACAAAATAACATACTTTCTTAGTCATACATATGGCCATAATAAGAAGCACTCGTTTTTATATGGAAACAAATAATAGCCTTGTTCTGTGACAATGTCTGAATTACATAAATTTAAATACTTAATAATTAGCCAAAAGGAGAAACCAAAATACAAGCCTAAATAAATACTAATTACTTACCTCAGATGAATTAATATGTACAGTACCCTCTTTGTGGCGTATCTACGTTCAGTAGAAATGCTAGAGCCTCTTATGCAAACCACTTAACCCTTTTCTTTGGCGATGATCCACTTAGTAAGAGCTTTGTGTTCGCACATCATAGGTTTTTAATTTTTTTTAAACCAAGTCCACAGTCGTGTAATGTTTTTTTTGCTAATTCCCTAATCAAATCAGTTTTTTCTTGAACACATTTGCCGTCTGGCTTTCGTATATCCCACAANGATGGGGGATGAATTCAAGAATTTTTTCTTAACACAGGAAGGAAGTGTTCCCTGGCAAGATCGATTCCATTGATTTGTATATTTCAGTGTGAAAACAAGAGAATTCTTAACAGTGTAGGATTTGTTTCATTCGGTACACTATGCACAGCATGTGACAGTAAGTGCATATTTTACCTGAACATTTGTATTTTTATAATACTATTTTATCAATATGCAATGCAAGAAGTATTATCTTGTTTTTATAATATAGACCTATACATTGTTTTTTAGTTGTTNTATTTTATCAATATGCAATGCAAGAAGTATTATCTTGTTTTTATAATATAGACCTATACATTGTTTTTTAGTTGTTATTGATTAATAATGAAATTTCACAGTGAAAATGCCCACAAACAGGTTTTCCATACGCTATATAACAAAATAACATACTTTCTTAGTCATACATATGGCCATAATAAGAAGCACTCATTTTTATATGGAAACAAATAATAGCCTTGTTCTGTGACAATGTCTGAATTACATAAATTTAAATACTTAATAACTAGCCAAAAGGAGAAACCAAAATACAAGCCTAAATAAATACTAATTACTTACCTCAGATGAATTAATATGTACAGTACCCTCTTTGTGGTNAACCAAAATACAAGCCTAAATAAATACTAATTACTTACCTCAGATGAATTAATATGTACAGTACCCTCTTTGTGGTGTATCTACGTTCAGTAGAAATGCTAGAGCCTCTTATGCAAACCACTTAACCCTTTTCTTTGGCGATGATCCACTTTTCTTAGTAAGAGCTTTGTGTTCGCACATCATAGGTTTTTAATTTTTTTTAAACCAAGTCCACAGTCGTGTAATGTTTTTTTTTGCTAATTCCCTAATCAAATCAGTTTTTTCTTGAACACATTTGCCGTCTGGCTTTCGTATATCCCACAANTTTTTTTTGCTAATTCCCTAATCAAATCAGTTTTTTCTTGAACACATTTGCCGTCTGGCTTTCGTATATCCCACAACAATTAATTTTTCTTGTAGTCAATGCACGACAGCGTATTTTCATTCGACTGCTCCATTTTACACACGAGACTGTAGCATGCGTAGTTTCCTACTGTTTCCATTCAGATTGGAAACAATGCCAACATGATGCACGAGTCACATTTGCGGTATACCACAGAGGAAACTTTGTGCTGCAAGTAGCATCCACATTGTTGCATGCTACATGTCGCGCAATGTTTCCTCAGTGTAATCACGCCTTAATTTTTTTGCTACTCATATAATGATACTGGCATATAAGTGTTTGTCAGGTGTATGTGTGTTGTCTTAAATCCTTATATCCATGAAAGAATCTGCATAATCAGATAAAATATTTCACAGGATGAATTTGAAATTGCATCTAAGGAATGATTAATCAACTGTGACTTCAAAAATACCACTCTTCAGAATTATGTTACATTTTTTAAAATAAGTCTTACCATACTATTACGTAATCATTGAATTTTATAAGTTTGAGTAAGTTTTTGTGCTTTTTAAATTTTGACTCCTTCGCTGTAGTTAATAGTAGTGTCTAACATGTAAAACCTTAATATCTCCTCATGTTTTACCAGTTGAGCCCACATGTGTATTTCATACTTTTTCAGAAGATGAATGTATGAAATCAAAATTTTATTTACTGTTGCTTGCTCCCTTCCAGGACATCTGGCGATTCTCTATATCAGATATTGGATCTTCCCAAAACTGCCACTGCAGATGATGTGAAGAGGACATATAGAAGGTTAGCGTTGAAATACCATCCAGACAAGAATCCCAACAATCCAGAAGCTGCTGAAAAGGTTTGTGTTGTAACATTGTGTAAAATATAATTGTGTGTTCTTATGTATGAGACAGTCATTTGGTAGCTAACTATTCGTTGTGTAAATACAGTATTTGCAAACAGTCTTGTGGTTTAGCATAATTTTTAGAACTGAAGAGTACATAAAATATAACCAAACTTATTAGTAGAACCCTTTTGTGTTTCTGAAGGAACCCACAAAAGCTTATAAGAGCAAAAAAAAAAANATAACCAAACTTATTAGTAGAACCCTTTTGTGTTTCTGAAGGAACCCACAAAAGCTTATAAGAGCAAAAAAAAAAATTATTTTCTAGTAAAGAATTAACTAATTAAATTTTGTACATTTCTTAATTAAAATATGTAGTCTGCAGGAACTTACCAAGGTTTATACTACTGTATTTTCAATTGAGAACTATTATTATACAGCTGACCTCCCGTGGCGCAGTTGGTTAATGCGCCCCTGATCTGGGGTGCGGGAGGTTCTGGGTTTCGAATCCCAGGTAAGGCATGTGTGTTACTCAAAGTTAGGTTATAAGTTAGTTTCTAAGCAGTCTTCTGATAAGCCTTCAGGCATAACAGTGCAATGACGCAGTATTCTTAATTTTCGNATAAGTTAGTTTCTAAGCAGTCTTCTGATAAGCCTTCAGGCATAACAGTGCAATGACGCAGTATTCTTAATTTTCGGGACACGTGTTTCATTTTTCTTTAGCTTTGCTAAGCTTCGTAATATTTTTANGTATTCTTAATTTTCGGGACACGTGTTTCATTTTTCTTTAGCTTTGCTAAGCTTCGTAATATTTTTATCGGGTTTGAAATTAAAAGCTGTGATGGTTCGTTTTATCATGAGTGTTTGTTTATCGGGCATACGTTTGCTGTTTTATGTTTATCAGGCATCCGGTTGTCGTTTCGAATGTCGTAGTTTTCAGTAAGCATCAGCATTATTTAGAAACTTTCAGACTGCGTCGACAGTTTTAGTTTGTACGACGCAGTTTCGATAACGTGTGAAGAGCGTGCATGGCTAGGCCCTTATCTGAGGAGAGGGGGTATGATAGGCAGCACAAGTACACGTGTGCCTGTCGCCCTTCAGGTCAGTTGGAAGTCAGTCGCCACTCAGTTCAGTTGNGGCAGCACAAGTACACGTGTGCCTGTCGCCCTTCAGGTCAGTTGGAAGTCAGTCGCCACTCAGTTCAGTTGATACTGAGCAGTTGTCTGCTCACCTAGGCCGCGTCGGGCATGACACTAACCCCCACACCGGCACACTAAACCTTAAGAGATTGTTTCTCCGCCGGTGTGGGAGGTTGCTGCATTGGTTGTTACTTCGGGCAAGTTTTAAGAACTGAAATAATTAGTGAAAGACTGTGGCTCTATTCTGCACGTGTCTATTTATCTGTGAACGGTTCATACTCAGCATACTCTGAACTTCGTATGTGAACTGTGTCACCTAACTAATAAATAAAAGAATAGAACAAATACACCGGAACTCGATTTTATTTCATATATAATTGGCGTCCATTTTACAGAGTCTCGTGTTACTCCGCCTTTAGCTAGTCGTGTGAAAAGTTATCGCTGAGTGGCAACGTAAAGCCGGTTATAACTTAGTAACTGTGCGTGTGCCAAACTTACAAAATGGCGCCCAACGTGGGGCACAAATGATAACCACACTTGAAGACTGATCTACGAACATCGCGCAGTACAACACTCAAGTTACCGGCAGTTCCAGGTTTCCAGTGACCGACGCCGAAGTTTCAGGTACGAGACGACTACAATGGTAAGAAATCATCAATCATCAGTTGGAAGTCAGTCGCCCTTCAACCGAGCAGTTGTGTGCTCGCCTAGGCTGCGTCGGGTGGGACGCTAACCCTCACATCGGCAAACTTGAACTTACGGAATTTTTCTACGCCGGTGTGGGAGGTTGCTGCATTTCTTATTTCTTCGGGCAGTTTTTAAGAAACGTAATAATTCGTAAACGACTGTGGCGCTGTTATGCACTTGTATGTTTATCTGTGAATGTTTCGTACTCTGCATACTCTGAACTTCGTAAGTGAACTGTGTCACTAAAAAATGGTAAATAAAGGTATGGAACAAAATACTCGGGAACTTTACTTTATTTCATAATTAATTGGCGTCTATTTTACAGAGTCTCGTGTTACTCNATGGAACAAAATACTCGGGAACTTTACTTTATTTCATAATTAATTGGCGTCTATTTTACAGAGTCTCGTGTTACTCTGTCTTGAGCTAGTCAAGTGGTAAGTTATAGTCGAGTGGCAACTTAAAGCCGGCTATAACTTTGTAACTGTGCGTGTGCCAACGTTACAACAGTAGGGGATGTTAATAAGCCCTATACAATACAGTATTATTATACAGGGATATTTGAAGTACTAGTGTTGACTCCAAAGTCAGTAAAACACATTACGGTCATTTTATGCCAGATCACCTAATTTAAATACATGATCCCGCTTCAATGTACCAGATTTTGTTCAACATTTTTTTTCCCACTTACACGACCATAAAATAACACTACATTAATTTCTTCTAATTTTTTGAATAAAAAATGACTGAAGGAGAAATTTTGGAAAATTACCGTTTTGGAGAAAATTCTCTTCTTCGATGACTTGCAATAGTACACTGAAATCACTATAATTTCCACAGTTTTCAAGCTTTCAGGCTCGTTCATATTGCAAATGAAGCTAATATTTTGTACTTTCTAAATTTAGACATAGTAGTAATGACATCCATCAAAATAANTTTTGTACTTTCTAAATTTAGACATAGTAGTAATGACATCCATCAAAATAAAATTCCAGTAAGTGTGCAATACAAACTTAAGCCATTTTGCACCTCAGTATCCCCACCATAACTTATAAACCACAACTAACACATATTCCATATTTTTACAGATATTATCATAAGGTCATATCATTGAAAAATAAAAAGGTTTTTAAGGGTTTTTTAATAAAATAATTTTCCTTAATAATTAAGTAGTCATACCTTAAATCCAAAATAATCNAAAGGTTTTTAAGGGTTTTTTAATAAAATAATTTTCCTTAATAATTAAGTAGTCATACCTTAAATCCAAAATAATCCTGAAACAAAAGAATTGTTAAATTTGTCTTACTACAAAATGTACTAAATTGAAATATCACATTGTTTTGGCAAACTGTCTTGCCATAAGTAGGCTATATACACATAATTTCATTCTTGTTTAAAGGTTCATCACCACACTACTTACTAATTATTTATAGTTTTTGCCAATTCCTCAATGATATTTTTATCATCGTCTAATGTATATGCCCTTCCTGTTGATGTTGATGAGGGAACTGGAACTTCTTGATAATGTTTTCATAAGGCACCCAACAGCAATCATTCCTAGCTGTCCAATAAAATGTCGTTGAAGAGCCACAAAGATGCATAAACTGAATTTAAGCATCTCTTTCAACATCAGAAACCTCAAAAATTTTGCCTAACAGTCGCTTCCAGTCATAATTAACAGCACAATATTTCTCTCGCAGAATAGCCACCAGTTAGTCCCTGTTTTGTACACCAACAACTGCTTTAAATGATTTTTCAGAAATAGAAATCAGTTTTACAATCAAAAATTTTTGTGTGGTATATTTGAAGTAATGATTCTCTCTAATACCTGGAATGGATTTCTCATTTGCATATTGTTCATTTAGAAATTCCTCATTAGACTGAATTTCTACCACAGGTGTGTAAAAAACTCAATCCCTTTTATATTTTATAAAGCAAATTTGAATAAGTCCTGCGAGTTTAAAATTCTTTTATAAACAGTTCTCTGAAGACTGGCTCTTGTAGCTAGTCGTTTAATTGTACCACCCACTCCATCGCACACATTTTTGCCATGGCTGGTGGCAAAGAAGTTCCATTTAGCAGATGCCATCACTTAAGTAAATTCTGTGTCTCAAGTATGGCAGTTCCCTTATTAAGTGTTGTAACAATGATTGAAAAATGTGGTTGTGTCACGCTTAAGGCAGTAACTTACGAAGCAGAATGATTTTGACTTCAGGACACCTTCATTAATATCAATGTAATAATTGAAGAATGGACGTAGGGTAACTTGAATGTTATGCCAATGGAAATCTTGTGCAGCATCTTGCAAAAACACAAGTGTAATTTTCTGCGAAGTCAGCAGTAATCAGGCAAGAGTTTTTATCTATGTTGGCTTTTAATTGCTGTAGGTATTGACCTTGAGACTTGGCTGGGAAGTGATGTTTGGTCAGAATCACTAGTGTATCAACTAGCAGATCAACAAAATCAACAGCTGACTTGTCAGTGTTTCAAGGGATTTACGGTCAGTGTGAAGCCGTTGTTTGTAAACAAGGTTTTTTGTTTCAAAAACTTCTAATTGCTAAGGTACTGATGAAATACACACACATCTGGACAGCTGGGACACCAGTGAAGCATGCATTCTTCTGATTTTAGGTCACATACCAGTTTAAGCAGGAGTTCTTAGTATGTATGTTTTTAAATGAATACGCTTGCATAATTAATTTCACATTTTATTGTTAGTTACATACACACACTGAATGAATACCACAATTGCTTACAGTGACACATTCTTTAGGGCACAGTTCACAAAACTCTGTAAAACCAATTTTGTCATTTAGGTTTTGTTCTCTGAAAGACAATTAAACATCTTTTAAATTATGCATAATCAGTCTTGTCATTTTCAATTTTCACTTGGTACAAACACAGTCTTTNAAATCACTAGTGTATCAACTAGCAGATCAACAGCTGACTTGTCAGTGTTTCAAGGGATTTACGGTCAGTGTGAAGCCGTTGTTTGTAAACAAGGTTTTTTGTTTCAAAAACTTCTAATTGCTAAGGTACTGATGAAATACATACACATCTGGACAGCTGGGACACCAGTGAAGCATGCATTCTTCTGATTTTAGGTCACATACCAGTTTAAGCAGGAGTTCTTAGTATGTATGTTTTTAAATGAATACGCTTGCATAATTAATTTCACATTTTATTGTTAGTTACATACACACACTGAATGAATACCACAATTGCTTACAGTGACACATTCTTTAGGGCACAGTTCACAAAACTCTGTAAAACCAATTTTGTCATTTAGGTTTTGTTCTCTGAAAGACAATTAAACATCTTTTAAATTATGCATAATCAGTCTTGTCATTTTCAATTTTCACTTGGTACAAACACAGTCTTTTGCATTGGAAGCAATTCTATTTATCTAATCATAGTAGAAATAATTCACCTTCTCTATTTCTTCACTTATTTGGTGACCTTTCTTTTTGTCTATACTACCTAAAACTCCATAATTCTGCAATGGGTTTCTAGTCTTTTTCACCAAATATTCCTTTTTATAAAAATAATTCACAGTTTGATGATACTCCAGGACTGTCGAACAAGTGTCAGTATTTAACATTTTTAATTAATTTCACAGATTCCAAATTTTTTCCTTGAACTCTCCACGAGATGACTGCAATCACCGCATTGCACACTTTAATCACTAGCAGTGTTTACAAAAGCTTCAACACCAAAGGCTTTACTTGCTATTTCTGTGGAACTATCTGATAAACGCTTAGCCTTACTTCTTAAGTATACACCTCTTTCTTCCTGCTTCCTTTGTGTAACTTATACTGAAGAAGAGCCAGTTAGTTTACAACTTTCATTCAATTTATCAAGGACAAGAGAATGAGCATTCGGTTAATAGTCACTGCCTGAAACACTGTTTTCACTATTGCTAGCTGTAGACACTACTAATTTCCTGCAGGTACAAAGTTTTGTGCCAGGTAAAAGTTTAACAATGTTTTGATATTTTTTTGAAAACTAAACTGAAACAACATTAAGGCCTTTGCAAACATTTTTGTAACATTTTTTTTTAATGGATTGCAGCAAATTCTCTGTCGATCTTCAAATGATGTCAGAAATGTACACCCATGTTGGTAGCATATGTTTTCAAAATTTTTACAATTTGTTCTTAACTTTAAAAGTTCCTGTTCTCTTTTACCAAGTTCAGAAAAGTGCATAAAACATTTTTGCTGACTCTCTTTGCGAGGTGAACAATCTTCATGGAGATACAAACCAACTGAGCAATTATTAATTTTTTTAACTGTTAATAATTAACAAAACGTAGAACACAGATATGATTCACAAAGCACATGGCTTCATAACTACTTGATAACGCAACCTTTCACATTAGAGGCCAGTGAGAGACTAGCTAGCATTGGGCAACAAAGCA
Organism: Clitarchus hookeri; assembly: GCA_002778355.1. Classification (NCBI taxonomy): domain Eukaryota; kingdom Metazoa; phylum Arthropoda; class Insecta; order Phasmatodea; family Phasmatidae; genus Clitarchus; species Clitarchus hookeri. The sequence continues at coordinate 84,372 of NQII01003535.1, forward strand.
GTTTACCTATCAGTACAGTTATCTTGCTTTCTGCTTAGCTCAGCAACAGGAGAGAAACAGCACAGCTACAGAGAAGAGAAGAACCACTGGATGACTCAAATGTACACTTCCATTACCTCTCACCAACAGCTGAATGGTGATACAGGACCAGGGCATTACACCAATATACTGGACCACCATGGTCACAAATTCAAGAATATTCTTCCTTTTAAAATAAACCAGGACATGGAAGTTTCATTGTGTTGTACATAAGATATTGCAAGGGTCAATAACTCGATGGAAAACTGATAACAGTGTATTCACCATTTAAATAGGCCAAAAGAGAAAAAACAAATTATGTATTTGGAAAAATTTGGAAGAAACATGAAACATGCAACATGCAGCCACTTCACAAAAATTTTGAGGTCCTATCATATAACACAATTTAGAAGACTACTCAAANGAAACATGCAACATGCAGCCACTTCACAAAAATTTTGAGGTCCTATCATATAACACAATTTAGAAGACTACTCAAATAAATTTAAATAAAAACCAAACAGATTATTTGTAAATATAAAAACAACCTTGAAATTTACTTGTTGTGCAATTGATGTCCGAGGTTAACGTTGATTATGACGGTGCGTGAAGGCCAACCGACTGGCTATAGTGGAACAGCTCACCGTCGAAATAAACTAGGGGGCATCCAGACACGTGTCAACTGCAACAGTTAACCGAACCCTTCTGCAAATGGGGCTCCGAAGTAGACAGGTGACTGCCCCCATGCTAACAAGGTTGCGTTGATGAAAACAACTGGAATTTGCTCTACAGTATAGTGACTGGACCACTGCTGATTGGTGACGGGTAGCCTTCTCCAATGAGTCACATTTTCAGCTGCATAGAACGGATGGACGTCTGTGTGTCCGGTGAGAAACTTCGGAGAAACGACATCCTGTAATTGCAGGACGAACATAAGGTGGTGGGGGTAGTGTTATGGTCTGGGGAATGTTCTCGTGGTATTCTCTAGGTCACATAATCCGTGTGGAAGGCACTGTTGATTGATTTGGTTATGAATCCATCTTCGGCAATTAGGTCTACCCGTACATGATAATTGTCTTCCCTCTGGAGGATGGGATCTTCCAGCATGATAATGCGCCTTGCCACACGGCTAGAAGTGTCCGCACGTGGCTGGAAGAACACAATCAAGATTTCAAAGTTCGTTCCTGCTCCCAAAAACAGCCCCAATCTCTATCCAATTAAACATCTTGAGACCACTTTCATAGTCATGTTCGCCATCTGTCTCCTCCGCCATGCACCCTTCAAAAGTTGTGGGATGCACTGCAGACAGCATGGCTCCTGATACCCGTGGAGACCTATCGACACCTGACTAAGTCACTGCCAGCTCGTCTAGCTGCTGTCCGTGCTGCGAAGGGCGGTTTCTCTGGATACTAGGNCGACACCTGACTAAGTCACTGCCAGCTCGTCTAGCTGCTGTCCGTGCTGCGAAGGGCGGTTTCTCTGGATACTAGGAGGTGGTTCTAATAATGTGATTCAACTGTGTATGTATGTGTATGTGTTATCACTATCACTGTAACTGTAGAAGGTAAGGCAGAGTTACAAACGGTCATGTTAAAACAAACACTTGCTGCGGTAAGGCTATTGGGACTTATGCCACTCTCATCCTTTGAAGGCTAAACGTCTTGGATGGTCGTCGCACAAATTTTCTGGTCATGGCCTCCTCTCCTCTCAACACAATTCAAGGCATGAAGAACCTCCTGGGCCAGGCCAGCTGAGCTACTTAAGCCGCAGCTTGCCTTGGTTCAGGGGTTTGGAGCCTTGTATGTCCATTAGTGCCAGGTACAAAAAGGTACACTTCACTGATAACAGATATGGAAATTTTTATTATGTAAGGTAGTACTATTTTAATTTTGGGTTACGAACTATGGTGTTTGAAGAACATAAACACTGTGAAATACACTTTCTGCTTGTCTCTGCACGTCAGTATTCTGCGCAAGAATAATGACTAGCAGAAAGACAAGATGGAGTGGTTACAGCCAGATATTATCATCTCCAAATAGTACCCTAACCTGACATATCTTCAAATAAGGTTAAAATAAGTAAGTCTCCTACAGCAAAGTTAAAAGTCCTTTCTCAGCTGGTTCGTTTTTCAATGGAAGAAAAAAATTGCTAAATATACTCTACAATTATGATCTGCATAATTTGAATAAGATTAACCACCATACATACTTTACTTATAAAATATAGAAGTTACAATTCCATATAATGACTTTGTGGTAGAATACTATTGCATTGTGCAAGCAAATACCTTCAGCTGTGAGGCGGCAATACCAAATACAATGACTTAATCCTGGTCGTGAAGCGGCTTACGTTTACATGTGCATCATTCCAAGATTTCATCATACAGAAATATTAAAATTGATGGTCTAAAAATGATTATATGCCTGGCCTACTATTACATATTTTTCTTTAGAGACACTTATCTGAGCACGAGAATGCAGTTTTTCTCCGCTGGTCATCTCCTTCTATAGCCTCTGCTGAATCTTTTCATGTTGGTTGCCTGCCTTGGCTTATCATCTGGCCTTGAGGAATGGATTTTATTATTCTTTATATATAGTTGAAAACCTCACCAAAAAAGGTTCAAAAGTGCACCATTTAGCAATAATGTCTATAAAAATTTTAATTGTCGAATCAAGAAGACAAATTTACAAATGGCGCATGTGCACTCTACCGCAATGACGTGACAGTTCGGCAACACAGCCTACAGTATGTNAAGACAAATTTACAAATGGCGCATGTGCACTCTACCGCAATGACGTGACAGTTCGGCAACACAGCCTACAGTATGTGTCATCACATCACTAGCAGTACTGGGGTGCGAGACTCTGCACTCACCCGCAGTAGGGAGTCAAGCTTCGAGGAGGCTGGCATGCTGCTGGATTGCTGTTAAGTGGCGGACCCATTCCACCACTTCCACGTAGCACACGTTTGCTGCTACCGTTGCAGCATGGATCAATGGTGCTGGTTTCAGATGCAGTTAAAAGGGTAGGAAATTATTCTCCACGTATGAAAAACCTCCATGAAAGGCAGGAGTTGAAAATCACATTGATGTTCGGGCGAAAATCTGGTAAAACGGGGAGATCGAAAGACGCGGGGTGTCTCACCCTCCATCCCTGAAGCACTGACTTCGGAGAAATACAGCAGTCAAGAGCCTGGGGTCCTGTTGGAATCGCCAGTCCTGGCGAGGCTTCAGACGTCATCAGCATCCTCCATGGCTCCACCGCAGTAGTGCTCAGTAGAAAAAGACTCCAGCTAGCTTGAGACACCATCTCGGAGGTCCAAAATAAAATCATCAGAACCAACCATGTTTAAGCACCTTCGCTGCAGTTCAACAAACAACCAAAACCACCACCATGGGATTCTCGTGCTCCTAACTCCCATTCCCTATACTTAAACCGTGAAATCGTGAAACAAGACACACACAAACATAATACTAGCACACTAAATAAACATAAGACACAAATGACAAGAAGTTACTGATATAACTAATAAGCCTACTTTCCTCAGCATGGGTGCAATTAATTTGTATAAAAGTTTTTGAAAGCTGAGTTTGTAAATAGGACTCAAATTCTCTTTGGAAGCAATAACATTAGAAATGAAACCATAAACTTATGCAACATTAGTGAGACAGTTACAAATACACGTGCGCCGTATGCTGGACTTGAACCCAGAAAACCTTGTACAATAAACTAGTGTGCAATGCACTGCGTTATGGAGGTCTGATTCGGAGCATAAACTTCAGATTTAATCAGTCCTATGTTTATAATTATAGGGTTTACTAACCTAAAATATTTAGAAGGCCATCATTTTTAAAATAAGTGACTGAGCATGGTTTACCATAGTGCTATTTGTGTGAAGAATTAGGTGAAAATCGGTTGTTTGGTCCCTGATATATGCCATAAAAAAACTTTATTTTCTTACTTGATGCTATTGTACAAAATTTCCAAAGAAAGAAAGAGTCTCTATATACGATGCTTCTAATGTATAATTTATACATACAAAATTTGGTTAAATTGTTTAATAAATGTGGTAAACTTATCTAAATTATTTATGATGCTGCCATTTTGAATATTGTAGTCCGACCCATTTCAGTCACAAACGTTTACATGCACTGCTGTAGCATTTATGGTGTGCACAATTTGGTACAAATCAGTTGAAATGTTCCAGTGTAACATTTGGTGGGAATCAGTTGATTGGCCCTCAACATATGGCATAAAACCTCCATAATTTTCATATGGAGATCTTTATAAATGGAGGACAAAAAGTAATGTAGTAGCACAGTCAATGATTGTATACTGAATACATATATTAATATCGCCTTCTACAATACAACATCTTCACCAAATTTTGTAAGAATGGNAATGATTGTATACTGAATACATATATTAATATCGCCTTCTACAATACAACATCTTCACCAAATTTTGTAAGAATGGGTTGATTGTTTCCAGAGACATGAGATAAAAACTTAATTTTTTATTTGTGGGGCTATCATACTATCAGGTGTACAACCTTGCTTCTGCCGTTTTTTTTTCCCCAACATTTGAGGCTTTATTGTTAAAACGTGATAACATATTTGTGATTAAAAGTACTGTCCGTTGCTAGCCACTACTTTGTCCCATCTTTCTGGCAATTTTCGGATACCATCTCAAAAAAAGATGCGTCTTTTGAGGCGACTCATGAATCGATCCATTTGTTGACTTCTTCATACGAGCGGAAATACTGATCGGCCAGGCCGTGTGCCATCGATTGAAACAAGTGGTAGTCGGAAGGAGCAATGTCTGGAGAGTACGGCGGGTGGGGTAAGACTTCCCATTTCAGCGTTGCCACGTATGTCTTGATTGGTCTTGCGACATGTGGCCGAGCATTGTCATGCTGGAGGATAACCTTATTTTGTGTCTCCTTGTACTGTAGCCATTTCTCCTTCAAAGCTCAGCTCAAATGCATCAATTGCGTTCGATACCGATCCCCTGTGAAGGTTTCACTCGGTTTCAACAGCTCATAAGATACCACAACGAGGTGACCTTGGCGCTGTGCATATTCAGTCTGGCAGTCGACGTGAAGGCATGTCCGGACATTCCCCATGGTTTTCTGTGCTTGGGATTATCGTAGTGGACCCATATTTCGTCGCCGGTCACAATGCGATGTTGAAACCCATTCCGATTCTGTCTTTGAAGTAGCTGTTCACAAGCAAAGAAACGCCGTTCAACATCTCTCAGTTTCAACTCGTATAGAACCCAATTTTCTTGCTTATGAATCATTCCCATGGCTTTGAGGCATTTTGAAATGGCTTGTTGTGTCACTCCCAATGATTCTGCCAATTATTCATGCGTTTGGCATGAGTCTTAATCAAGTAATGCCTCCATTTTGGAATCTTCAAAACATTTCTCTCTTCCACCGGCATGCCGGTCCTAGAGGTCAAAATCACCACTCTTAAAGCGTTGAAACCACTCACGACACGNTTCTCTCTTCCACCGGCATGCCGGTCCTAGAGGTCAAAATCACCACTCTTAAAGCGTTGAAACCACTCACGACACATTTATTCACTAAGAGCAGCCTCACCGTACGTTTTCTTTAAATGGAAGCCGAAAATCAACAATTCCCGCAAATGCCGAGCATTTGGCTTGAACACTGACATCTTCGCTCAAGAATACATTTATGATGCAAACACAAATTCACTNCTCTTAAAGCGTTGAAACCACTCACGACACGTTCATTCACTAAGAGCAGCCTCACCGTACGTTTTCTTTAAATGGAAGCCGAAAATCAACAATTCCTGCAAATGCCGAGCATTTGGCTTGAACACTGACATCTTCGCTCAAGAATACATTTATGATGCAAACACAAATTCACTAATGTGGTGATGTCGTTATGTTGACAGATGTCCAAGCTTCTGTGTGACATTATTGATCTACATATTTCCACTAGCACTTACCGCTGCAACCATCGATCGAAAAACGGCGGAAGCANCTGTGTGACATTATTGATCTACATATTTCCACTAGCACTTACCGCTGCAACCATCGATCGAAAAACGGCGGAAGCAAAGTTTTACACCTGATAAATGGCAGAGAAATGAGGCTCTGTATAGACATATTAGATGATTGTAATAGGCACTACCAGCATACAAACTTAAGTTGGAATTTGTTTGGTTAATAAAATATACTGAGCTAAAATATTTATATAGCCACTATTTTGAAAATAAGTGTCTGACCTACTTAAAACATACCAGTTTACACCACATACTGCAGTACTANAAGTGTCTGACCTACTTAAAACATACCAGTTTACACCACATACTGCAGTACTATTTGTTTGCCAAATTTGGTAGGAATCTGTCAATTGTTTCCCGAGATGACATAAAAACTTTATTTATTTTTGTGTCGCTATCTTACAAAATGGCGGACAAAATATACTTGGTGTAGATACAGTTGAGAGTAGTAATATCTACTGCCAGCATGTAATGATAAGTTGGAATGATTAGATGGCTTACTTGATATAGCATTCTAGCTTAAATGGCTATATCGCCACCATTTTGAAAATAAGTGTATTGCATGCTTAAAACATATCACTTATCATTTGCGTCAGTACTACTTGTTTGTCAAATTTGATAGGAATTGGTCAATTGTTTCCTGAGATATGACATAAAAACTTCATGTGTTTGTGTGGTGCTGTCTTCCAAAATGACCGACAAAAGTGGTTATGTGTTGGTTGGTACATGTGATGCTTCTAACAGATACTGTCTGTACAAAATTTGGTCAAAGTTGTTAAAATGGTATGGCAGATATACCAAATAAACTTAAAAAAAATTATATGGCCACCATTTTCAAATTATCTAATCAAGTTAAATCACTTAAGTTTACTTGTCCTATCATAGTATTACTTACTTGCCAAATTGAGAAATATTTTTAAAATAGTTTTTGAGAATTAGTGGAAGATCTTTATTTATTGCTGTTTTCCAAAGTGGCTTAACAACAACAACATCCATTTCAAAATTTAATTCATACACAATGCTTTACCGTCATACAAAATTTGTTTTAAATTGGTTGAATGGTTCCCAAGATATAACATGAGGCCATATATTATGTTTGCGATTTTGAAAGTAAGCACCCGGCATGGTCAAAAACTATAAAAGTTGGATGTTCTCACTAAGTACTATATTTCTAACACTGTTCTGTGAAATTCTGTCTACGAATTCAAGCGTGTGCATGCATGCATGCATGTGAGTGTGCACACACACACAGAGAGGAAAGTGTGCTAGCATTCCTTTCGTTCAGAAAGTAGGCTAAAAAGGGTGCCTTANATTTGTTTGCCAAATTTGGTAGGAATCTGTCAATTGTTTCCCGAGATGACATAAAAACTTTATTTATTTTTGTGTTGCTATCTTACAAAATGGCGGACAAAATATACTTGGTGTAGATACAGTTGAGAGTAGTAATATCTACTGCCAGCATGTAATGATAAGTTGGAATGATTAGATGGCTTACTTGATATAGCATTCTAGCTTAAATGGCTATATCGCCACCATTTTGAAAATAAGTGTATTGCATGCTTAAAACATATCACTTATCATTTGCGTCAGTACTACTTGTTTGTCAAATTTGATAGGAATTGGTCAATTGTTTCCTGGGATATGACATAAAAACTTCATGTGTTTGTGTGGTGCTGTCTTCCAAAATGACCGACAAAAGTGGTTGTGTGTTGGTTGGTACATGTGATGCTTCTAACAGATACTGTCTGTACAAAATTTGGTCAAAGTTGTTAAAATGGTATGGCAGATATACCAAATAAACTTAAAAAAAATTATATGGCCACCATTTTCAAATTATTTAATCAAGTTAAATCACTTAAGTTTACTTGTCCTATCATAGTATTACTTACTTGCCAAATTGAGAAATATTTTTTAAATAGTTTTTGAGAATTAGTGGAAGATCTTTATTTATTGCTGTTTTCCAAAGTGGCTTAACAACAACAACATCCATTTCAAAATTTAATTCATACACAATGCTTTACCGTCATACAAAATTTGTTTTAAATTGGTTGAATGGTTCCCAAGATATAACATGGGGCCATATATTATGTTTGCGATTTTGAAAGTAAGCACCCGGCATGGTCAAAAACTATAAAAGTTGGATGTTCTCACTAAGTACTATATTTCTAACAGTGTTCTGTGAAATTCTGTCTACGAATTCAAGCGTGTGCATGCATGCATGCATGCGTGTGTGCACACACACACAGAGAGGAAAGTGTGCTAGCATTCCTTTCGTTCAGAAAGTAGGCTAAAAAGGGTGCCTTAAATTATTATTTATGTTAGGAAAACCTGTTGCCAAAATTAATTTCCTGAAAATTTTCACCATAAATGTTTATATTCGTTATTATTCTAGTGTGTACCATTTGTGAGCTACAGGAATAATTAATTTTACAGTTTGGTTCCATACCTTTTGTAACGTTCGGCTGCTAGTTACACTGCCGATGTTACGTTGCCACTGCTAGCTCAAAGATGGAACATGAGACTCAGTAAAAATGGACACCGATTAATTAAGAAATAAGTTCAAGTTCTAGATTATTTTGTTCTATACTTTATTTATCATTGAAGTTTCACAGTTCACATACGAAGTTCCAGTATGCAGAGTATGAACGTTCACATATCACCATACAAGTGCAGAAACAGCGCCACAGTCGTTTACAAAATAATCCTTGTTATAAAAACTGGCCCGAAGAAATAATAACTGCTGCTACCTCCCACACCGGCGGATAAATAAAATAAAGTCTAGTTGCCGAAATAACCAAACAATAAGAAACTAAACCCAAACCATCCCAACCTAATAAAATTCTAATTAAATTAGGTCTGGGGGTTCTCGTCACGCCCGACGTGGCCTAAGCGAGCATTGTACCACTGCCCTGAACGGCGACTGTCTTGAAGTGAAGCTTGACCTGAAGTGACCTCGCCGCAGACTGACTTCCACTGACTTCCAGCCGTCAAGGGCGACTGACTTCCAGTGCGACAGGCACACACGTGCCTGTCACCCCCCCCCCCNTGAGATAAGGGCCTGGCCACGCACGCTCGCAACACTTTATCGTAACTAAGACTGTGCCGTCAACATACACATAAACAAACTTCTCGTATAAAATTTGTACGACGCAGCCTGAAAGTATCTAAATAATGCTGACGCTTAACAAAAACTGAAAACTACGATGTTTGAAACGAAGCGACAACCGGACTCCTGATAAACGTAAATAGCAAACGTCTGCCCGATAACCTACAATAGCACACGTCTGCCGGATAAACAAACTATCACGGGAAACAAGCCACCACGGCTTTAATTTTGAAACTGATAAAATTATTACGAAGCTTTCCAAAGCTAAAGAAAAACCAAAAAATTGAAACACGTGTCCCAAAAATTAAAAATACTGCGTCATTACACTTTTCATAACTCTGAACTAAAGGAAAGGNAAAATTGAAACACGTGTCCCAAAAATTAAAAATACTGCGTCATTACACTTTTCATAACTCTGAACTAAAGGAAAGGTTTTGAAATTGCATATAGTGTTCTTATTTTGTTTCCAGACATCAGTCATATCATGCTGTGGAAGTAGAATAACAACAGATTTTAATTTGGAATGAGTAACATTACGCAAAAAGTTATAAAACTTCATAGAAAATAAATTACTAAATACTATTTTAATATACTCTGGGGCCTGGCTCTCTTCTGGAGCCCAAGCTCAGCATGCCCACTTTTGAAAGGTGATGGTAGGTGATGTCTGGTGTATTTTTGGTCCAATACTTGCATTCTGCTATGGCACAATTAATCATATTTTTTTTGTGAATAATCGCTGCTTGTGTCACGTGCAACGAGCATGAATTATAAGGTCGCTGGTGTCACGTGTATCGTCTAGTAGTGACAGGCCCACATATTGCTGGTGCTGGTACTAAGTATCGTGTACCANTCGCTGGTGTCACGTGTATCGTCTAGTAGTGACAGGCCCACATATTGCTGGTGCTGGTACTAAGTATCGTGTACCAGTAACAGATGGTGACGTGGTGCGCTCTGGAGTGAGCGGCACAGTGGTGTGATACTGATACCTCTTTGCTGTCGTGATTATTGGCCCTGCTGACTACTAATTTGTCATGGTCACTGTGCTGTGTATGATACAAAAGGAAGTGTATTGATTGTGCAAACGATCCTGCATTAGAACATTTGAAGACGTTTGTACTGCTGTAAAACCCTGCAGAATGGGAAAGTCAATAATATAATTATAATAATAATAATGAATATGAACTTGGTAAGTACTTCTGGCAAGCACATTCAATTTTAATGTCATTATTAATTTATTCTGTGCATGATAAAATCAGTCTCGGTAATTACACAATACCTCTGCATAACAGTGCCGCTTTGTGGTTTCCACGCCACCCCAAAATTGTGCACAAAGGGGGGGTGTTGCATGATGTTATAATTTGTTTGTTAATATTTGTTTACAGTTGAGTACTTGAAAATTGAGACTTGTACTTGTGACTTGATAAGTACAGAGAAAATGAGTTTAGCAGTTTATTACTGTTCCAGCATTTTTTAAGTCTAGCCAATCAGAAACTGACAAAATAAGTGAATGTAGTCAGAAAAATGGGATGTGGATGAAGACAATTTATATTTAGCACAATTCCAATGACTAGCGCAAGGTGAACAATCTTTTAGTACTCTGTCTAGGGTCAAGAATGTGCTGCGGTCTACAATGTGCCATGACCGTTTGACCTACCCAAGAACATGACGGTGGAAGCCAGACTTGTGAAAAAATTATACTTTAATCATGTCATTGAGACATTTGCTAATCGTAAAGCTGCACTAAAATAATGTTGAATTTGCAAGATCTGACTAACTGAAAACAATTTATTCCCATGTTTTTATGTAATGTATGGTATTTAAGTTTTCTAAGCTGCTGTTTTTATTATTTATCAGTATTTCCCAAATTGTGCTTCAGAATTTTTACTGTACGGATACACTTTTTCAGATTTCAAGCAAGTTCTAAGACTCGTAGGTAAAAATAACTTGAGGTTGTTATATTACCCTAGGAATAAGTCAATTTAGTAAATTAATCTATCAGGGCTATTATATTTATGTAAAATAACTAATAAAGTTATCTCTCTTTTATTCCTTGAAACTATAAGCCTACAACTATAAATAACACACTTCTTAAACCTACAACAGTCTGCCGTTTAGTACAAACAGGGTGGAAATTAAATATTACTTTGAAGGGTGGATTTATTGACAGTGTCTTGCTTAATGTAAATTATTTTTTGGGTTGTTGGTGCTTAATATGTAATTACTTGTAACGTAGCAGCCTTCAGAATGGCGACTGGAAATTACAGCTCAGTTTGCTCAATCGGTAGACACATAAAATTTAAAAGGCCCCCCTATAAAAATAAAATAATTTCAAGTCTCGTATTAGTTACTCTTTACTTATCATTCAATTGAAACAGTTCACATACGAGCTTCAGATATGCAGAGTAACGAACAGTCAGTTTCACCAAACAAACAAAGAGCAGCGCCGTAGTAGGTTATTTATTATTCACGTCATTTAAAGCTTGCATTGCAATAGGGACGTCAAATCCCTGCTGACACCCTAGCGACCTCCCACACCGGTGGAAATAATTTAGTAGAATATAGTTCTAAGCCTAAAATAATTTAAGTTAAAATGAATAAAGATTTAGAGGTCGTGGATGCTTGCCAGTGTGGGCGATATTTGCTATGCTTGATGCGTCTTTCTCGAGAGCTGGTCCTATTCCGTTAGCGGGCGGTAGGCACACAGGGTATAAGTCACTCCGTGCCTACCCCCACTCCTCGCCCCAAGGTGCCAAAAAGTGACCAAATAAGGGCATGGCATGGGACAGAATCCCTTCGAAAGCCTATGCTACCCCCGTCGGAACCACCCCCCACGCCATGCCAAACTGCACAGTAGTAAAAATAATCAATGTTCTAGAACCTTCTAGAAGGAAAAAATGTCCACTGAAGGTGGAAAGCTTCTATTTACAAATGCTAACGCGAACAAAAATTAAGATTTCCGAAAAAACAAACCTACGACCGATAAACATTCTACCACTGCAATAACTTTGAATCCTGATAAAATATTACAAAGCCTCGCAAAATGAAAGAAAATGAACAAAGTATCCCGATAATTATTATTACTGCATCATTACATACTGCCTCCAACAGTAATATAATTTTTCCATCTTGCACCATGATAAAATTACAAGGGGCAATTCCATCTCCCTTTTTTTTTATTTTGATGTGGGAGGCCCCAATGTCTCCTTCCCCGGGCCCCAGTCAGCTCTCTGAGGCCCTGAATATGACATTGTTTTGTTTGCGTTTAAAAAGTTTACTCGAACGGCAACAGCTGTGAATTGCTTGTGGTAACAAGATGAAGTAAACTTTTAAATAAGTAATTTACAAGCAAAGAAAATTATATTAACTGTGCCGTTTCAACATTTGACAGTGTGCTATGAAATGCTGAACATCTACAACAGCTTGACCTTTGAGGTGTTCCGTACCAGGATCATTTTCCGGTAATATTGGGTCATTCAACCAGTAGTGGAGGCAGGTCAGATTTTGGTGTTGCATTTATTTCCATTAGTCTGTTATTTTTGGGTAGCGTCGAGGAAGCTTTTTAATTGTAATGAAGATTGTCTTCCATTTCCATTGGCTCTGCAATAAAAGTAGCAGCGGGTGCAAAACTAAAGATATTCCACAATAAAATTAAAAAGGGAGAATTCTTTACTTTCTTTGCAGCAAGCGCACCGCTGTAATAATAATAATCATTAAATCATCATCATCATCGACTTCAAGGATCAGGCCTTCTGGTCCGTTCTGGCTCCTTATATTTGTTCTCTCCATAGTTTACAAGGACTGCCTTGTCTTTGTCCCGTTGGTTGGTATTGTAATGCTGCTCTTGGTTTTTCGTATGTCTGACCTATGCTGTACATGTACATAGCAATTATTTCTATATTGCGTTATAATTTCTTTACTTCTTTTATAGTCTAATAATGTGTATCCTACAACATATCCTGAGAATCCCATTTCTAATGACTTTTTTTGTTGTATTTGCTTTGCTCTTAATGTCCAATTTTCAATTTCATATAAAAAATTTGTAAGGCTATTACTTTATATAACTTAAACACATCTTGATTTTGGTTATATGTGATTTCATACTCTAGACATGTAAATTCTACTACTTAATTATTTTATTATGTATTACTATTGGATTATTATTGGGTTTATTTCCTTAAATGCCAAAACTTTAATTTTCTTTTTTGAAATATTCATATTGAATTTTTTACACTTGATTTTGTGTATATATTGCTTTCTGTACGTCAGTCTTTGGATCTTCTGATTACTATCTGGTCGTCGGTAAAAATATCTATGCCATTTATCATAAAATTTGATCCTAGTTTAGTTAGCCATCTCGTCCATATGTTATATAGTGTCGGTGAAAGAGGAAATCCTTGTCTATCTACTTGGTTGGTATACACTGCATTATCTCCTAGTTTGTGTGTTAGTATTCTTATACGTGTGTTAATAAACAATGATTTAATTGTAGTAATTAAATGTTTTGGTATCTTAAGTTTTTCCAATATATCCAGAACAAATTGTGATTTACTTTATCGAATGCTTCTTCATAGTCAACAAGTATGAAATTCGTTGGAAGATTAAATTCTCTTCTTTTCTCTGTTATCTGTGATAATATGAAAATGCAATCTGTGCAAAATCTTAATTTTCTGAACCCATGCTGTACTTCAGTCATAAATTATTCTATTGTATGAATCAGTATTTTATTAAATATTATCACATATATTATAACAGGAGTTTAGAAGATTTATCCCTTAATGATTTGAACAGGCATTACAATATACTTTTTATGTATTGGGTATGTTATATCCTCATTCCATTCCTCTGGTACATAAGTGTAAATCCAGCAATTTGTTATAAAATTCAATAGTGTCACTATAAAATCTTCTGATGCATATTTAATTCCATATTTGTTATCTGTACTGGGCGATTTCCTTTTTTTTCATTTGTTTATTATCTCAAGTAGTTCTTTTTTTGTAATATGATTAAATGATGTAATAATTAACTACTGTTGGCTGCGATTGGGTGCCAAAAGCAGGTGGGAAGTGGCTAACAGAAAAAGGTAATGCCAGCTTGGGGGTGGGGAAACATTGTAAAATATTAAGTAATTTGTGTGGCAACAATCTCTCCACAAACTATTATCCTAGTAGGGAAAATAAACAATCCATGCTTGTAAATTAGTAAATTTACATACACTGTTAGGGTATGTCTTTGAACTCTTCCCATTGACAAGAAAGTTTTACACACATGATATGTATTGGTTCTGTAAAGTAAAATCACATGTGCAGTGTAACCAATGAATATTTCACATCCAGCTATATTTTTTATTAACTGTACGTTTTGAAGTGGGACAGAGATCAAAGAGCAATCAGAACATTCTCCGACCATGCTATAGAACCATAGTATGAGAGTACAGGTACTTTATACTTCTACATTTACCAAATGACACACAACTTGGTTTTCTGTGGCTAACCAATTTGTGATGCTCCCATAGTTTGTCCATCATTAGCGCTACATATTTTTATTCCCTTTCATAATTGCTTTCATTGAGTTAGCACCAGTATTAAAGGAGAATACTGTAGCTTAGTAATTATTAATTGTAAGATTGTTTGGGTGTTTCAAATAATTACATACTTTATCAACTATAAATAGGTACAAAATTATCTACATGCAAAATTAAAAAAATAATAAATAAATAAATAGATTTTTACAGACTGAGAAAAAATGTGTGATTATGTAATTTGCTTTTTAAGAACTAGCAATATGACTTTAAATATTTTTTTATAGTTTTTTTTACGTTAATTTGCACACATTTAGTGATTGTGGATATATACTATTCAATATAAACTTATATCTTTAAATGAATGTGTCTGCACAAATACCCAGTGTTTTTAAGATTGTATATGAATGTGTGTGCATTACATGTACACACAACGGATGTATTAAGAATTATCTTTCCGATAGGGCTGACTTATCAGACTTCCTCCAGCAGTGTTCATTTAATGGCTAAAATGTGCATACCATACACCATAACATTTAATCGGGTTGAGGAACTGAAATTTCTTACCAGTGTACGTTTTTTTATTAAAAATTTATAGATGCACATGTTAATGATTGTAAACATAGACGTATTTTGAATATTTAGATTCAAAACTTGAAACATTGCTATTACTACAAGCAGTACTATGCAAGAACACTGATACAGAATTAATTTTAATTTCTTTCCAGCCATAACGTCATTCATTAATTATTTCTTCATATTTCGGGAGGTGCTTCAGCCCTTCAAGCCCCCTCCCTGGCAACGTGCCTGAATCAGATCGGATATGAAGAAAAAATGCCTGGCCAAATTTACAATTAGGACCCAAGTTATGCCTTACTATAGGCCTGCATCCCCAGCCGGACCTCCATCGTCACCATTGGCACTTGCCACACCTACATGTAGATACATCTGTATTACAAAGTGTATCATTCAATACTGCAGCAAATATTTCTTTATTTTTGGCAGCTAGTAAGAGTTATAAATTACATTTGGATTTACGAGAATGGAAGAGCCTGAATGAACAATTTGAATGAAATTGCTTAACGACACAACTTCTAGATACTTGTCGCTAGCGCTCAAACAAACTGTGTGGGGACTCCGGAATTGTTCTTTTATATTGCCTCAAATCTGATGGTTTTGTAGAAATAATAGACACTAATAATAACTTTGTGATGTGAAAGCTAAAATATAAGTTGCAGAATGTGATTCCGATCAACATTGGCACTTGGATGCAGTTCAAACAGCGGCGTGACCAGTCTCTCAGGTGACAAATGTATTTGTATTTTATTCGCTATTCCTTTTCCAATGTGAGGCATCTCCACTCATCTAACTCAACACTGGAAGAAAATCGTCCTCACTGCCTTCGTAGAGTTAAAGTACAAAATTTTATCCACTCTTAGAAATCTTGCCATGTTCAGAAGCAGCATCTCCAAAAACAAAGCAACCTCTATTAAAATTCCTGAAGCTGGAAGAAATTTGTACTTCAAATCTGTGGTGGCAGTAATCCTGTATTTCTCCCCGAGTTGAGGTATCGCTCTTCTGTAATATCACTGAGCAAAATTAGTTTTTAATCTAGCTTTCTTTCTTCAAACACAAGTTGCT
Source organism: Clitarchus hookeri (assembly GCA_002778355.1). NCBI lineage: Eukaryota > Metazoa > Arthropoda > Insecta > Phasmatodea > Phasmatidae > Clitarchus > Clitarchus hookeri. The sequence goes on from NQII01003535.1 coordinate 100,686, forward strand.
TCTCAATATCACTGTTTTCGAACAATTGCCCGTTTCAGAAATGGATAGGAAACAAATTCTTGACACCATGAGCTCTGATAAAAACACTTTTACTTCCAGTATTTCACATTATTTCATGTAAATGCCGTAAAGGTTGCAAAAAGAAGAACATTAGTAGGAAATCTGGACTAAAGTGTTCACTGTGTTCAGTGATTTGCAAACATTGTAGTGGTTTGTTGATTATGGCATTGTTCTGAAAAAAGCAGATCATGATGTTACTGTTGATAATGCAGTTAACAGGATTTTTGTCTAACAAAAACCTCTCCCTCCCACCATTCACATGTCCTTCTATTTTCAATACAAAACAAACTTTTTGAAAACGACCTTCCCTTTCCCCCCCTCTGTAAAATTTATATAATGCAGTTTGCATCCTGGACCTCCTTTGTAGGTAGGTACCCCAGGTTTTCACATCATGATACTACGTATATCCTACTAATATTATAAATGCGAAAGTGTGGGGGTGTGTGTGTATGTATGTTTGTTACCACTGAGTTCCATAACAGCTGAACGGATTTTGATGAAATTTGATATGTAGGTACTTTAGGTCCTGGAATAGGACATAAGATACTTTTTATCCCGGAAAATTTTACGTTTCCTGTGGAATAACAACAAAACGTGACAGAAATGTTTTTTTCTCTGGTGTCAGAGTTTATCAGGGTGCCCAAGGACCTCTGAAATGGCTTAACGACTGCTATCAATCGTTAACAACCGTGACAGAATATTTAACGTACCCTCTGAAGCCCGGAAGTGCTTAAATGTTATGTCACTTAACGGTCACCCATCCAAATGTGTGCCGCTGGGAACGTTGCTTAACTTTGGTGATCAGTTAAGGTCCCTCAGCTAAGCGCAAAAAGTAGTACCTAGTACACTTATTTCTAAAGCTACAACTTGATGAAACTCATGTTTTGATTTTCATGCATCGAAAGCGGAAATGTGGTAACTACGTGATAGTTGCACAGATACACTCCAAAAACAATACCCTACTTATTGGCTATCTGATAAAAAATATTTCCTTCCTTTTGGGTTTCCGTAATCAGTTAAAACGTAGGCCAACATAGTATAATTTTATAATTGTTTTCACATAAATGAATTGTCATTTCCCAATTTATTTATTAGTGTATCACTGTAAAACTCAATTGTACCCGGGTGAAGCTGGTTCAGTTCGCTAGTAGGCCTATATGGGATTCCCTATTGCGTCCAATGTTAACACGTTGTTGTGGTACATATCAGCTCATGGTGTACTGTATTGTATCATTTTCCTTTACCTCAAGTTGATACGTACTCTCACACACGTAATTACATTTTTGTTGCATATAATATATTTAGTTCTATAACATGTGCATATTCTGCTAACTATAGCCACAACATAAAATAACATATTGCACAATTTATACCCAGCACAGAATTTCTTGGCTGCTCAGTATCAGCGTATCTGCGAGCATTGCTGAGCCCTGTTGCCACATCTATCAAGCGTCCGTCACTTCTTGATACATGTGTGGTGAAATCTGAATTGTAGTAAAATATATTAGAACTCTATACATAGTCACATTTGAATATAGTAGCAGAAGGAATTAATAAACCACGTACAAGATTTGGAGGAGGAGAAGAAGAAGAAAAAAGGTGACTTTTTTTTTATTAATACTTATTTATTCATCAATATCTATTTTGTCCCCTTCAAAGTAATCCCCCTCAGATATAATACACTTGTGCCAGCACATTTTCCAATCCGCGAAGCATTTCTGATATGCGCTTTTTGGTATGGCCTTGAGCTCTCCCAGAGATGTGGTCTTCATCTTCTCAATCGTGGCAAACCTCCGCCCTTTCATGGGTCTCTTCAGTTTTGGGAACAGGTAAAAGTCGCAGGGGGTCAGGTCCGGTGAATAGGGTGCCTGAGGCATGATTACGGTGTTGTTTTTGGCCGAAAAATCAAGAACAAGCAACGATGTGTGAGCAGAGCAGGTGCATTATCGTGATGCAAAAGCCATGAATTGTTTGCCACAAATCCGGGCGTTTTCTTTGTATTGCTTCACGCAAATGGCGCATAACTTCAAAGTAATATTCCTTATTGACCGTACGACCTTTTGGCAAGAACTCACTATATGAACCACGGTATTGTAATCGAAGAAAACCTATTGTAACTCGGATGCTTCTGATCTTCGGCGGGTTGAATTTCTGTATTATCGGAATGAATGTTCTCGTTCATTGCCCTTGCCTCTCAGTAAGACTTGGGGTGCGAGGAACCTTCCAGATCAGGGCAAGTCTATTTAAGCTGCAAGGGCCTTCGAGTTTAAATTTTGAGAGCTTGGAGGATTGCGCAACGGGTGTGCAAAGACGACAAAGCGAGGAGCCAGCAGAGTGTGAAGTAGTTGTGTCTTTAGCGAAAGTGAAGTCCGTAGACTGCGAGCATCGGTGCAGTGGAGAGAGACACTGGTGGGCGGGACTATTGAACTGAAGCGTGAGTGTAAAACATTTGGAATGGTGGCAATAGAAGGACTGAACAGGTGTAAATGATGAGTGTGAATTGACAACCATTATAGACACATTGGGGAGGACTTTAATTAGAATTAAGATAGACATTGAATATTGCGCTCTCTGAGAATAACAATATTGGTAGTGAAGATAGTTTAATGTTGTAAATAATAGCTGTGTGATGCGAGTAAATTAAAATCCAGTTTAGTTCTTTTATTTTTGTTAAGACCTCTATCCCTCATGAATTCTAATACGCCCCTCGGGCATCTCGTATATATATGTATGTATATATATNAAAGTATTTACACTTCTCAGGTGGTTGAAAGTATTTACACTTCTCAGGTGGTTGAAAGTATTTACATTTCTCAGTTGGTTGAAAGTATTTACACTTCTCAGTTGGTTGAAAGTATTTACACTTCTCAGTTGGTTGAAAGTATTTACACTTCTCAGGTGGTTAAAAGTATTTACACTTCTCAGGTGGTTAAAAGTATTTACACTTCTCAGTTGGTTGAAAGTATTTACACTTCTCAGTTGGTTGAAAGTATTTACACTTCTCAGGTGGTTGAAAGTATTTACACTTCTCAGGTGGTTGAAAGTTATTATTTTTCTCAGGTGGATGAAAGTATTTACTTTTCACAGGTGGATGAAAGAATAAACATGTAAATTGTGAGAATTGAGAGAGAAATTTAAAATGTAGCAATGTCCATCATACACTTATGAGCAGGTGAATACCTGCTGTATTGGCAAAATGGCGCTGTGGTCACCCCGTCAAATGGAATAGTGCCCAGCCATGCATTACTGGGATTTCATAAGGTCGTCTTAGTTGGGCGCAGAATGGGGAAGAAACAAGACCTCAGCAGATTTGATCAAATCTAGAATGTTGGGGTCAGACATTTGGGGCGCACTCATCTCCGACATCATGCATGCACTGGGATTTCCACGGGTTACCACATCAAGGTAGAGATACTTGTTTAGTAGAAAGCTCTGATGATGGTGGCGATGTGGTGTGGCGTGAACTCCACAAGGCACCAGAAGCAGTTCAGAGCCATACTGATCCATGAATACTGCACAGCATCCCACAATGCATGATCGGTCAGAGCAGGATCCAGGGTGCACATATGCCTCTTGACAGCATCCCAGATGTTTTCAATGGGATTTAGGTCGGGTTATCTCGGGGGCCAGCAAGCATCCTCAAATCAAATCTGTGGAGTGTTCATCCAACCACTTGGTCACACTTTGGGAGTGGTGGGCTGGTGCATTGTCTTGCTAAAAGGTATAGGTCTCCTGCAGAGTGCTGTAGGCACAGAAATTGATGCACATGATCTGCAAGAAAAGGCTTCTATATTGTTTGCTGGTAAGGGACAATGGCACATGCACCAGGCGACCCATTTCATATTACGTAAACAGTCTCCGTACAAGGATAGCATTACCACCTGCCTGAACTTTATGTAACCTGCTGACACAAGGGATCCATCATTTTTCATTCTCATTGTGCAGTGGTTCATTTGTCCTGTTTGTCTTCAATAGGTTTTTTAATTTCATTGATAACTGATTAAGAGTAATAAAAAAATTTCCTTTTTTTTGTTTGAAATTAATTTTTTCTGTAAAATATCCTTTATTTTTAAATGACATATTTCAGGATGCTCATTATAAATCTGTACTTTTTATTTCCATTTAAAATTTATTATGGCTACTTCTGCAGATGAGCATTTTTGTGTACTACACTAAACATCATTGCATAGCTTTTATATCAGAACTACCTATTAGCTTGTTCTATATTTCTGTCAATATTGATTATATTGGTGTGTTTATTCTTTGGTCCTTTAATTTGGTTTGGTCATTTGCTTGTGTGTGTGCATGTGCATGCATGCATGCATGTGTGTGTACATGCGTGCACTTTGTAATGATAAGAGATGTGTCAGGTGTGACACAGTCGAACATTAGCTCGCCTAACTCAGTCTAATATGAACACTGAGACTCAAGTTTATAAAGACGCCAAAATAAATAATAAAACGAGCTGGAAATTTAGTTTAACTGAGTTTTATTACACAGTGCAGTTCAGTTACAACCGTGGTCCAAATAATACACAGTTCAGTTACAGTAGCAGCACAAAAAAAAATACCTCCACAACAAGCAGGAACTTGAGAAAGGAATTGCAGTATTAATTACTCTCCAGTCGGAAAAACCTGCATTTCAAGGATATTTACTAAGATGGGATGGAAAACAAATTCTCTCCCATCACCCTGAATGACCCCTCACACTGGTGGAAAGAATTTTATAGTTTTTAAGTTAGTCCAATATGATGAAAAGGAAATAAAAAGGTTGCTGGGGCTGTCGATGTGAGTTACAATCGCAACTTGCGTGTATTCTTCCAGCCATGATCTTCTGTTGCTGTACGACTGGCTACTACTCGTGCATGACAGTGGGCGAATGTCACTCAATTACTGGACTGGGTTGCCGTCTCTTGCACGAATGAGGACGTGCCAACTATAAGTATCTTCTCAAAGCTTTATTGCACTAAAAACTGCCCAATCAGGGCGTCCCCTTGGTGCGGTCATATCTAAAAATAGTTCAAACACCCCTCGTAACACAAGCGTCTATCTCGTCACGTCACCACAGCGCGTCCCTTGTCATCCTACCTAGATTGCACCATAATACAACAGCCAGCTATGTGTACTTAGCTTCCTCGTAAAAAAAGGTGTTTCATAACCTCACAACGATTATGGCTATTGTCAAATGATTTGAAATGAAATTATAAACTTTGAAAATCAAATATATATAAAATAAATACAAACTGATATTATCTCAAGTTCCAAACACTGAATCAATTACTTTATATATCAAATGTACAGGAAAATTAAATATTTCCCGTACATATAAATTCCTATTATTTGCAACATTACATTACGAGTGTGTGCACACGTGTGTATATGTATATATAATAGTTACATGTTGCTGCTCTTCGTCGCTTCCCTTGACCAGTCCTGCTCGCGATTGCGAAGGAATGTCAGGCAAGCATAATCTGAGAAACGGGTGGCCATTTGTGAAGGGATGGCTCGCATTAAGCCTATTGTAACTCGGATGCTTCTGACCTTCGGCGGGTTGAATTTCTGTGTTATCAGAATGAATGTTCTGGTTCATTGCCCTTGCCTCTCTCAGTGAGACTTAGGGTGCGAGGAACCTTCCAGATCAGGGCAAGTCTGTTTAAGCTGCAAGGGCCTTCGAGTTTAAATTTTGAGAGCTTGGAGGATTGCGCAACGGGTGTGCAAAGACGACAAAGCGAGGAGCCAGCAGAGCGTGAAGTAGTTGTGTCTTTACCGAAAGTGAAGTCGGCAGACTGCGAGCATCGGTGCAGTGGAGAGACTGACTGGTGGGCGGGACTATTGAACTGAAGCGTGAGTGTAAAACATTTGGAATGGTGGCAATAGACAGACTGAACATGTGTAAATGATGAGTGAATTGACAACCATTATACACACATTGAGAAGGACTTTAATTAGAATTGAGATAGACATTGAATATTGCACTCTCTGAGAATAACAATAGTGGTAGTGAAAATAGTTTAATGTTGTAAATAATAGCTGTGTGATGCGAGTACATTAAAATCCAGTTTAGTTCTTTTATTTTTGTTAAGACCTCTATCCCTCATGAACTCTAATACGCCCCTCGGGCATCTCGTATATATATGTATATATATGTATGTATGTATATATACATATATGTATGTATATGTACATATATATATATATAGATGGATAGTGGTGCACCAATTACAATTTCGATTAATCAAAATGGATTGTTATTGCTCATTGGCGATTAATCATAACCAGCAATTATTTAAACGATTACTTGTACCAATTAAGTTAGTACCAGTTCAACAGCAAGTGTATAATTTCTTAACCAAAACGTGAATAAATTTTCTTAGCAAAATTAGCATATTTTATTTAAATAACCGTTGCTTTCTACCTTTAAAGTTTTTAACCTTTCAAATTTAATCACATAACCAACGCTCATTGCACATTTTCAGGTAAAATGTGCTATACATTTATCAACGTGTGAACAGGAACAACACGTCATATAAATGTAACAAATAATTTTTGTTTTTAAAAAGAAACCAAAGTATCGTACAAGTACACAAACATGGCGAATATTCACAATCACAATTGTGTTGACAAAACAAATGGAATGCTTCCTGAAAACTTGTGAAAGCTGGTCTTCCTAAATAAAAATTTGCCAATTGTGAATTATGAGTACTATGCTGTAATTAATGTAATAATGATNGAAAGCTGGTCTTCCTAAATAAAAATTTGCCAATTGTGAATTATGAGTACTATGCTGTAATTAATGTAATAATGATACAGTATTTTTTTAACAGTTGTATGAATAAATTGTTTGTACTGTATCACTATTCTACATATTTTGCTCAGAAACATGAATGTTTCTAACTTGTAAATATTCTGTGATAATCGGCAATCAAATCTGTATCTGCCAATTTAGTGTTTCATTACCGGTAATTGAATCTGTAATTCGTAAAGTCATATCGATGCACCATTAATCCAGCCTTAGTGAATTCCTTGGAGCCGATCATTAGTGGATTAATTCGCTGGCTGTGGTATGAATGTTGAGACTGCCAACTGACTGCAAGCATGCAGGACACAGTTAATAAGTTGCATCTACCTGTTATGGGTCAGTCTTAGGCCTCCCTTTACCTTCTACCATCCAGTAATCCAGGAGATATACTCTCCAGAGATGGTTGTCTGGTTTATCAGGTATCGAATCTCTGCAGTGGAATTTTTAGTGAAAATAATGGGGAAAATGTTTAAAAGTTGAAACTGTTTACATTAGGGTTGGCAAGTTGTAGGATTCAGTAGTTTCAGCATTTAACTATCTGTATCCTTGACACGATAGATTTCCAAAAGCAGTTTTGCTAGGAACATTTGTCTCTATTGTTGTAATTAGCTCATTTTGAAGTCTATATTCTCACCGCACATGTTCTGCAGTGAAATTATCCACGGGATGAAGGAAAGGAAAACCTCAACATTCTTGCAGTTTCTGCGCTGCTCCTGTCTTATCTGTAATGTTTAGGTGTTGATGTTGGTACGTGTGTTCAGGCTAGGCCTTGTGGAAATCAGCTGTGAAGTTTCACTGATAAAAAGTCTCTGTGCGGCATGCTTAACTAGCAATGCTGGATGTTAGACTGATGAACCACGTGTTACTTTGATGGCGACTTGCAGTTACATAACATATGAGAGATGCTGGCCGTCAGCTGTGTGCACATGATAAAAAAAATTTATAATGCCATGAAAATATTTAGTACTAGCGCAATTAAATTTGCAAACAAATATTTAAATACTGTATATGTATTTGGCTTTACAAAGTAATTAATTTGTAAATAATTTGTGCCTAATCCCCACAAATATGTGCACAGTCAGTTTTAGGTGAGATATGTACCATGCCTTATATACCCAATTTGATTGTGGAAATATCATACAAAAAGGCATTTTTGTAAAATGAAACTGTTTGTGAGACTCTGTTCATTGGTTTAATTTACGCAATATTTTGATATTCTCATTGTAGTTTCACCTATTTCACCATCCGTTCATACTTAAGCCTGACTGCCACAGCTGGTAGTGAAAATTTAGTTAGATTACTGTCAGAGAATTTTTGGAAATACCTTTGATCATTAGTGCATTACCAATGTGTGAAACCCTTCTCATAGTTTTTAGTACAAAAATACCTGTTTAGCTTCAGATTGGTACATGTCAGTTACATTGTTTTAGTTCAAAGAAGTGAACCGTGCCCACAGCATCCTCAGCGACTTAACAAAACGTAACATATATGACAATTATGGATCTCTGGGTCTGTACATCGCGGAACAATTTGGAGAAGAGAATGTTAATACGTACTTCTTGGTGACATCTGGCTGGTGCAAGGTAAGGATATGTGTTCTCAAAATGTCGCAATGGTGTTCAGTTTTCAGTACGTTTATGTAGAGATCATGAATTTTTTTTGTTTGGAAAAGTTTTTTGGATCGCACTTTTTGTAAATATAAATTGGTTGATGAATGTGACAGTAGTGTTGTATGAAAGCATTTACTTGATAGTCACAGTGGAATAAGTAAATTTTTGTTTATTAGCATGAATACTTGGTTTTTGTTATTTATAAAATATTCTTCTATAACTGTACAGATATGCTTTAGCAAAAAAATATTTAAGACATTGGCAATCTTGAATTACAGTAAAATAGTTCTTGGCTCTCCTTACCCCCATCAGTTTGGGTGACTGAATCTGCAGTGATTACTTTAGCTGAATGGCCTGTTTCCAAGTTTTATCTAACCTTGTATATAATTATAGTAGTAGGTAATGCATAATGTCTCAAAACAGTATATACATATATTTAAATATTAGGGTAGGTACATGTACTTTTTTCTGTCATGCAGTCTCTTTTTTGTGTTCTAAAGAAAGTTGTCACTGGCACTTGTAAAACTATCAGTAACAAGAAAAACACACACACACACCCTTACACAAATAAACTTATCAGTGGCTTAGGTACGCAGCAGCCAAGTGCCGTCGCTGCCTGTCAGCCTCCGCCTGGAGATGTTACATTTGATTATTGTTGTGATGTTTACAGCAGCAGAAAAGCCAAAGTTCTCTAAATCTCACAGGCTTACGAGGTCATTAGCGTGGTCAACTCGGTGTCTTGTCTCAGGTGGCTCTGTTAATGGGAGACCCATGTCCACACAAAAACTTACAAGGTCTGCAACAAAATAACTCCTCGTGCTGCTGAAGTATGGGATGCCCTAGTGCTTCAGTGGCAGTGTTAGAAAAAATGTAAATAAAAATCTGTGTAATAATTAGGTTAACTATTCTTTTGTTTCATTTTTATAAAGGTTTGGTTTGGTTCAGTTAGAATGGTAAAACAATTTTTTTTATAATGTGTTTCACATAGGTAACAGGAGATGAGTTTGGTTCTCATTAGTGCAGTAACCAAGCATTCTCTGTATCTTATTTAATACATGCATAATTCATATTAAGTTTTCAGTTTTCAATTTTTGAATTTTCGGGAATAGGTATGTTTCAAACACTGTTAGAGTACAAAGTGTCAAAAGTTGGTATTGCCACATCCGCAGTGGGAGAGTAGTTGCAAACAATCAAAAGAAGATAATGGCGCTACAGTCACGTATCCCTGGAACAGTGACACAATGAGTAAAACTTTACGATAGTACAGTGTTGACATCACCGTCTCCGAGTCATTCATGCAGTTGTGCGAGAATTGTTTAAGCTTGCGTCAGTGGTTTAATTGTGTAGCACAAGTATTGTCTAACTTGTGGGAATGCCAAGAGTTGAACACTTCTATAGACCCACTGTAATAATGAATTTTTCTCACGTCAAAAAAAATTAATCATATGCAGGTACACACATCTGAATTGGAGCTAAAAACATATAGTTTCTTAATCACAAAGAGCATAACTTAGTTTTTATGGTTTCAGCTACCTACTATTTCTCTGTTGCTAGGCTAATTTTGCCATCTGGTTTTTGCAAGTATTGTTATAAATAGGTAATTTACCAATTCAATTGAGATACCTACATATTAAACTTATTTATTTATCTATCAATGTAGCTCATAAAAGGTTTATTTCATTTTCAATGATCAGCTACTTTATCATTGTGGTTTAATGATATGTTTGTAATAACATACAAATTCACTTATAATTATTTTACTAGTGAACTGAACAGAGAGTGGACCACATCTAGAAAAAGAGTAATGGGGTATGCACCTAGATTATTTTATTGGAAAGGTGTTCAAGGCAAGTATTAATGACAATGATTAATAGTGTTGTGTGGTGTGCTTACTTGCTTATCATGGGTGGCTAGGGACAGGAAAAACTAAAAAAAACCTTGGAATTTCAGGTAACTAAGAAAGTCTGAGCAAAATTAGGAATTTGTGTGTAACTTACTTTGGGAACTTGGTTTCATGTTTGTTCTTGACTCTCAGGTCTGAGACAAAAATGGTTGTCGCCATGAACTTGATGTGCCCTGAAGTAATTCAGAGTGTATGTTAAGTAACATAGTAAAGGCGACTTTCTGCAGTAGTTTATGATGCTAAAGTTGTAAAATACAGCATTTTTGGTAGCAAAAATGTTTTTGAGTCTTCTATTTAGTTTGTTATAATAGAACAAATATTTTGGGTTAAATTATTTCCTAAATTGATAACATTTTTGTTTAACAGTGATGGGGGAAATTTATTTCATATTTTGAACAGTTGGCTTGTTTTATTGTTTTGCTAATTATGCTGTTCATAAATCATTCACATGGGTTGTCTTAGAACATTAACAAAAATGATTTCATTTTGTAATAAACCCTGATATAAACCAACAATATAATCATTTAAATTAAGAACACAATTGTAACATTTCAGTATGAATAGAAGACAGAAATTACGTTCTCCAATTTTATTGTTTAGTTCTTTTTCTCTAGCAAATCTGACAAAAATCACTCAATTTGCATTGCAGATGAAATTAAAATCGTGCAGCAATTGTAGTTGAACTGCTTGCTTAGAAAATTACGAAAGAGGCAAACACGTAGTTGCCTACACTCTTAATGGCTATGTACGTGGGCGGAAATAATTTAATAGAAGATAGTTTTTCGTCCGAAATAGTTAGACGTAAAGCCACAGGTGCTGCTCACACACGTTAAAACTTTTTACAACTTACGCCATTAAAAAGTTTGCAATTAAAAAGTTTGCAATCTCAATCACGCATCCATTCTTGCTGGCGATTATATTAGTTCTGTTAAAGAAAATTGTTAGACTTGAACTTCAGTATCACCTCTTTTGTATCATGCTCCCTGATTGGCTGTCGTCTGACCATGCTACATACATCTTCCAACCAGCAATGGCGAGATGAGAGCCAAGCAGGATATTTTTCTTTAACCTCATGTGATTTATAACATGCAATACTTCCTACCTCTAGGGTATAAATGAACAATACTTTATACCCTCTAATAACAAATGAAATATAACCTACGAATGATCTCTGTCAACAAACCAGTAAGATAACCAAAAACTACACTGCACGTCGTTTAAATCAGATAATAAATCATAATTTGGAAATTTATATTAAATGCATTGCCAACATAACCAAATCTGTAACCATAAATAAATACAATGCCTGGAAAACTGCAATGTTACACAATTATGCAGTTTTAATTAATCTTACCAGTAACTCTTGGGTTTGAACAAAAAATATTGATGTGTGTGTGTGTTTTGTAGAGTAAGAATAACCTTTTATAGAATGTACGAGTGTGAGCTTAACATTACTAAGATTGTATACCTACCAAGTGATTTTATTACGTGCATCTGGACGAACAGCTACATATTAATTGCATTTTATTCTTTTGATAAATTTAAAACTTTCCAAGTTTTTATCATTTTAATGTTATTTCCATAAGAGTAAAATTTTACACTGCTCCAATAAAACAAAATGAAATTCAAAATAATTACCTCATAAGAACAGCAAAGCAGTGCCATCTCATGAAAGACTTACGATGGATTCACAACCTCCAAGTAGCATACCTACATACGAATAAAAGTTGAACACTATATATTTTCATGCATCTATTCACATTCACACTTAGCGTACATATGTATGTACGTAAAAAAGAAAGGGAGAATTGCTAAACTTTCAACTTCTACGTACGTATGGCTAAACTTTCAATCAATCAGAATGTCTGATTTAATAATAAATATATTATTCTAACTAAAACTATTAAGATAATAGCATGAATACACAAAATTCTGTATTATATGGTTTACGATTTAAAATTGTACAATGTTTTGCACAAAGCCTACAAAACACAAAATAATAATATTGCTTCGCAAAGTTATGCTTTTGTTTGAATGTGTGTCAACAGAAAACGTACACACATGCATACGTATGTACGTCACGAAGAGATTGTGAATTCGCCTCAGTTCTTCCTCCCTCCATTATACAAAATAAACAGAGCCCCAGCTATATAATGTCTTACATGAGTACTGGATTGAAGTCGGCTATGTCACTTTTTCAGTGCTCGACATGAAATAAAACAAAAGTTAAAAGGTGTTGAAAATTTGTGCATTGGATTCATAGTATTTGTTTCCAAACATTTTTCTTTATTGGCAAAAAAAGCTTTGGCTAAAAGATACGTGCAATGCTAAAGTTCACAATTTGTGTTTTGATGGTAATCTGTGTTCATATCTGCAGTTCTGGGGAATAATTATGATTGGAACACACCTACATTAAAAAATATTATTTCCTGAATGAATATTGTCGTATTTGTAGCAAACTGTAAACAAAATGTCTCCGGCGCTGCATTTTAGGCCGATTTGAAGCCCTGTTTCTATACCAATATTGGTGGTAATGTGTGTTCATGTCTGCCATTTTGATGTTCTCCTAGACTGAAAATTTAAATCTACCCTGCCTCTATCAGATGGAAGAAAATACTGTTATTTCCCTTCCTCCTCTTGCTTTCTCGTGCAAATTTTTTATCTTCCAATTTTTCTTATTTGTGAAAGACGTATAGCAAAACTTTTGTGGCTATCAAAGCAAGGAATATTGGTTTCTTAGTATTGAATTGTTGTAAACAAGCATTAAAAAACATATTAATGGTCTATGTNATACATTCAGTACGTGGGTACAAATGTCATTCCGCAAATTGTTCTGGGAAAATTTTTTTTTTTTTTGGGATTGAAACACAGAAAACAAGGGGGAAAGTATGACACAAAAATGAGACAAGAATTGTATTTTACTATTGCATGACACATTGAACAGTGACCTACGAGTATATACATATTTAGAAATTACCTATGAGAGTTTATCAGTAAGTAGCATATGAGAGTATATCAATATAATCTTCTATAACAAGTTTCTCTATATACAGTTGTATTAGTGTTAGTTAACCTGCACAATATAATATGTTGAAAACTTCCTCTAATGCTTATTCATTTTTCTCCCACTCCTAAATTCGTTAGTGAGGGAGGAGAAACTGACTTAATCAGTGACAGCCATATCACAAATCCATTGCAGAATGCAGTATTTTTAAAAATATTGCACCATCACAGATGTTGGTAAATTGATATCCTGTGGTAGTTTCAGATTTTAGTGTGTGTGTTATTTTACAAATTAATTTTACAAGATTGTAAATTTATTTCAAAACATTTTATCTGTTTTTACATTGCCACTTTTGCACACAAACTGCATTTACTTAAAATTTAAAATCTATTAATTACTAGTATTTTTGTCATACTATATTTGAATAGTAGTAGAAAATTGTGCACACACACACACATTCACATGTGCACACACACACACACTCGCACCTGCACACACACACACATGCCTGTGCACACACACATTCACATGTGCACACACTCTCGCACCTGCACACACACATATGCCTGTGCACACACACACACACACACACACACATGTATGCAGGTGCATGCACTCATGTATGCAGGTGCATGTGTAAAATAATTGTCAGTATCTAATTTTACTCACAAGATCAAAACTGAATTATTGGGAAAAAAGCTGTTTTTATATTATAAAACAATTTATCATCTTCCCAAACTTTATTCGGCACAGAAGATTTTAATCAGTAATATATGTTTATTTCCATCATGTTCAACAGTGCCTTAACGCATTACGGTGTGATTAATAGGAGGTTAAACTACAAGTTTTACAAATTTAACTGGTGTGAAATTGCACCTACTGTGATTCAAATTTCAGTAATGCAATAAAAAAAATGGGAAATTGTTAATAACAATGCTTCACTTCACGCCATTTTGAGTGGTCTCTGAATACCCATACAGCCAACAGTGTTCTGTTGACCGAATCGTAGAACAAGTAATACAGGAATGGAACAGTTACCGTCCATATCTATAGGAGACAAAGATGGAGATCAAACAAAATTTAAATAAACTTGGCGACACTCCACAACATTAACTCACGTAATTTAATAATGTGTACGTATGCACCGTAATGTTTCTTATTTAGTATTATTTTGCATTTGTCAAGAAATATGCTGATGTGCTGAAAAATGATTTTTAAGTCTTTTATAATATGCTACTTTTAATTATTCCTTAAGCGTGGATAAAAAACTATGATCAAGTTTTTTTCTAAATCAGTGGAAAACATTAATTTTTTATCTGCCTTTTACCTACTTTGTAGAAATGTATGTATTTATTAAATTTAAAAAATAATAATGGGTGCAATGTGTACTTGTCAACAAAGCCCTTTGATTCAATATTCGATTTAATATTTACTTCAAATTTGCAAATATTTAAAAAAAATTTTCTTCTAATTCACTTTGAAATGAAATTTCCAGCTTCGCCCACCCCTACATCCTGCTATAGTTAAATTGATTTAATGTTGGAACAGTTTTACTAACAGTATAAAATTAATGTTTTTTTTTCTTATAGCACTGCATGTGCAAAATCAACTTAAATAATTTTTCCCCAGTGGATGATGAAAAACTGGAATTATTTATGCATCCCATGCCTGTCATCTTAATGGTTGTCATAAACAAATGTTTCAACTCTTTTCTAATGGTGTTAGTTCCATATTGCATATTGACCCCATCCTTTTCCACAAACTTCTTACATTATTTCCTGGCAGTGGGGCCTAGCTAGACATGTCAGTTTGATGGCCCGCTATACATCTTGGTAAAAGTCTACTCCAAATATGAGAATCAAACCAATTGTAGTCAATTTATATACTTCTTTTCAACTATTTTGCTTTCAGAACTGAATTTGTACTGTACAGTGCTTCATCAGAGTTATTTTCCAAGAATGTGTACAAATTATTACCATTAATAATAATAAAAATGATTTAATTTGTGGGTTTAGTTGAGCATATAAAATAAACTACGTACTACAGTATTTTATATATATAGATCGGGTTGTACAGGGGTTCTGTGAATATTCATATATGGCTCTTAAAATAAACGCATCTAAACACATACATTCAGAAGAAAGACTGTGGGTTCTCTCTCTTCAATTGAAATACAAGCTCTTACTACTGTGAAGAGCATGGCCTTCCTCTTTTTTAGAACAATTTTGTTAAAAAAATTTTGTGCCATAAAAGGAGGCTTGAACTAATGTATAAGTTAAATTAAATTATAAGTTAATCTGAACATTTATATTTTCTCCTTATGTGCTTTTGTCAGTAAATATGCTGTACGTGTCTATTGGGCAAAAGTATTTTCATGATCAAGCACTGCCTGTCTAGTGATAATTTATGGCTAGAATGTAGGGAATGTGGGTCTTCTAATATTATAGTGTCTGAATAAGAAAATGTTTTTCATAACATGCATGCCATTAAAAAAAATGTGCAGTGAAGCTGATGTGAAAACAGATGTGTTGCCCTTTATCTCACTCTGGTTTTTGTTGTGCTAGTGTATTCCATATTAGTAATTTACACCCAGATCTTACTGTATTGTGTCTGTATGGTGTAGAGTTAGTTTGTTTCAACTAAAATTTTGTATGAAAGTTCCACACCTGTTAAGAGAACACGCCAACTGAATTTTGTGTAGAAGATGCTATTGTCGTTTAAAGAAACCGGATAATACCTACAAAATTTTAGAAAATTACTGCAGATTAATGTTTTCTGGGAATAATAACTACGTTGAAACAAACTATTCTTTCCAATGAATTGAACGCACACACACACACAGATAAGATTCTATGGAACACCACAGGAATGCGGTTATCTAAGATACATAAGCTGTCCAAATCTTGGTAGTTATGATAAGGAAAACAGAATAAGGAAGAGTTTAAAAAAGACTACTCACGTGTACCACATTAGAGAGTTAGCTTGTGTGCCACCCAAGATCTCATCCATGTTTCAGAAAGTTGGAATATGAAATAATGTACACTCATGTTGCTTCTTGAAGTCATTTTGGTAATAATTTGTTTTACCTAACTTCTAAATTATTTTATTCACTACATATTCTTAATTCATAAAAAATATATATATTATGTTTAATGTCTACTGTATATTTTTATTTCACCATTGCATGTTCTCAACAATAAGGCAAAGGAACTGCCAGTTACTGTTTTGCAGCCCAGCCTGGCTCGGCCACCACCCAGTACCACCCCCTCTTGCATGCAGCCAGCTTTCACAGCTGTCGCAGAGTGGGGGTAAGAAGTAGTAGTGTCGCCCCCATGTGGTCCTGACCCTACAGACATCCTTAGCGCAGATCAGTATTAAGTTGGAGACCTACAAAACCCCAATTGTTCTTCAGCCATCACCTGCCTACCTCTCCAACAAACACAGCTATATTCTGCCACTTGTACTACTAGCCAACAGTTTGTTGGGGACAAGCAGTATTTAGCACTGAGACAGTTACCCTTGAAGGTGTTCGGAGGCCACACTTATGTCGCGTGCTTCATCGTGACTAGATCTGCGACTTACTACTGCCTTAAGACTGTTAGACAGCTAGTAGCCTGTTTAGGTAGCAGTATTTTAACGTCGCTAAGGTCACTCGTTGGTACCGGTCAGACCCGATGGAGGTGTTATTGAGATTGGTGCTAGACTCTTGACTAGTAGAGCTTCCCACAGTTAAACACACTTTATTCTGAATAATCCTGTAGAACTTTATTTCGGGGTTTCAACTACTTATTGGGCAGAGGACATCTCTACTTGTTAACTTGCCGTCACCTTCTGCATTAACTAACCCAGAAACCTACCACGTCCATAGGGACTTCTCGGCGATGAATAGGGGAACTGAACACACACACTGCCAAAAACAAGACAATTCCTGCAGCGGACGGAGGGGGTCATTGTTGCAGCTTGACGCCCAGTGCTGTAGCTGTTCCGCCTGTCTTCGTTGGACCAGAGTCCTTCACATGATGGTCAAGCACAGTACCGGGAAGCCATCACTAGGTTACACTCAGGTTATTTCCAAGTTACTGTCACCACCCCCAACAATCCAACATGCCACTGCGATTCACTGCCGACTGTTGGAATTGGAGGGCCGGTGCAAGTAACCAGGTTACTGGCACAGACAGGAAAAGGCTAGCCACTGAATCTACTCATCCACCTCTGTACGATCCACCGCCTGGTGCAGAGGTTTGGAGGATGGCAAAGCATCTATCTGATCCTGATCTTTCACAGGAGGGGAACACACCTGCATGTCTTTGTTGCTGCTGAGAGATTTCTGTAGCACTGCGTTTCCCAATCTATTCCTTTTTCCAAACAAGGAGAAAGGAAGGGTGAAGTAACTGCAGTACAACAAACATGAGAGTCCGCCAAAGCCATCCTTAATCAGCCCAACCTACAAGGTGGCGCCAAAACAAATTCCAACCAGGCTCCTGTAGTTCACGTCGAAAAGGAACAGATTCGACGCTGCTATAAACTATATCTGAGCAGTCGTAAAGTTCTTGGTAAATAGTGTGTATAAATCAAAATTACCTCAATAAACCTGAAAATGCATAATAATTTTAGTTTTTTGGGCCCTTACTATTGTGCTCACACATTTATAAAATATATTTTAGACTTACGCTTTAAACTTTGAAGGTGTGTCCACTTGACATAATTTCACCTTCCAACACACATCTTTGTTACTTTGTACTATCCTTCCTGTCTATCAAGTCTCCAACCTTGGAGTATCTCAAGTAATCCGACAGACAACATTCTACATAAAGACAAGACAAAAACTATTGTACATGACATGGTAGGTTACTGGGTTAATTAATGCAGAAGGTGACTGCATGTCCTCTGCCCGATGAGTAGTTGAAACCCTGGAATAAGGTTGTCCAAACAACACTCTCTCGTCAGCTTATACCTACTACCTGAAATCTAGAGCCATTTCCCTTATAAAAAGTAAATTGCCAAAAAAAGAAGGGGAAAAAAAAAACAATTCCTAGAGTTTACATAATTCCTTGTTCTCCAGCAGTTTCGTTCAGAATTACTGCTACCCCAAGACACGCTCAATGATTCACTTCACACACAGCGACGCTTCAATCATATGCACAATCCTTCTAATGACTTCAACCAATCACAACTAGCTGGCCTCACATCACAACAGCCATACCATGTACAACCATACCATCGTCTTCTATGCCCCTCGGCTGCCCAAAACTACCCAGAGAACTTCAGCGCTACCCCTGCTCTACTCCCTTCTCAGCCTACAAACTTATCCTCCTGACCACAAGCAGTTCTTCCCAACAGCATTCCTCAGAAAAAGTCTATCATCCTCTAACATATAGCTAGTTGTAGTGATGGAAAGGAGTAAGGGGAGACAAGAAATGCATACGTGGTCTGAGTCAAGTATCCAAGAGAGAGAATGAAAGGGGAAAGGAAAAATTAATGTGCCTACTACACCCCAGAGCCCAGGTCCCCAGTACATTGACATGCCTAACTTCCAGCAAATCGATTCTCACACTCCCAATCCCAATACCCTAACAGGGCATAAGGAACAACATCACAGATGCAAACCACTCTCCCCACCCCCTGCCTCACAAAAAAAAAACTTGACCACAAACAATTTTACTTATAAATCGTAACACAAAATACATTTTTCAAACTTCTCATCATCTAACCTCAACCTTAACAAAAATAAAAACAAAAACTGTGGATTTATCAAAAAAATTATATGCAGTAAATTTTAGCTATAATCCATTCACGGTATCTTCGATACTTTTGAAAAGAACCTTTGAAAAATCACCCTAGGAGTTACATGTTCAATTGGTTATAAAAAAATTGTATATGGAAAAAGGTTTTGTCTTGCTTTTAGCACTGAAGCACTATATAAATTGGTTGTTTTAAGTATATTTTTTCAATAAATTATAATAATTTGTTAAAAGTTCGTACGCATTAACAACGGATTTTGAAGGGACATGTTGGTTATAGCTGAAAAGAAATAGTTCGTGGGTTAAATATTAATAAGTTATGTATAAATTTAATGCCGTAATTGTAAAGTTAATATTGCTAAACTATATATTTACATTTTTACGTAGCACTCATGGGTAAAGATTTCACTGTTATTAATTGAAATTAAATAAATTTCAGTGTCTGTCCAGCGGACTCATACACTCCATCTTGTCCGTTTGGGCACGTTTTTTTCAGAAGTATAACCACGCCATATTGGATATTGGAGACGCTGAATTGTGGTTATAAAACTAACGTAACACATCCTTTCTACTTATAAGATAATTCTAGGTTAAGATGTAATTTTAGTATTAGCGTTGTTATTTCCGCAGTTTATCTTCGCAAGTTTTAAATAAACTTGCAAAATATAGAAAGGCATTTAAATATTTACATTACGTAATTCCCTTTGCAATCCTTAACAGAAAAAAATATTTTAAAAGAATGAAAAGGAATCGATTTTTGGTCAATAACTGGTAATCAATTATTTTCGAAAGCTTTTTGTGGAGTGTAAGAGATAGCAGCACATTAGCGTTGGTTCTTGAGTACCAAATGTTAGCAGTGACTTACACGTCTTTACGTAGTGTTGTTTTGATGTTGTTGCAGTGAAGAAGTGCGACAGTTACTTGATGGAAAAGCGCTGTACCTACACTGCAGGTTTCAAAATGAAAGTGATTTTGTTCGCTGAAGAATTTGGAAATTGAGCCGCGGGCCGTGAATTCGTAGTAAATGAAACTTTAGTGTGGGGCTGGAGGAATTTTTCTCACTTATAAGTTGCACCCCGAGTTTTCAATAAAATTTTTTAAAATAAAATGTGCGACTTATATGCGATAAAATACGGTACCATTTATCACAGTGAAATCTTTAACCTGAGTGCTACTTCCAAAAGTTTATTATGTAAAATTTAACTTTTTCCCTACACCAAACATGTAAATAAATCTTAATATAATAAGTAAACTTTAATCAAATTATATAATCAACAGTTCCGATATGTACAATCTACCTTTTTGTATGTATTACAATATTTTGCTAAATTGATTAGCATTTTTTAGACATTTGGAGAATTTTATTAAAGTATATGACAGTTATGATTACATGGCATTGTTTCTCTTCAAAAATAAATTTTGGTAGTTCCCACATGGACACTGTTAACAAAATATTTGACAGTTCCCACATGGCTCTGTTTTTGTTTACAAAACGTTTGACAGGTGTCACATGGCAATGTTTTGTTTACATACTGCGGAAGGATACATAATCGGCTCCCTGAAAGTAGATCTTTAGCAGGGCTTCAGAAAATCTTGAAGTTACCGTGAATACATTATACCTCCCAATACACAATACACCACAAAGTAGCTTATCAGAGAAGAATGCGTGACACAAGAGAATTCTGTTGACCCTGGTAGCCATGTATAGTTATTTAGGAATGGTGACTTTGAGACAGGTTCTCATTTTTAGCCTACTTTCCTTTGGAAAGGCTTATGAAATTGTTTGAATGTCTGTCTGTCTGGATGTAGGTCTCTCCCTTATAACTTTATAATCCCTGAACGAGTGGCAATAAAATTGTGTAGGAGTATGTTGCCACTAACGACCATCATGACACAACCTTTTATAAAAGCACACATTCTTTATTTATAAAACTCTGTACGTGCACATTTCTGAGTGTAAATGTATTATTCTGTGATGTTTGCATTCACGTTATGCGCCCAAGGACATT
The DNA here is from genome assembly GCA_002778355.1 of Clitarchus hookeri. Lineage (NCBI taxonomy): Eukaryota > Metazoa > Arthropoda > Insecta > Phasmatodea > Phasmatidae > Clitarchus > Clitarchus hookeri. The sequence continues at coordinate 121,811 of NQII01003535.1, forward strand.
GCGCAGCTCTACACTTGCGTGTCTTTAGCCTTTCACGGACTGGTCAGTGACTGAGTGATAACAGAACGGCCAGGTAATCATGAGGCAGCTGCCGCCCTGCACGTCTTCCCCTCCTTCCCTTCCCAGTTATGATCACCTGCATCTAAACCCATGTGACTAACAGATACATGCCACCCGAAGTAGTTTATGGCAAGGGTTAATGTAAAGTGCGATGATTACCAACACATGATTATAATTAGTTACAATAATTGTGGTTATTATGCAGTTGTACTGCATGCACTGTTAGTAACAATGTTTCCTTTATATAAGACATATTTGGAGCATTTGCAGATCATGTTAATTACAAAATGTACAAATTATCCGTAGCTGTTATGCTCAAATATAGTGATATGGTGTTGTCATATCTTGCCAACTCTTGTTCATAAATACATTTAATCGAAATGAAATGTCACCAACATAATACCTTCTATGAATTAACGTAGTTCCCCCTCTGGAAATGTTTTTTCTGAACAGTCACCAGCATGAGAATGGTCAGTATTCAACAAAATACAATTTTTACACGACAGCAGTGATCACTTGATTTCTTATGCCATTTTAACATCTGTTTTGAAGGATGGCAATACGTGTGTGTGTGTGTGTGTGTGTGTGTGTATGCAAGCGTGTGTTTGTGTGTACCCTTGAAAATATTTGAAACTGCACTGATTTTCCCCAATCTCGTCATAGTTTTGATATTTAGTAGGATACCCTACTTTCACAATTTGTGACTATACTAGTTGCTCATTTTAAAAATGACAGGTTTATAGTCTACTTTCCAAATGAAAAATAGGTTTAGTATATCACTTTTCTATGCGCGTGCCTTGGTGTATGGGTGTGTATCTATGTAAATCCCACCTTAAAATCTTTTAAACTCGTTATACAAATATTACTTAACTCAGTACACATGTAGTAATTTGTAAGCACATCCCACTTTCATAATTTTTGGCCATACTGGGTACTTATTTTTGAAATGGTGGTAATTTTAATATTAATAATATTATGAAGCCATTTAACAGTTCTAAACAAATTTTGTAGGCTGATGGTTTATCATGTAAGCATTTAGAGATGTATATTGTTGTTAATTCACCATTTTGTAAAATAGCACTACATTAATAAAAATGTATTATGTCATATATTTGGTATTAATAAACCTCTTCTCGCCAGATTTTGCACTCTCTGATAACATGTATTAGATCTTTCATACGTGCGTATACATATCATTTTTAAGCCATTTTGTATGCTAGCTCCACATGAGAAAATAATCTTTTATGCCATATCTGACACCAAACAACCTCTAATCCTCAAAGTTTGCAAACCAATAAGCTATGATAGGCCATGTAAACTTACATGATTTAAGTGGCTCAGACCTTTACTTTCAAAATGACAGACCTTTACATATTTCAAGTTACTATACCCTGTCTACCAAAGCGTTAGACTGATTACAACCAAAGTTGATGCTACAAAGTCTACCTCTATAGTGTAGTTGGTTGCATGCAGGCTGACAGGTTGAGTGTTTCTTGGCTCAAATACCACGTAAGACATGTGTATATTTGTACTTGTCTCACTGCCATGTTACATATATTTTTGGTACAATTATAACATCTAAGATTATAAGAAATTGATCAAGATTACTTGCATCAATGTGGAGGAAAGTAGGCTCATTAGTTATGTTGGTAATGTCTTGTTGATTTATGTGAGGTGTAGAAGTTGTTGGTTGTGGCTGGCAGGGAGGTGAATTTTAAACATATAGTAATTTAAGGCTTGTTCATTGAGGGGACTCTGTTTTTTCCTTTCCTATGGCGTCAGACTGAGGTACACAGTATGACATAGAAAGGAGAGAGAACATGATAAAAGCACTGAGCACAGCAAATAAAGAACAGATCTGGCAGGCAGCCAATACCTGTTTGTCAGGTCATGGTGTGTGGGGATCTGCGACTCCATGGTCTACCTCACTCTCTTCCTATTCCTGATAAGTTAATACATTGTAAATCTGGAAAAAAATAAAAAATAAAAAAACACTATTGGAAGGATGCATTTGTGGAAGTTGAGGACAAACTAGGCCACCTTTTTCTGAGATGCACGTTCCCCTTTGGCAATGGATAAAATCTTTATTGCTGCATATGTCACAAGTTGGTAGATTGCATATAGAGATTCTGCCAGTTGAGAAATAGTCCTGATGACGTAAGGGAGGTACTGAAGGAAAATAATAGTTATTACATAAAGCATCAAGAATTTGTTTTTAAATATTATTGAAATTAGTTATTTAGTGACTCAATTATTTTACATTCCAATTTTGGCTACTTCCAATTTTGTATATTGTCCATGAATACAATGTATTTCAGCACTATATCTTTTTTGCCCATCTCAGAAAAAACAAATGTCCATATTTAGGATTCATAGTCTGATACCATTAAAATATAGGCTGTGTTCTTTGTGGGTGATTTTACTTTATGCTAACATTGAGTTAATTTATTTTCTACAAGCCAGTCTTTTAGTTCAGCTCTCTCTGACATCTTTTAAAGATTTGAACAGATGGTGTTTTTTCTTTATTTATAGAAGTTACTAAAAATGTAGTAGGCTAAATCTGTGCACATTTTTATTTTCTTGCTCTCTTTTTCTCCACCTTGTTCAACCCTTTTCTCAACAAGATTAATGTGAATTTAACCACCCAACTTTTTCTGCAAGTTCAAGAAAAATTTGAAATGGACAGCTAATGGTGTGTTGTGACCATTTCTTATCTTCCAGGGTGTTTGAACAGATGGCATAATAATGCTGAAGGTATGGTGGAACAGCTCAGCAAGGTCCTTGTAGATCCTTAATTATGGGGGTACATTTGGTTTGCAGGGCATATCTGCGGCTAGGATGGTGCCTTTGTTGAGCACACGTCCTGTTTCTGGCTCCTGACACTTGTTCCGATAACACCAGCACTGGCTTGTTCAAGGGACTTCCGGGACATAGGGAGAAGCATGTAACCAGGGTTCAGTGGCTGGGGAAGGCCACCTGGCTTCAAGGGTGGTGGTTTATTGCTCTGGACTCTGTCTGGATATCAGTCTGGAAGATGTCCATCATAGTCGTGTATATACTAAGTGGCATTCTGGACAGTTTCAGTCCCTTTTCCTCCTCCTCTCTTCGTAGGTAGGAAATCTCAGCCCACTGACATCCTGGTGGGCAGTGGGATGACAAGAGTCACACCTTCACTCATTGTTCCAGGTTGTGCCTTCAGTTCTGGCATTTCATTGCGTTCTCTTCAGGAATGGCAGTTTAGGTAAAGGAATTGATGAAGGGCTTATGACTGCTAGGTGGGATATTGTTATAGACCCATCTGTCAGGGAAAAGGTTTGTAATGACTCTAATGGGCAGTACATGTGTTTGGAGTTGGGTTTGAATTTCTAATTTTGGGCTGTTTACTAAGTGAACCTACAGCAATATTTGTGGGGCCCATATATCAAAAAGAAGAAATATTAATGTGTGGCAGCTACACCTTTTACGATTGGCAATAGTAGGCATTGAAACTGACATTGCTAAACTAGTAAATGCTTCAGATTCACTCCGCTTGTCACATTGTACACTATTTTAATGTGTTTACAATTTTATTATTGTATTTATTGGTCACTGAGGTATAAAAGTGTATCATTTCTTGACTTTCATTTTTTTAAAATTAGCAGTGTACTTTTGCCAAATTATTAAAATCTTGCGATCTTATGAGACAGAGTAATGTGTAACCAAACAAAGATTATTTGCTGTAAAACCTGTTGCATAAATTTAATGGAAATTTGAGGATGCCACAATTTTGCATTACATTTAATTATGCAAGTGTATAATTGGCATTTTAATGTCTTGTTAATAAGCTAAAATAAAATAAAAAATGTTACCTTATTATTATTACTAATATTATTCTATATTCCACAATTTTTGAGAACTTCAACCTTCACTTTCAAAATCAAGTATTAAAATACTCCACTTTTGAGCACCTGCAGCAGTTAAAATACAGTTGCAGATTGCTATTGGAGATACACCCTTATGCAGGTTTTCTGAAAAATGCTTAAATTTACATTAAAATTGAAAACCGTTACAGATGGAATTTGGAGAACTAAAGTATGGTCTGTTTTAAATTTTTTTTTATACATGTACACACATGCTGAATATGTTGATTACACTAAAATATTGTTACTGATAAAATGCCAAATACTTTCAGTGTGAAAAATGTTGCATTAGAATTAAGTACATGCAGCTAGGTTCTCACCACCATGGATGTGCCAAATGTCATCAGTTACACATGCATACTTCTGTGTGCGCATGCACATATACTTATTGGCAGAAAATTGTTGCAACCACAAGGAAGCTACCTAAAGGAATAAAATGTGGTGGGTAGGTTTGACAATGTGAGCGAGACCTGCAGATGATTCATATTTCATGCTTGGCTGCCCAAGTGACATCAGCAAGGGTGGGTCTTATCACAGTACCTGCCTGACTGCATAAGATCATCCGGTGTGCATGCTTTCCTTTCTGTCTCATGTTTTTGTGTGTCAATAATTAACACTTCTATAGCCGGCAGACTGCTAATACTGTTCATAGGAAAAGATTAACNTCATGTTTTTGTGTGTCAATAATTAACACTTCTATAGCCGGCAGACTGCTAATACTGTTCATAGGAAAAGATTAAAAGATTAACGAAAAATCAGGTTTTTAGGCAAGTGTTTTATCACATGCAGATTGAAGATTGATTAAGGGAATGCTGAAAACTTCACAAAATAATGAATTGATTGTGCACGCTAGAACTGTGCTATCTTACACCGGGAAGGGTGTTGAGGGAGTGGAGGAAGTAGATAGCTCCGTCCTGTTGGTGTAGTGACCTACCTATTGGCATGCAGGAACTAGCCAACTCGGTGAGAGAAAGAAGAGTGTAAGAGAGAGAGAGAGAGAGCCGACTTGGAGAGAGTGACGGACACGTAGGTGCGACGTCTGATTGTACTTGCGTGGTTTTGTNTCATGTTTTTGTGTGTCAATAATTAACACTTCTATAGCCGGCAGACTGCTAATACTGTTCATAGGAAAAGATTAACGAAAAATCAGGTTTTTAGGCAAGTGTTTTATCACATGCAGATTGAAGATTAATTAAGGGAATGCTGAAAACTTCACAAAATAATGAATTGATTGTGCACGCTAGAACTGTGCTATCTTACACCGGGAAGGGTGTTGAGGGAGTGGAGGAAGTAGATAGCTCCATCCTGTTGGTGTAGTGACCTACCTATTGGCATGCAGGAACTAGCCAACTCGGTGAGAGAAAGAAGAGTGTAAGAGAGAGAGAGAGCCGACTTGGAGAGAGTGACGGACACGTAGGTGCGACGTCTGATTGTACTTGCGTGGTTTTGTCGTGTGTTTTAATATCTGACTAAAATTGCATATCAGGGCTACAGGAAGTGGGATACTCATTTTGACGTATTGCATGCCATAATGGTTGTGCAGATAATAAAGTAGCATGCTGTTGGTGCCAGTGGATAAAAGAAGTCATGCACACACAACACGCAGGATCTTGGAGACCAGCATGAACCACACCGAGGGAAAACAGATAGGTTGTCTGACATGTGCGGAGAGCTGAAACTGCCACGATTGTGGACGTTAAGCAAGCCCATGCTGCAGCAACTTGTGAGTGCTAGTACCAATGGCAGATAGCTGTACGATGCAGTGCTACATGCACACGGACTATTAAAATGACCTTTAACGCACATCAACTTCACCGCAGACGGCAGTGCTGTCATGACAGATTGTTGTGGAGTTGTGGCCTTCTTTTATTTAGAAACTGCTACCATAATTACTGCTACCAAAAATAAATAAAGTATTCATACATACATGCATGCTGGTTAGATAAGGCTAACCGTAATTAACGAATAATGAAAACAATATAATTATAAGTTATATATAATCCAGAGGGGAGTAAAATAAATAATTCCACAATTAGTAAGAAAATTAACTTCTGATATATTTTAAATTAAAAATGGTGCAATAAAAAATGAAAGATATGATGAAAACTTGTATAATAACCGTGGGACCCCTTGCATTATATATCTATTGTTTGAATATGCGTTATTAAATGCCAGGACATTAATCTTTTTGTAAACAGAAAATATTTTATAAGGCAGGAATAAACTTTGTTTTAATGATGAAACAAAACTTTTCATTTTAAAATTTGAAAGTTTTTAAAGTTGAAGGTTCACAAACTGTGCGTTCAATCAAAATGAAGATGATGCAAAGATGTCCGGTGGAGACCAGAAAACAGAAACAGCCATGGCTGTTCCTTGGTGAATGAGACGGGAGTCACGAGTACCCCATCACAGCTACATGGATGAACTCCGAAGCTGCAGTCTTCCCATACTAAGGCACGGTACTGAGGTACTGAGAACTGCTACTCTGCTAACTGTGGAAACGTGATTCTGTGAACAGTGAAACTGTGAATGGTGAAACTGCAATGAAACTGATAATTACCGCGAAACTGGGCCAGGAAAACAGTAGAGCAACACTTACACATAACGGAGGTAGAAAACCACACTAACGTAGCATAGCTGCACTAAACTACGTTGATGCACAGTTTATCTACATGATAAGTTAAGATTAATTCGACGGAACTACATTCTGTTCACAAGCGCAGCCTTGAAGTTGCGCGCCGTGACGTCAGATGTTCTCAGCTAGCCGGTAGGATGACGAATGCCATATCAATACGCTGCGAGCACTCGAAAAGGCACGCGACTAAGCTTTGGGTGCTAGCTGCTAGATGGTATAGGCTTACCCAAACTGCAGCTTTTGAGCCTTTCAGGGCTAGAAACAACGTGAAAAGAGATGACGCGAGGCGAAAACTCATTGAGTTTGAAGGACACTGCAAAAAAACTCTCTACCAGATGCGACGGCAAGACGAAAAATACGCTGCATGTTAAAATGCACTTCCTGTATGAAACTGCATGTGCAGTTAAACTACCCGGAAATGCATTGACAACTTAACTGAAGCATAATTCTTGAGGAGGCGAGACCAGAAAAATGTGAATGTTAGAAGGCCCTCAATAAGTTAAAATGAATAAAATTCACTTTGATAATTATCTCTTAAAATCAAGGAAATATAATTTAAATGAAATAATATCCCCAATTAAAATTGAATTAATATAATTAATTTGTTAACCATTAAACATAAAATAAAGGGAAACTTATTAAATCAATTTTTGAAAAATCTTACAAAGTCCTGCAGAATGGCAGCAGGTAATAATCTTAAGTGATGATTCTTGTTTTTGTCTTGGTAACGACAACCTGGATAGTGCTAAAGTGGTTTGTTGTCACACGTCAAGATGGCTTGGTGTCATGGTGTGGGGTACAATTTCTTATGATGCCAGGTCACCATTGGTCTTATCATGGACACTTTGACAGCCCAGTGATATGTTTGAGAAGTCTGGCAACCAGGCCCTGCCATTTGTGAACGCCCACACCAGTACTTTAACAACAGGATGATGCTTGTCCTCGTACCGCTGCCATCTCAAGAGCAGCACTTGAAGCCACAGATACTCTGTTATGGCCAGCCGCATTGCCAGACCTATCCCCAATTGAAAATGTGTGGGATGCAACTGCCACTCTATTGCGACTCCATCCCTACCACAAAATCTGCAGGAATTGCAAATTATTAAAATGAATATGCAAACTGCAAGGGATGGATTATCGCACGGCACCATTAGGGATCTTTAATACTCAATGCTGTAAGGTCTTGTGGAATGTGTTACCATACATGGTGGCCCGAGGTCATACTGAGACACGTTTGTATGTGTTGCACAAGTATTGCTCATACCAGTCTCAATTTGTAATGATTCTTGTTCTCTTGGTCAAGTTTGCCTTCCTTCCGAATAGCATTACAATTACAATCCAACATTTCCTTGTGGATGCAACTATTTTTTTTTACAGTGAGTGTATGCATACATCATATATAAGGGTATTGTTCTTCCTTTAGCTTCCCAAATAATTGGGACTATCGTAAAATCATTACATAAATTATGACTTAATCAACATATCAGTGATATCACCCTTTCTTTTCTACTACTCGATGCCATCTTTCCCAGTACCTGATGGGGTATTCATGGGAATGGAGTAATCGGACAGGGAAAATCTTAGTATATGTACTCTGTGGTATTGGTAAAAAGTTTCGATGTGCTCAGTTGTACTTCCAGATACTGTGTATGGTATCATGAAATACACTTTACCCCGCTCAATTTTACTGTACGATACTGTGAACTAATTCCAGGAACCATCCATTGAAATGTACCGTACGATACCTGTGCCATGGTCACACTCTGCTTCAGGTATACTACCAGATACCCTTTGTGCTATAATACGCATGAACCCATCTGCTTAAGTATATCGCCCGAAACCATTCCACTGCTATCCCAGTAATAAAGAAATATTTCAAACCTAATTGACTAACAAAATTTTTTGGTCGTTCACTGGGTGCCTTGTTTGAGTTGCCATGGTGGGTGAATCACAGAAAACTGTATAAACACTAAATTTAAAGCAAATTATATATATATATATATAATATGCATGCACACACACACATTGCAAATGCATTATCAACTATTTGCATTTTTTGGTGAATCAGTTGTTGCCATTTTTAAAGTGGTGTCAGGGTGGGTGAATCACAATAGACTAAAAATAGCTCGTACAACCAAAAAAATATCACAAAACGTAACATCGCTACGTAGCAACTTTTTCACCACAAAAAGTTAGCAACTTTTTGAGCAGGTGAATTTCCTTATTGGTGGTATCAATGGTTACAGTTATAAATACACGCCAAATATATTTCTGCACAACTGCTGTGTTGTACTACATGACTGGTATTCATTTGCCAACTAGTAATTCTATATTACCATTAAGTATTGTTATTCACTACACTATTCTAAACTAACTAAACCTAACCTACCTGCTGCATATCTAAACCTATAATTGTTGTTACTACACTGTCCTAACCTGGCAAAACCTAAACACTATGTATATCACCCCTCTAAACATTGTACGTGCACAAATTCAACCACACATTTCTTTTTTATCCAACGGCCTGTTCACACACACCTCAAGCGCTAGTACATCAATATTTCTTTCATAAACAATTACAGACCCAAAAAACAATGAATACACACATCCACATCTACAATCGCTACTAATCACACTGTGAACTGCAACTGACGATGACCAAACTGTAACCATCATACAATTTTGGTATCCAATAATAGCAATTAGCCTTTAAAAACCTTCACACTTACTGGGTTTGTTTCAAACTCTATATTCATATATTGCTACAATTGCCATTTAATGCTTGTGTATTTTTCATTGAACATATCACTATCACACTTGCCACTAACTTGTACTACTGTGCTTACACTATAAACCCTATTCTTTACACACACTAATTCCAACTTTTTTTGGGACAGCGGTTGCTGAGCGGTTAGCCTGCTCGCCTCCCACCAAGGTGAACCGGGTTCAATCCAGACCGGGTCGCTCCCAGATTTTTGCATTTGGGAATTGTGCTGGATGATGCCGCTGATCACTGATAATGCCGCTGGTCAGCGGGTTTTTTTTCGGGAATCTCCTATTTCCCCCGTCCTTTCATTCTGGTGCTGCTCCATACTCACCTCAATCACCCTCATCAGCTCTCAAGGCCTCGCTGTTAAGAACTGGCTAAATCTCTTCACTCACTCCAACTTTTTTGTATCACAAACTCTTCCAGCATATGTTCATTTTACTATCCAGTCCACTTACTAAACAATTAAGGATTGGTTTTGTATGACATTTTCTGTTAATCTCCTGATTATTTCAGATGTCAACTTCGGACTATTTTGGTTATTACAACACAGCACAACACTTCTACATATCATTTATCTCAACTCTTACCAACTTATTAATTCTTTTGCCACTATCCATGATACTAATGCATTTACTTATATCACGTGCATCAACAAACCACTGGTATCAGGATATTAATCTGAACTAGGTAATCTTCTACTTCGGTAAATTTATACTCTGGTGAATAATAAATGTTATGAATCATATTTTATTATCAGGTAAGAAAATTTGGAAACATTTATGGTTCCATATTTTGCAGGTCAAAACTTAAACATTATGTAACCTCTGGTGTTTATTGATTAGGACATTATTTCAGTGCAAGATGATTTATAACTGTATAACATCATATTCTTATATCAAAACTTTATCTTACTTCTTAATTATGTGTTTTACAAACATGATGCTTTTGGGCATTTTATTGTGGTCCTGATATCAGCATAGTACCCTACTTGATACTTGACTTCATATTGTATTCTTACTGGCTTTGCTAAGTGTGGTTTTCATCTCCATTCAAGAATGCCTTGTTTTAACGTCATATTTTAAGCAAATTGTATGCTAGAAATAAAATCTAAAATTAGGAATTAAAATTGTGCAGTTGCATTTTTGTTTTTAGTTTTGTTGGTAAAATACACAGTACTTTGGGCCAAGAAGTTTGTGCGAGCAGTTGGATTGTTATCTTTAATATCAATGATGATGAAAATGTGTGACTGGTACTTATGATGTAAAAGACATTGTTGGTGAAATGTCAAAAGCATTGATGTATGTGTTGGTTGCAGGCCCTGATAGTCTTCTGCGGCATCGTCACCGGCTGCTACCTGTGTTGCTGCTGCTGTTGCTGTTGCAATTTCTGCTGTGGCAAGTGCAAGCCGCACCAGCCTGAGGAGACGGGCGACTACCATACCCTCCACGTAAGTACCGTGTCCTGTTGGCGTGAGTGGTGGCATCCACTTCTGTGCTCTCCACACCGCTGCCTACCTTGCTGCCTAGTCGTGCCGTCCACTGCTGCTCTCCAGTCATCAATAAGCTGTAGCACGGTTACGTGGCCTTGCGTGTCATTTGATACATTACTACATGCGGTTGTGTTTCAACACCAGTTTCTTAGATAGGAAATTTGGGTTCTGTTGTAAGGAAACTTTGTAGCATTGTGAGCCCTCTGTTACATGAAAGCTCCTGAATGTATTCAGAAGCTGTCTTAAAAGTTTTTATTACATTTTTACTGTGAAATATATGTCTTAACAAGTAGGACACTTTCTGTGTATCTTTAATTTCTAGAGTTTGGGAGTTGCTGTAGTAATGAACTTAAACATTAGTTTTTTTAGGATACTTAGAGATTGTGGTGAGGTGTGTGGGTTTCTACTTTCTCAAGCAAATATTGCACATTAGTGGGTGCATTGGCTGGTGGGTTAGGGAGATACTAAAAAAAGCTTAGACTCTTCCAAGAAGAAGAAAACGGAGATTTGTGTAACATTGAGATTTTAAAAAGCATTTTAAAAAGATTTTTATTGAATATATAATTTTTTTTGTTATTAATTCTCATTGACAGAGAGAGAATATTAAATATTTTAGGAACATCTTAGATATTCTGTCTATACATGCTTTTCTGTGAAGCAATCTGGAAAGAAATTTGCTCACAAAGTTGGCAAAAACTTTTGCGTAGGATTTCTATTCTTGATTTTTCTATTGTTACTTTCAATAACTTTCATAGACTGGTGGGTTTGGTTTTCATTTGTAGTACATGCTGTGGATATGCTTTATTTCATCAATTAAGTTTTTGTGTGTGTGGTTAGTCCTTTTTAACCTACTTTCCGATGAGATAACTTTCATGTGTGTTTCTCTTGTGTGCCAAAGAGAACACACGCAAAGAGAACACACGCAAAGAGAACACACCGTTTCTCTTGTGTGTGTGTTGTGTGTGTGTGTGTGTGTGTGTCTCTTGTGTGTGTGTTTTTCTCTTGTGTGTGTGTTGTGTTTCTTGTGTGTGTGTGTTGTGTCTTGTGTGTGTGTTGTGTGTGTCTCTTGTGTGTGTGTTTCTCTTGTGTGTGTGTTTCTCTTGTGTGTGTCTTGTGTGTGTGTGTGTGTGTGTGTCTCTTGTGTGTGTGTCTCTTGTGTGTGTGTTTCTCTTGTGTGTGTGTTGTGTGTGTGTGTGTGTGTCTCTTGTGTGTGTGTTTTTCTCTTGTGTGTGTGTTGTGTTTCTTGTGTGTGTGTGTTGTGTCTTGTGTGTGTGTTGTGTGTGTCTCTTGTGTGTGTGTTTCTCTTGTGTGTGTGTTTCTCTTGTGTGTGTCTTGTGTGTGTGTGTGTGTGTGTGTCTCTTGTGTGTGTGTCTCTTGTGTGTGTGTTTCTCTTGTGTGTGTGTTGTGTGTGTGTGTGTGTGTCTCTTGTGTGTGTGTTTTTCTCTTGTGTGTGTGTTGTGTTTCTTGTGTGTGTGTGTTGTGTCTTGTGTGTGTGTTGTGTGTGTCTCTTGTGTGTGTGTTTCTCTTGTGTGTGTGTTTCTCTTGTGTGTGTCTTGTGTGTGTCTTGTGTGTGTGTGTGTGTGTGTGTGTGTGTCTCTTGTGTGTGTCATGTATGTATTGTGTCTCTCCTGTGTGCATGTTGTGTGTGCGTGCATGTTGTCCGTGTATATGTTCTCACTCCAGTATAAACTTTTGAAAGTCTGAACCGAATTTCACCAAATTTGGTACACGTACAGAACTTAGTAAAGACTCTTTTATAATTTTTGACCATGCCAAATACTCATTTTCAAAATGGTGGCCATTTTAAAATTTAGTTTACTATGTCATATCGTGAGAACCATTTAATCAATTTTAACCAAATTTTGTGTTGTCAGTACATCACATAAGCATTGGTTTTAGAGATTTATATCATATTTGTGTGCCAGTTTGGAAAATAGCACTAATTGAAAAAATAAAGCTTTTACATTATATCTTAAATTCTCACTAAATTTGGCACGTAAGTAATAACTGGTAGGCAATGTAAACGTATGTGATTTAAGTAGATAATGGACTTATTTTCTAAATGCTGCCTATACCAATATTTTATGTTTCTTTGCTGTATCCATTAAACTGTTAAACCAATTTCAACCAAATTTTTTATATAGAAAGTATTTATTACAAGCAACATATATGCTAACACACACACTTTTGTCTGCCATTTTGTAAGATAGCACTACATGTATAAATAATTTTGTCATATCTTGGAAAACAACAGATTCCTACCAAATTTGGCAGACAAATAGTATTATGGCAGATGATCTAAACTGGTATGTTATAAGAGGGTCAGACACAGATTTTCAAAATGGTGTCTATGTAAATAATTCGGGCATATTTTTTGTATTTTTTTAATTTTACAGTTTAACTAAATGCAATCAAAATTTTTATGCTTGCAATATCTATTAGAATTATCATAGAGCCTCTTGTTTTAGGTTTTTTTGTAAGATAGCATCAAATTAGAAAATAAAATTTTTTATATTATATCTTGGGAACCAATTAACTGAATTCCATCAAATTCTTTACACGAGTAGGCTGTGTAAACTTAACATGATTTAAGTGGCTTAGCAATTTATTTCAAAATTATGGCCCCTGCAAATATTTCAGGTTATTGAATCCTATCTACCAAAACATTTGACTAATTATATCTGAAGTTGATGCATTGAATCCTACCCCCGTAGTGCAGTTAGTTGCCCACTAGCCTTTGGTACAAGGTTTTGTGGATTTGAGTCCCAGCTAAAGCACATGCGTTTGTAATTCTCTCACTACTTTTGCATATGTGTTTAGTTCCATCTCGTATGATATTGCTGTCAACGAGACATCAAGGCCTACCTACCATCTATGCTTTTAAGAACAGTACCTATTTGCATCCATGTAGAGGAAAGCAGGCTCATTAGTTATATCAGTAACTTCTTGTTTATTATATTTTTTAGGCTGAGTACAGTTTTCATATATTGTACACATGACCGGCGATGACAAGTTTTACTTCAGCACTCGTCAGCTGCAGTGCAGTATGCATTATTCTTTGTTAGCAGTTAGTTTTAAAAATAACTTTTGCACCCATGTGAAAATAACATTTTTTATTCTCTGCACTAGTAGAAGTGCTTCGTTTGGCATGCACCCACGAAATTGGTTATATATTTAAAGCAAAGGAAACTGTAATTGGTAGGTCTGCCATCCTTTCCTTTGCTTTAGCTGTCCACTTCTTCATTCATTTGCATTTTTTTGACAATAAAATGAACTACTGTTAAAACAGTTTGGTACCATCGTCAAAGTAGTATAATGAATCTAACTAAATCCTTGTAGAAAAGGGACCAGGCATGTCAAGAACAAACAATGAAGTGTAAGTGTAGAACAAGGTTCCCTCAACCTTCTCATGAGACGTGACAACACTGAAAGCTGATTTACATAATGAACAGAAAGTGAAAGAAAAAAATGTGCACCATAGCTTTGAGAGGTCCTGCATATAACCAAATTTAAAGGAAGGTATAGAAACTGTACAAAATGGTATTTCATTTTTATTACTTGTGCCAAATCAGATATATTGCAAACTAGGGCCAACTAAAAGAAACACTGCCACATTAATTAATCATACTAAATGGTTTTTATGATTTTAGCCCTATTTTGTGCTAAAAAAAATTCCCTATTGGAAATTGTAATTTTTTAAAATTTCATTAATGTTAAAATACAAATTCTCGGTTTTACAACATTACAACAAAAACATATATAATTAGTGTGACAGACGTGACAGCTACTGCACATGTAAGAATAATTAATGTCTTAAACAGATCAATTACTGGATGCATGTTAAAAAATTAATGTTATGATTCGAGGACTAAAAATTTGCTAAAAAAGAAATGTTTGCCTATTGCTATAACAAATTGTTTATTCAGTTTTACTTCCTTTTGCATAGAATAAAAAATCTAAAAATCCTATATCTAATAATTTTTTGTTTTATAAAAATTAGAAATTTTACATCATAAAGTTTTTTAAAATGTGAAATGTAAAATTACTGTTGGATTCCATCAAATGTAGAAGCATACTGTGTAAATTTTCTTTCTTGAATTTTCCAGTGTTTTTGTAAAAGCAAATATTTTTTTTAGTTTGCTAATAAAATATGTAAATTTTTTGGTTGTTAAAAAATGTATATTTTTGCATTGCTATCTATAGTGAAATATGGTTGTTGCCTAATTATTGGTATCTTCTTAAATTAATTTAAATGAAATATATATTGCCATCTGTTGTGTTTGCTGTTTTCTGTGTAATGTAGTCAAAGCATGCATATGTTAACATTCCCTGTAAAGGGAGTGGCTGCACAAGTAATTACGGTGTAACTCATTTCTAAAAAACCCTTCTATAGTAAAGTTCCAGCTCGGTCCCACCAACATTATTGCAGGTTATGTGGTAATTTAATAGATATCGGGAAGCCTTTGTGAGTGCTAAAATGTTTTCCCTGGGTATAAGGAAGCACTTTTGCCAGTACATGGCATATAAGAAATGAGAGCATAAGTGAAGAAGAGGCTGAACTTCCAGTGCTTTTTCAAACAGTTTGTAGTTTTTTTCCCAAGCTGCGAACTGAGGATGCCACCCTGCTGTGAGATAACACTCTACCAGCTTGACATTGACAGGTTCATGAAACATTCTACCAGCATGACAACATTGATGAGGGTCACGAGTCTTTCTAAGGAGGAAGGGAAGAGGCCAGGAATGTTTTCACAGCCAAGCCCACCACCGTAAGGTTGGACTGGGGAGGGGGTAAAGAAGGGTGACAGACCATCAAAAGATAACAAAATAACAAACGGGAAGTATTGCAGATTTTGTTTAAAAAAAAAATTCTTTTAGCTTTGCATGTATGGTGAACATAGAAAGTGTTCCTTTCATATTCACAATAACAGGGTTCAACTGTATGCACCAGTAAGTTAAATAAAATTCCCAGCAGTCAATTAGGTAATCAAGTTATTTAAAGTTTGCTAAGGAGTGACAAGTGTCGGAGAGTTCAGAAGTGGCTTGTGCCGATACGTAGTGTGTGCCTGTGTGTGCTGGTGGGTCTGTGTAGAATAAGAACCATGCTGTGGAGGGTCATGCCCACGAGTGTAGTGAGGTTTGTCTGGTGTTGAGACTAGATTGCCTGTTGATACGGTATGGTAGGTCCAACTAGGCTGTCTTCTGACCAGGTAAACAACTCTTTCTTTGTTATGTTTCGTTTTTCTTGTAGCTTTTAAGATTTTTATTTACAAGAAATGCAATTATATTTTTTACTGTTTTGTGTTTTATTAATGGCTTGTAGCAGATTTACTCGTTTTGAGGCTTGGCCTTACTCACCATGTTGAATTAATTCATTTTTATAGCTTATTTCAGTTGTTTAGGGACACTTTATTTTAAAACTATACCTCTCTAGCAATATGCATTACACTATAGAACAAACATAAATTACTTTTATCAAGTAATTATGACATAATTAGTGCTTAATTTTTAAATTATCAATAGATTCGAGCCATTTCACAATTTCCAGATAATGCATGGATACAGTTTAGTGACAACATTTGAAAGCATCTAAATGTGCTATAATAAAAAATATTTTGTTATTTCATAGAAAATATTGTTGACATAAATAGAAAATTTTACATGGCAGATGAAACAGAGCTTTAAGATGAGCTTTAGTCTGCATCACAGTAGGTAGTGCGCTTTGCTTGTAGCAAACTTATTACAGCTTTTCCCAAACCACTTCCTGGAACATGTAAGCCCTTGTTGGCAGTGAGGGCTATGACTGACATTGAAGAGAAAATGATGAAAACCATCCTTGTAATTTCTTTAACACCATACTGAAATAACAAGCACAATAGTATGCTTTCAACCAACATCTGACGAGGCCTTCGCCTGCAACAGGTAATGTACGAACAACTACCATGGTCCTGATCATTGTATGGCTCACATGGATGGAGATGACAATGTTGCAGACTCTTTGAACTCGCGAGGTGAGCACCCATCTTCACATAGCATTATATTGGTAAATCCAGCACAAGTAGAAGCTTGCATCTGTGGTAAGCTTTATTGAACAATTTCAAGATGTTCTTGCATGCATTACATAAATGACTTGAACATAAATTTATTCATAGAATACCAAAAAAAAGTTTACAGAATTTCTGATGTAGCAAGGTGTTAGTTAGTTCAAAATTTTGAAATGTACATTTGGAAGACATGTTGGAACATGTAATCTTGTGATCAAGGATGTATGTATTCCCTTCACCCTGAGAACGGGAGGTAGTTTATGTATTCCATAAAAAAAAAATACATGGGCCTTTTTTAAACCCAAGTACATAAGAAATGTTAACAATAACAATGTGTTATAATATTTAAGGTAATTTTAGAGAAGGTAAAAAGATGGAGGTTTAAATAATTATGGAAAATTGGGGAGGCCTTTTGTGGGAACCTTACACTATTGACAAATTAAATACCATCCTATGCATGTCAATTATGCTTGGGAATGCTGACAGCATGGTGCATGCATTTCTTTGTGTTTGTATAATTTAGGAATATGTTTTCGTTTTCCCCACTAATTTTTTGTGAGGAAATGGTTTTTTTTTTCAATTTGGACCAAGGTAAGTGTATAAGGAAACAAAAATATGAATTAATTAGGTTTCATAGCAGTTGAATGCCAGTTATCAGTTTGGATGCTAAGCAGATGCTTAACCATTAACTTAGAATTGGTGGTGAATAATATGGCATCTTATTACATAGTTGTGTGTATTAGTTATTTGTGACATCACAACTTTGTTTTGTTTGATAAATACACCATTGCTTTGATCTGTAAAAAATTGAATAGTTTTGCTTATTTATTTTATTGAGTTTATTTTATTCATAATGAAAATTTGTCATTATCTGGGAACTGCAACATTAATAAAGTGATGAGTATTGGTTACATCAAAATGGACATCTTGTCTTAATTATACGAGCACCATTAATTAGATTACTGTGTATTTAGTATGCATATAAAAAAAAAAGTATGTAGATATATTAAATGCATTTCGAGGTCAGCCATTAAGCTATGTATTAAAATTTGTAGTTGCTGAATTTTTCTACCACAATTAGTTTTGAATTACTTAGACAAGGGATATTTTTTAGCATTTTTTTTTACTGTGCTTTGAAATTGTCTTATAGCAGTTTATAGTAATTTATATTTATTCACCAAACAACTTCATTGACCATCTGACTGAAGTGATCTTGCCATCTAATTAATTGGTATGTAATTTTCATAGCATGCATATTTAAACATAGCTTAACTCCTTTTGTTAGTATAGTGATGTTTGCATGTTTTATATTTCTCTGTGTGACCAACAGTTCATGTTTTTCATTTGAGACTTAATTATGGTGTTAATTTTTATTGTCTATTTAGTGTAAATTTATAGTGTGTTTCTAATGGGCAGTTATTTGTTGTTAAAATTATTGATTTCTCTATTAAACATGAACTGCTTGGTCTGAAGTTGTAGAATCTACCATAATAACTCCTAGATTCTTATATTTTATCCATTGTACTACCAGTGTCTATTTTTTTCAGTTAAGTTTTTTTTAATTTTCATAGTTTTGTTAGTAATTCCTACACCCCACTCTCTTTTTGTTTTTCCTTTGTTTTTTTAGTACCTCTTTCTTTAATCCTCATAGCATCAAACTGAGTTTTGGTTGGCTTCCTTTGTTTGTAGAAGAACCCTTCGTCGAGTAAAGGCGGACCTGTAACGCAGCAGCCCAGGCCTGATGCAAATAAGGTGTGGAAATATTCTTGTTTGCATATAGACACTTAATTTTTCTTTTCCGATCTTTTTTGTTAAACTCATTTGCAAGCATTGTGGTGTGTGGCAGATGAGGTACGTACACATTGGTCTCTGTTGGATGCTGATGGAAATTTGCTTTATAGATTAAGCTTTATTTGGGCTGAAATACCTGCATTTATCTAGCTTGTTATTTAAAAAAGTGTATGTATTACAAATAGCCTGCTCGAATCATGGTAGTGTTATTGACCTTGGGAACCACAGTTGGATTTGATTACTTTATGCACAGGTAATGTAAATTACACTCTCGTAACACAATTTCTAATATAAGTTTGGCTACCTAATTGCTGTAAAGAGAAGATAAATACACTCTATAAATAGGGCCTCACATTTGTTAAAATAAGCTTATTTCATTTTTAGAATTGAGTCATTTAGCCATTAAAATATTTTAATATCAAATTTTATAGCAAAAATTGAACGTGGTGTTATGAGAACATGAATCTGCGGTTTTTGTAGCAGTTTCAATCCAACCCAAATTTAAGTGGTTATTCATTAGTTAATCAGTAAGTACATATTTCCATGAAAACAAAAAAAAATGTAACAATAAGGGTGAAAGGATAATCTGATCAGTACACTTGGTCATGTAATGCACATGGTCACAGTTGCAGTCAATCTTGTGTGATAAGTCTTTTACCTTGTTGAAACATTTAAAACAGTTCATGAACACTCACTAGCATTTGAGTTTTCTAAGAATTTTACACCACCCACATACAGCTTTTGTTCATGTGTAGGAACCAAAATTTTAATTAGACGACAAAAACACACTGTCCCTTTTCACCAGTCGTTACATCCCACAGACACACCATATTTTTACCCTCGACAGAGTATTAAAATTTTTGTTTGTTCACTTTGTGTATTTTGGGTACATGATTCCGTTAGTGTTTTTGCACAGTGCAGTTGTCCTCCACCTATAAAGTACATATGGTACCAATGAGGAAAAGGAAAATAAAACTGAGGTAAAATTAAAATAACACCAAACACTGGCAACATGTGTGTTCACTGTTAAATATTACTCGCACAAATTCACAACCTAACCACAAAAAAAAAAAATATTATTGATAAAATAAAAATACTACTTGCATGGTACAAACGTTTCTGCAAAATTTATAATCATAGAACTGTTGAGTTTTTTCTAGGGTGAGGTGACCGATAGAAACCTCTTTGTTTTTGTTTTCTTGGCAATCTGAAAATTGCTGTCAACAGATGTGTGTGTTTTTATACAGTTCCTTCTAATGTAGACTTTTTTTTTAATATACCACACTATCGTTGTTCACTGTGCATACAGCACGACTGCACAGCAGTATTTATGCACGTTCAGTTTATCAAACACCTAGAAGCCTTCACTTTAAAACCCCAGGGCATGATACAAATGTTGCAATTTTTAGCATTCTTAACCAGTTTTTCAATGTAAGTAGACTTAAAATCGGTATCCTGGTTCATTATCATCAACCTAATCACAAAATGCAGAAGACTAGTAAAGTTGGGAGTGTTTGCAAATACTGCGCAAATGTTTAGTGTGTAATTATTTCACTGACCTAAAAAAAAAATTATCTGTTATATTTTCTTAATTAATTTTGTACATTTCGCAAACATTTTTGTTAGTATTGTTTGTTTAAAAATAGTAAAAAAAATAGGTTATCCATGTTTTGGCACGTCGAGTGCTTAGGTGTTAGGTCAATATATCAAATCTTACTACAGTGATAATTTTTCGACCTTGCTACCGATTGATTTTTAAATCGTATTCTTTTGAGAGTAAAATTTTGTTTATGTTTGTGGAGTCGACAACGTATTTACAGCAAATAATCTTTCTTATTGGTGCATGTGTGAAATAAATGAAAGATAATGCTGTATCGTATATGTATTAAAATGGTAAAACCAGAGAAGCTTCCCTTTATAACAATTTAAAATATGTGCATGGTTAATTTTTTGAATTGCCATTTTTTGGAATCCATAATTTTTTATATTCTTGGCTGTAGTTGTATACTTTGGCTGTTTGCTGAATTCTCTCCAAGTACATACCGTATGTCCGTACTTGGCCCTGTCTGCGACATTATCACATGTATACTAGAACGGTTAAAATTTCCAGTATAGTATATAGGGGTGCTATACAGGGGAAACTATCCATCGAATTTCAGGTGACTGACATAAAAATTCTATAGATGCAGACGAGACATATTAGTCAACCAAAAAAAAACCCAACCTCATTGAACTTTATGTTGAACACATTGATAGGCCTATGTTAGGTATTTGTCAAGTGTTACTAAAAGAAAACAATGCAAATGGGAATATTAATGGAAACATTCATAATACAGTATAATCATGTTATAAAGTTCTCAAGGGAACCAAGAAGTGTTGACCTTATATGTAAAAAAAAAAAAAAAACAAATAAACAATCTACTTTAATTTTTTCCGGTACTCGCAATCAAATTGAATAAAAACGGTATTTAAACGCCTCAGAAACCACGTGCACAGTAAATAGCTGCCCACATTGCGGAAGTATTATCCATAGAGCAACTAACAACAGTCGCAGTTACTAGGTAAGAAATAAAAATGTCTTGAATATTGTGATTGATAAAGTGCAGAGAATAGAATAGGGTTTCCTTAATTTTGTGTTGCCTTCGTTAACTTTCCAAGCATATTTGAGTTAAATTTGTAATTTTCATGAAAAAATATTTAAGTGAAAAACTTGAGTGTTCTTGGCAACGTTGCATTGTGAATTAATATCTTTAAATAAAAATGGTACCGCTGTTTCTTGTGGTTGCTGGTCGTTCGTTACCAACATGGCTGCTGCTAAAATATGGTACCGTTGTTTCTTGTGGTTGCTGGTCGTTCGTTACCAACATGGCTGCTGCTGTATACATTGCAATTGCTTGCTGAACGTATAATAAAACTTCTACAATGCTATATTGCCACATTTTAAAGTTTTTTTTTTGTATTTCGTGCTTTCTATATACATGATGTGTAGTCTGAGATGTATGTTGTTATTATTTATAATTTTTTTTTTACAAAGTACGAGTTAAGTGGGAGATTGTGACGAAATCAACAACAGGTTATTTCGCAAGTGGTAAATTACATAAATAGGACTAAACGTAAGGCAGTGAGACGTAAGCGAAAACAATGTGCGTTGAAAATTTTATTTGTGTTATTTTTTATTTGTTAGTATTACTTGTGCATGTGTACATAATGTATTGTATCCCAACTTTGTATGCCATGGTGAGTACAGTTGATATTTATACTTTTTTGTTAATACTTTGTTGTTAAATGATTGGAGCATGTAATATTCGGCGATGTTACAGAAATTTTTGTTCAATCGAAGAGTTAAAAATTAAATTTTGAGTTAGGCAAAAACTAACTTTTTTTTAGCATTATTTACATAGGAATTTTGTAGGGACCACAGAAAGTTTTCTGTGGTCACGGACTTTCGATCCATCTGTGTTCGATGGATAGAGTTTTCACTGTACTTGGTAAGTATTTGAAGTTTCGTACTTACTGGTGTACTTTTGTGTACTTACGGCATTGTCATTTTTTTTTTCTTTTTTTTTTTGCTTGTCGTCATGACTGTTCAGGAGTTTTAAAGAGTGCCAGTTTTGAAAGTTGATTAATGTAATGTTATACAAAATGTCTTCCAATTGTAAGCAAACAATATTAGTTTACCAATTTGCCCTTTGTTTCGACCAAATAGCTTACAGGTGTATATATGGACGCAATAATGCCCACAAGGAAGTTAAAAGATTTCTACGATCATAGCTACAAACAAGATGAGTTTAATTTTAATCTGAATTACCAGGTTGGTTTTAAAATTCAATAATACTAATTTTTGTGTACCATAACTTTAATTTTAGTTTTCTTTTGCATTACCTAACCCCATAGCCTATGTATTTCTAATTCACAGAATGAACTGAAGTATTACCAGTTGCGCGGGTGGGTGTGTGTAGTTTCGACAAATTGAATAGATGTTAACGTGTCATGCTGTATCAGCAANACTAACAACAGTCGCAGTTACTAGGTAAGAAATAAAAATGTCTTGAATATTGTGATTGATAAAGTGCAGAGAATAGAATAGGGTTTCCTTAATTTTGTGTTGCCTTCGTTAACTTTCCAAGCATATTTGAGTTACATTTGTAATTTTCATGAAAAAATATTTAAGTGAAAAACTTGAGTGTTCTTGGCAACGTTGCATTGCGAATTAATATCTTTAAATAAAATATGGTACTGTTGTTTCTTGTGGTTGCTGGTCGTTCGTTACCAACATGGCTGCTGCTAAAATATGATACCGCGGTTTCTTGTGGTTGCTGGTTGTTCGTTACCAACATGGCTGCTGCTGTATACATTGCAATTGCTTGCTGAACGTATAATAAAACTTCTACAATGCTATATTGCCACATTTTAAAGTTTTTTTTTTGTATTTCGTGCTTTCTATATACATGATGTGTAGTCTGAGATGTATGTTGTTATTATTTATAATTTTTTTTTTACAAAGTACGAGTTAAGTGGGAGATTGTGACGAAATCAACAACAGGTTATTTCGCAAGTGGTAAATTACATAAATAGGACTAAACGTAAGGCAGTGAGACGTAAGCGAAAACAATGTGCGTTGAAAATTTTATTTGTGTTATTTTTTATTTGTTAGTATTACTTGTGCATGTGTACATAATGTATTGTATCCCAACTTTGTATGCCATGGTGAGTACAGTTGATATTTATACTTTTTTGTTAATACTTTGTTGTTAAATGATTGGAGCATGTAATATTCGGCGATGTTACAGAAATTTTTGTTCAATCGAAGAGTTAAAAATTAAATTTTGAGTTAGGCAAAAACTAACTTTTTTTTAGCATTATTTACATAGGAATTTTGTAGGGACCACAGAAAGTTTTCTGTGGTCACGGACTTTCGATCCATCTGTGTTCGATGGATAGAGTTTTCACTGTACTTGGTAAGTATTTGAAGTTTCGTACTTACTGGTGTACTTTTGTGTACTTACGGCATTGTCATTTTTTTTTTCTTTTTTTTTTTGCTTGTCGTCATGACTGTTCAGGAGTTTTAAAGAGTGCCAGTTTTGAAAGTTGATTAATGTAATGTTATACAAAATGTCTTCCAATTGTAAGCAAACAATTTTAGTTTACCAATTTGCACTTTGTTTCGACCAAATAGCTTACAGGTGTATATATGGACGCAATAATGCCCACAAGGAAGTTAAAAGATTTCTACGATCATAGCTACAAACAAGATGAGTTTAATTTTAATCTGAATTACCAGGTTGGTTTTAAAATTCAATAATACTAATTTTTGTGTAGCATAACTTTAATTTTAGTTTTCTTTTGCATCACCTAACCCCATAGCCTATGTATTTCTAATTCACAGAATGAACTGAAGGATTACCAGTTGCGCGGGTGGGTGTGTGTAGTTTCGACAAATTGAATAGATGTTAACGTGTCATGCTGTATCAGCAATTAATCACCTACGAGCTATGATTGCCGCCTCCCCCCCTTCTCCTTCACATGCCTGACAAGTAGGGAAGCTGTTACCTGGCGGTCTCTGCGCGGTCTCAGCTGATAGAGTGCACGTGAGACATTAAAAATTTTGTAACGTTGGCCGCTACCGTTATAGCCGGCTATAAGTTGCCGACTTGCACTCGACTAGCTCAGAGGTAGTACACGAGACTGTAAAATGGACGCCAATTATATATGAAATAAAGTAAAGTTCCGGTGTATTTTGTTCCATACTTTTATTTATTATTGAAGCGACACAGTTCACATACGAAGTTCAGAGTCTGCAGAGTACGAACCGTCACAGGTAAATAGACTATTGCACAACAGAGCCACAGTCGTTTACGACGTGATCATGTTATAAAACTTGCCAGATGAAATAACCAATGCAGCGACCTCCCACACCGGCGGAGAAATAATCTAGTTAGGTTTAGCGTGCCGGTGTGGGGGTTAGTCACGCCCGACGCAGCCTAGGCGAGCAGACAACTGCTTGGTATCAACTGAACTGAGTGGCGACTGACTTCCAACTGACAGAAGGCGGCAGGCATACAAGTCTTTGTGCTGCCTATCACCCCCCCATCCCCCCCAATCCAGATANGCTGCCTATCACCCCCCTCTCCTACAGATAAGGGCCTGGCGTGGACTGCCACGCACGCTCTCCACGCGTTATCGAAACTGCGTCATACAAACTAAAACTGTCAACGCAGTTTGAAAAAAGCTCAATAATGCTGACGCTTAACTAAGACTGAAAACTACGATGTTCGAAACGAAACGGCAAACGTATGCCCGATAAACAAACTATCACGGTAAAACAAACCACCGCAGCTTTTAATTTCAAACCCGATAAAAATATTACGAAGCTTAGCAAAATGAAAGAAAAATGAAGCACGTGTCCCGAAAATTAAGAATACTGCGTCATTACAATTTGACTTGCATTCGGTGTCATATTATTTTCATTTTCAGATGGTTCGAAAGTTTTAGGTCAGCTTGAATTTGGTGTAAGGTTATAATCTATTATATACAGTATTTTGAGATGTTATATTCTTTATTCAAACGAGTTGAGGTGAAATGTTTTTTTAATGTATTACTTGCAGTAATAATAATACAGTATTTTTTTTTTAAATTCCCATTGTTATGTTTATTAGCTAAACTTTATTCACAGATAATGTACAGCTCTAATTATACTAAAAATAAAGTAGGGTTAGAAGTTGTGTTTTATTTATATACAGGTCAGAACCTTAGTCTACTGAATTCCTGCATGTATGGAAATGTTTTGACAGTCCCCTAAAAAACTGTAGATAGGGAGTTTACTAGATTGCATTCTGAAAAAAAAAATTCCACATCATTATATGATGGAATATTTTAATGCTAACAATAATTTGTCTCTTAAAAAATGACAGTTAGGGTCAGAAGTTAGAGAAACATGCAAGTATTGATCCCCACTAATATGTACCATTCTTTTAAAAGAACTGTGGTGTTGCAAGTCTATGCTATTACCTACTATTTACATATAAAGAGAAAATTCAGGACTTTCACTAACCGATGTAACGTGGCCGCGGCTCGTTAAGCCATTAAGCCCTATTTATAATATTGCAGCCCCACAGTTGGGTGCCATTTTGTAACGTTCCGCGGTTTACACTGCCGAATGTTACTTTGCCACAACTAGCTCATAGGTAGAAACACGAGACTCAGTGAATGGACGCCGATTAATTAAGAAAGAAGTTCCAGAGTTGTTAGATATGTTAATTTAACCATTTAAGTTTCACAGTTCACAAACGAATTGCCGGTTTGCAGAGTACGAACCTCTCGCAGATAAATATAAAAGTACAGACCAGCGCCAGAGTCGTTTACAGCTTATTAATGTCTCAAAACTTGCATCAAAAGAAATATAAAATGCTTCAACCTCCCACACCGGCAGAGAAAAAGTCTAGTGGCCGATGTGGGGGTTATCCTCACACACGACGTGACCTAGACTAGCATTGTATGATGCTTCTGATGACTGCACTGACCTGCCCTCATGGGCGACTGACCCGAAGCAACTGCTCAAAGAAAACTGCTGGAAGGGCGACAGACAGACGGGTCTTTTGTTCTGCCTCTCACCCCCCTCTCTCCGGAGATAAGGGCATGGCCACGCATGCTTTCAACACGTTATCGACACTGCGTCGTAGGAACTAAAACTGTCGACACCGTCAACATCCACAGAAACGAACTTCTCGTACAACAACAATGCACCGGAGGAACTAAAACTTGTCGACGTCGCCTGAAAATCTAATTAATGCTGATGCTTACCAAAACTCCAAAGTTCAAAACGAAAACTGTAACCAGACTCCTGATAAACGTAAACAGCAGACGTCCGCCCGATAACCTACAATAGCGCACGTCTGCCGGATAAACTACCACGGGAAACGAGCCACCACGGCTTTGAACTTCAGACCCGATAAAAATATTACGAAGCTTTCCAAAGCTTCAGACACACACAAATTTTTCGGGACACCTGTGTCCCGAAAAATTAAGAATATTGCGTCATTACACCGAACCAGAAAGTGAGTTGTACTTATTTTGTAAGATCTTTTGACCCATCCACCATCAGCTACAACAGTCGCCAAAGGATATCCATCATCTACATAATTTGCTTCCATGGCAAGTCTGACTTCTTCTATACCTGCTCAAACAATTTANCCATCAGCTACAACAGTCGCCAAAGGATATCCATCATCTACATAATTTGCTTCCATGGCAAGTCTGACTTCTTCTATACCTGCTCAAACAATTTATTCATGTGCTGCTTTTTCAAAAGCATTGGTTATCTAAAATGTAAGAAAAGTTTAAATATCCAGGTAACTTACATCGCTACCCTATTTTTCAGAGGATCCTAGTGTTGTCGCGAAAATGACCTGGATTTGTGTACCGTTTTTTCTTTTATATATACATCTAATTTAGTTTATTTCCATTTCCCAGTTTGGGATAGTAATAAATTTATTTCTTTTACAGTCCAGTTATCGATATATGTAGGTATGCTATTAAATTATCTTTCTTATTACAAAGTTTTAAATAAGGACCTTTAAAAGTTAGTGAACTTGGTTTTTACAGTTTTTATATTGATTACTATATATGTATATATATATATATATAATACTATATGTATACAGTATATAATATTGTGGTAAATCAGTACAACAAATAAGTACATTTGTATTTTTTGCTCTTGCATAACAGGCAGGTCAAGTTATGCACAAAGTTCTTGCAGTTGTGAATAACCATCTCCCATTACCATCATCACACTTACTGCCGTCAAGTTTACATTCAAGTAATTGTTTACTTTTTCTAGGTCTTCAGTTGATGTGACACCTTTTAAGTTACTTATTTTACATTTCATCATAATGTTTGCTGCACTTCCATATTTTCTTTCCCTCATTACCTCTATATTAGAGAATGTGCATTCAAAATGTTTATGCAGAGCTAACTTTTGAATGGAATGCAGAAGATGCCCTATATCTAAAACTCTCTTACCTCTCAATAATACCTTTTCCTCCCTTTAATTTTTACAATCTCGAGAAGCTGATGGGATGTTCTGATTGTCAACCTCAACTCTGTAATAAATTAAAATAATTACAGCAAATTGTTGAAATAGCAAGAGAAAAATGGACTACCAAGATAATACCTTTAATCTTAAAGTGTATATAGTATGCCACAAGTGATGAGTGTCCCTAGAACCCCTCGGAATTTGTACCTCTATTTTCTTCAAACAACTTGTGAATGGATTATCGAGACTGGCTAGGTAAATGAGGCCTACGTACCAAATTTTCGACCCAGGTAATTCAGGAAAAGTGTAAAATTCTTTTCGCAACTGTTTTTGCAACTTACCCCCATGTGTTTTACAGCATGTCTTTATGCACGGAATGGCCAAACAAGACTGGACCCTCTGAATATTGTATCCTCCGAACCACATTTATTCAGTTTACAGTAATGCAATGTGAATGCCACTAAACAGTACAGTGTCGTCAGTACATAAACACGCCTTAGCCATGCGACGTGTGTCTGTAATTTGCAATGCAATGCCAATTTATTATATTTCCATTAATTTTTTTTATTGTTGGGAATTGCGTGGACAATTTTTTAATTGTTGAGATATTTTAATTATTTGTTAAAGGTGTCGATTACATTTTTAATTGCAAATTTTAGCCCATAGACTATGATCGCTGCTAGAGGGGTGGCAAAGGTAGCCCGTGCCCCGGGTGCAATGTTCGAAGGGGGGACATGAGGTATGCAAGTAGTGCATGGTAATATTTGTTAGGCAATGTTTGACATGTTTCTAACAAATCATTATGATTTTCAACAATCTTTGATTATGAATTAATTTCCCGGTTTATTTTACCTCTAAAACACATCTTTTGAAATGTAAGTTAGTAGAATAAACTAATCAATTACGAACACTTGCCAGCTTTGACCTACTCTTAACTCGTTCATTACTTACAGTGGAACTGCGTTATAACGAGTATGACCTATAGCATCACGTTCGCTATTGCGATAGTTTTTAAATGCACCGTCATTTTCCCTTTTTCATTTGAAAGGTAATTATTTAGTTTATAACTAAAATCTGTTTATGGACCTTTTCGCTATAGTGATACAAACATTTGTGAACTCGTATTTTTTAAATGTTTAAACACGTATTGCAAGTGACATTCACCCACTTGCCATGCCCAAGCCAGCCTTTGTTAGTCTGTCTCTCTTGGCGACACTCGCGTCGGCCGAAGCTAGTGAAGAGGAACGGGCTGGTGTTGTGAGGGAAAAGGAAGAGGGTATGATAGAGGGGAGAGGTACGAATGGGAGTAGAGCTAGTCGTCGCCAAGAAAAGAGGGGTACGCTGGAAAAAGTGTTGCAGGGGTGAGGGGAATGGTGGCGGCGATATACTGGCAGCCTACCGCTCCTTTTATGTTGTGGGGGTAGGAAGACTCTGGCACTTGCAAGGTCATCACATCGCCACGTGCAAGGCGTGCAAGGGGAAAAGCATGATTACATCTTAACAGTTGCTAGAAAATGCTACATTGTTTATGATACAGTAGAACCCGCTTATAAGGTTCCCATTTAAAGGGTTTTGCCGTCTATAATGCATGATTTTTCTGGTCCCGAATGTTTCTCCATAAGAACAATAACAAACATTCCTGGAAATAAAGTTTTCATTTTCCTGCGAATAATGCAAACTGTTTCTGATTCAGTAATTTATTTCTTGTCTCGGAGCCATTTCACAGAACTTCAATTCACAACTGAAAGTATTTCATTACATATTCACACATTGTGCCGGCCTTTTGAAATTTTTCCCATGGATAGAAGCATGCTGGGAAAGGAAAACTTCAATGGAAAAGATGCTCAACTTACACTGTATTTCAAACAAAGTATGTAGTTTTTATCCCAAGCTCCACCCTGCTGAGATAATCTACCATCTTGACATTGATGAGTGTCAGTCTTCCAGCAATGGAAGGGAGTGAATGTTTTTACAGCAGCGCTTTCCTTTGTCTCTTTCTTTCTCTTTCTCCCTCTCTCTTTTGTTAGGCAAACAAGATGACATGCCTGACACACACCAGTGGAAGGCTGTTAAATAGGAGGGTGACCAAACATAACACAACACAAATGCAGTGTGGATTTTCTGTCTTTCTAATTTTGATGTATGCAACCAGGAGATCAAATTTCATAAAAGATTTAGTATTTAAAAAAAAAAAATTTGTTCATTTTATAAAGTTGTGTGTTTATTATGGTGCATAATTTTATATATTTTGGTGTCCAGATTCTTGAGTTTTTGTTTTTCCCTCGTATAGTGTGTTCCTGCTTTTAGTGTCACTTTCTTGTGAACCACTGAAGAACCTTATTGTTGGAAATAGGAAGATGGGAAGGGAGGTGAGACAGGAGAAGAGGAGGTAGGTGAAAGAGAGAGGAGGAGTGAAGTAGCGCGCTGATTGGTAGGCAACTAACTCCCTCCCGTAGCCAGAAAATTTTGGGGAGGGGAAGAAGAATGGAGGAGAAAGCAACGTAGTCGCATCTGCTGGTTGTTACATAATGCCGCTGTCAGACATAGATTGTTTTGTACTAACTTGTCACTGCCTACGCGTAGTTTACGGAATTCTTCAAACACAGGATTTACGAGGGCAAATACAATAAAAAATTACGGGGGCACAGTCAATTTTGTTATAACGATAATTCGCTATAGCAATAATTTATTTTCCCATTGTCGACAATCGTTACAATGCGTTTCCACTGTACTTGATTTTGGGTAAAGAATAACATTTCTGCTGAAACAGATATTTAATTGATTAATTCAATGTAATGTTTTTATAATACTGTCGTTTTGAGGAGGGTATCTGCCGTCCTTTAGCCTCCTGGACGCACTTTGTGTACATAAAAAGTAACTTCCTACAAGTAAGTTAATATCAGTTTTAAAACATCAGTGCTAGTGCTCATACTTGTTATGTTAAAAGTGTCAGATCACAATCTAAGCAGTTTTGTAGAAACACTATAACAATAGGTATTGAAATGAACAGAATAGNCAGATCACAATCTAAGCAGTTTTGTTAGAAACACTACAAACAATAGGTATTGAAATGAACAGAATAGTATAGTTTTCCTGAAAGAATGAATGTAAAAGTAACACTCTTGTAAGCAGTTGTTTTATACCTGTGCTATTTGTATGGTGGCAACAGTGAAGTAAGAAAAAATTAGTTATCAGCGACATGGGTTGTCACGTGGACAGTCGTTCGTTTCTTTTTCCTTGGGGCGTTTCACAGTTTCTTGTAGTTTTGTGCTTTATTTGACTAATTATTCCTAAAAGACCTGTTAGGTTGCAGTGATGTTTTTGCTAAGTTCTCTTTACCAGGCAAAACGAGGTGAGCCTAAGCAAGAATCATCACTCAATAGTTTCGCCTGTATCCAAAATAAATTGAGCCACAATATTCAGAGAGAGATTTTTGCTTAATACTTGTAATGTAAAATAGCTGTGAACACTTTCTTTATTTTTCGGCTTGGACAAATTGGCACAGGAAAAGAGACTACTGTGCGTCTTGGCTCAATTTATGTGCATTATTCATTGCCCTACTAGCTCCCAGACCACGGAAGTCATGGAGGTCCCGTCATATTCAGCCAACTGTGTATAGTCATGCAGTGTAAAACATTAACTTTAATTTGTAACACAAACAGCTGACTACTACAAGAAAGTTGTACACTTTACGCAATATCAACATGCCAAGAAATATGATACTTGTATGGTGATATGTGAAGGTTCGTTCTATGCATACTGGAACTTCGTCTGTTAATTGTGTTGCTAAAGAATAAATAAACATATATAACTAACCTGGAACTTGGAACTTATTTTTTAATTAATCGGCGTCCATTTTTACTGAGCCTTGTGTTCTACCTTTGAGCAAGCCGTGGCAACGTAACATTCGGCAGTGTAAACTGCCCGAACGTTACAACGTATTTGTGACTCATTTAGGGTCATACATTTTCAGTGTTCACAGGTAAATACACAAAAATACGTCTGTTGTGTATACTACAAAGAGAACTGCCATATTAATTAATGTTTATGATAGCGACATGTGCATTATGTATCATGCTTATAAGTTATGCATTTTTACACTGTTCTCTGATAACATCATTGGTGGAACGATGCACGCAGAGAGGTTACTACAAAACAAATTAATTTTTGCACTACTATTGCAATTTTACGTACTATAAAAGAAAAATTAAGCATCTGAAACTATAATTATAATGTATCTGCACTTGCTGTTAGTCATGTGTTCTCNTACTATAAAAGAAAAATTAAGCATCTGAAACTATAATTATAATGTATCTGCACTTGCTGTTAGTCATGTGTTCTCGCCATACACA
Source organism: Clitarchus hookeri (assembly GCA_002778355.1). Taxonomy (NCBI): domain Eukaryota; kingdom Metazoa; phylum Arthropoda; class Insecta; order Phasmatodea; family Phasmatidae; genus Clitarchus; species Clitarchus hookeri. The sequence goes on from NQII01003535.1 coordinate 153,882, forward strand.
CTTTAAGCATTCTTCTTTTCACTGATTTCCAGCAAGTTGACAAAGATGGTGTTTGCTTGTTCCATTTCGTACTGGTTCCCATTATAATAGAAAATAATGTCTGTCATTACATCCTGTCTAGCAAAGTTGAGGACGAGCATCCCTGCAGGCTGTACTACTAACGGAAAATTGTTTTACGTCACAAGCTCGAGCACATAAATTTCCCCACAACTTGGAAACATAGACACGATGCCAGTGACAGGAAATTGGACGAGTTGGGGAAGAGTGGAAGGGGGGCAGACAGTCGTGTGAGGCAAGGGAAGATGATAATGGGTGACTAAGTGCAGTGCATATCTCTCCCTCTGTATCTCTTTTTTCGCAGATGCCAAGGCTTGCCCCTGCAAAGTACATTATTTAAATACAAAATATGCTGTATCTTTTATCCTTTCAAACGNTACTATAAAAGAAAAATTAAGCATCTGAAACTATAATTATAATGTATCTGCACTTGCTGTTAGTCATGTGTTCTCACCATACACACTTTAAGCATTCTTCTTTTCACTGATTTCCAGCAAGTTGACAAAGATGGTGTTTGCTTGTTACATTTCATACTGGATCCCATTATAATAGAAAATAATGTCTGTCATTACATCCTGTCTAGCAAAGCTGTGGACGAGCATCCCCGCAGGCTGTACTACTAACGAAAAATTGTTTTACGTCACAAGCTTGAGCACATAAATTTCCCCACTACTTGGAAACCTAGACACGATGCCAGTGACAGGAAAGTGGACGAGTTGGAGAAGAGTGGAAGGCGGGCAGACAGTCGTGTGAGGCAAGGGAAGATGATAATGGGTGACTAAGTGCAGTGCATATCTCTCCCTCTGTATCTCTTTTTTTCGCAGATGCCAAGGCTTGCCCCTGCAAAGTACATTATTTAAATACAAAATATGCTGTATCTTTTATCCTTTCAAACGCGCATATGTGCCACTCGTTATGTGTGTTTTGCCTTGGTGTGAGCCACATTGCTATACAATTTCTTTGGTAAAATTCTTGATACCCTGAAAATAATGAACAAGTAACCATTTCAGCAAATAAAACACACTCCATAAACCAAACTTTTAATGGATTTTCCATACTTTCTTTCTTGTAGAATTATTTTTATCTTTGAAGTGCACAGTGTTGTTTTTATTTGAAAGCAATTTTGTTTACGGTGACAGAGACACGTGGAATATCATTCCACAAGTAGGGAGGCCCATTAATATGTTCAGGTAGAGTCTCATCCCAATTAACACCCAGTAACCAGAGCTCCAGCAAAAAAAACCTTAGCACAAAAAACAAAAGGTGTTATCCATCCCAAAGGGTCATAGATCTTTTCAATGTTCCAGTGTATTACTCTCCTTGAAATTACAGTTCCAAAATGGTTGATGCAATATGAAAATGCATCTTTCTTTGCCTCCTACTGCATTCCTATCACCTTTCTCTCTCTGGAAAATTAATGTACATTCACTGTGGTCTTCAGGTATACCTTCCAAAAGTGAATTTCTGTTACTGGACCATTTTCGTAACTCAAAGCCACACGACTCTGCTCTCCGTCTTACATTCACGTATGCTCTGCGGACCTCAGCACTGATGAGAGATCCACATTCTGCTCTGATTCTGTCATTCATGCAATACAAAACGAATGACTGTCTGAATGAACGAACATTTGATTGTCAGTTAACTTGCATGCAAAACCTGCAGTTCCTGTAAGTGGTAGACGACTTATCTGCTTTCTGCTTAGTGTTGCCTTATTCTCAGCGTTTGTTCGGAAAGTCTAATAATAAGTTAAGTGTATCGAATTATCATTGGTTGTGCGTAAACTATGCAAGTCATATACACAATGTGTGCCATTACGGTATTGTCGTTTGGAGTGTGACACTTGCTTTTATACTAGCAGTGACCTGTGTGGCTTACAGCATGGACTCGTCCAGTAGGTATTAGACTGTTTCCGAACAAAAGTAGAGAATAATGCAGAACTACGCAGCAAGCAGATAAGCCATCTACCACTTACAGGAACTGCAGGCTTTGCATGCAAGTTAACTGACAATCAAAAGGTCGTTCATTCAGACAGTCATTTGTTTCACATTGCAACCATTAATTGTGTGTGTTGTTTCAGTGTCAGACATTGTCTGTTTGTGGTGTTGCTTTCTGAATGGAATGCCGTTTACAAACGAAGAAGCATTTGACATGCTGATGATACTAGGAGAATGTCGTTGGAAGTGCAGAGCTGCTGCCCATTTGTACTCAGAGAGATACCCACAGTACGTCCATCACTCGTACAATGTCTTCCAGCGTCTTGCATGTCGCGTGTGCACAACCGGGCTAGTGGAACTCACACGCAACAAACGTCGTCTCATCAGGCGACCTCTGAAACATGAGAGGGCTGTCAATGTACTTGCTGCCATAGTAGTTAATCCTCATGATTCTACACGGAGGATTGCCTGNCATAGTAGTTAATCCTCATGATTCTACACAGAGGATTGCCTGTGACTCAGGATTGTCTCAACGTACGGTGTGAAGAATCCTCACTGATAATCGTTTACATCCGTACCATGTACAGTCGCACCAAGAACTTGGGAATAATGATTTTCCTAAGTGCATTGATTTCTGCAACTGGTACCTGAGCAAGGGCCATGCTTTCCATTGCAGCATTTTGTGAACTGATGAGGCCACATTCAAGAATAATGGTGACATTAACATACATAATGCCCAATACTGGTCTGCAGTCAACCTACATTGACTCTGTCAAGTGGATAATCAGCATGTATGGAGCCTTACTACTTGGTGTGGCCTTCTGGGACATTGTGTCATAGGACAAGTTTTTTTGAAGGGCACTTGAATGGGGCAGCATATGCAGACTACCTAGAGAATATTTTGTATCAGCTGATCGAAGATTTCCCTCTCGCTCTGTGGTTAACACTGTGGCTTCAACAGGATGGCTGTCTTGCTCACTTGTCACGCAGAGCTTGGCTAGTTGCTGNGCTCTGTGGTTAACACTGTGGCTTCAACAGGATGGCTGTCTTGCTCACTTGTCACGCAGAGCTTGGCTAGTTGCTGAAATGTTATTACCCAGATGGTGGATCGGACAAATGGGTCCTGTAACTTGGCCACTACATTCTCCAGACTTGTCTCCAAATGACTTCTTTTTGTGGGGGAAAATTAAAGACATTGTCTACTGCGTGCTTCCAAAAACGAGGGAAGACAAAAAAGACAGAATCAGAGCAGCATGTGGATCTCTCAGCTGTGCTGAGGTCCGCCGAGCAACCGCGAATGTAAGGAGAGCAGAGTTGTATCTGATACAGGATGGTCGACATTTTGAATGCTTATGAAGAGTGATTTGTGCGAATGAGTGTTCCCAGTTTCCATTTCACAGTAGTTCTCTTGCACTATACCGGTATTTACAGTACACCCGACGTCCTTTTCACTGTACGTAAACTAGGTATGCACGTCAGAAAAACGACACCTTTAATTGATTTCCATTTGATTGTAGTAAGAATAAAAATAGTTTTTGTTCCGTTTCATTGTGCGTAAACTACGTATGTCACAAACCATATGTTTGCATGATAAATTTTGTTGTCCGTAAACTATGCATGTCAGAAAACAACGGTCTTAGTAAATGTTTCCTTTTCGACGATCTATCCAACAATACCATAAATGAACCCTGTTCCCATTTGCAATTTCAAAGCTCACCCCCCCCCCCCCGTACACCTACTATGTTAGGGGGAATGGAATTATTACCAATCGATGATTCATATAGGGTATAGTTATCAAATATTTTTTTGCGAACCCCCAGTGTTGTGTTGTTTCTGAGAAAAAGGGGTGATACGGGTGCTGTGGATCATTCTGTATATACAGGCTGAGTATAAAAGAATACTTAAACTTTGAAGGTCTATAATATCAAAACCAAACAACCTACAACCTTGGTTGACCAATCAAATGAACCGTGGAACTGTGAAGTTTGTTTACCATATCTTCATAAATGTTCAATGTGACCACCACCAGCAGCCCGAACGACATCTACACGATAATAAAACTTGTTCCACACTCTTGTCAGCATGGCCTGTGTTACGATTTGGATGGCGTCCGTAGTTCTCGTTTTGAGGTCGTCAATGTTAGCCAGCAATGGTAGATGAAACACTTTATCCTTTATGTCCCCCCCATGGAAAAAATCGCACTCTGTAAGATTCTGGCTCCTTGGGGGCCAGTGATGAAGAACCTGGTCTCCAACTGCTCCTCAACCAATCCAGCATTGCGGCAACATCTCATTCAGGTATCAGCGAACAGTTAGGTGCGAATGTGGTGGCGCACCATCCTGCTGGAAAGTGAAGTCCCCGCCGCCTCTTCTAACTGAGGAAACAACCACTCTGTAAGCATGTCCAAATAAGAGATTCCAGTAACAGTGGGCNAAAACTTGTTCCACACTCTTGTCAGCATGGCCTGTGTTACGATTTGGATGGCGTCCGTAGTTCTCGTTTTGAGGTCGTCAATGTTAGCCAGCAATGGTAGATGAAACACTTTATCCTTTATGTCCCCCATGGAAAAAATCGCACTCTGTAAGATTCTGGCTCCTTGGGGGCCAGTGATGAAGAACCTGGTCTCCAACTGCTCCTCAACCAATCCAGCATTGCGGCAACATCTCATTCAGGTATCAGCGAACAGTTACGTGCGAATGTGGTGGCGCACCATCCTGCTGGAAAATAAGTCCCCCGCCGCCTCTTCTAACTGAGGAAACAACCACTCTGTAAACNTTCTAACTGAGGAAACAACCACTCTGTAAACATGTCCAAATAAGAGATTCCAGTAACAGTGGGCTTGTGAAAAAAGAAAGGGCCGAAAACAGTGTCTTTGGATACAGCGCAAAACACATTGTTTGGTGGTTTCATGTGGAGACTCCTGACCCCACATCTGCACGTTGTGCCGGTTCACCTTACCATTTGTATGGAATGTTGCTTCATCACTAAAAACCCACTTAGACATGAAGGCATCGTCTACCTCGTTCTGGGCAAAAATGAACCCGCAAAAATCACGTTTTGGTTTTTTATCCCTTTCGGTAAGAGCCTTTACAAGCTGTAACCTGCATGGTTTGTACAGAAATCGCTTTTGCAACACTGCCCATATCGTCGATTGAGGGATTTGCGTTTTGCGTCTAACTTGTTGAGTTGATTTTCTCGGACAGCGGACGAACGCTTGTTGAATCTGTTGCACATTCTCTTCTGACACACGCGACCACTCGGAACTCTTACCTTTGCAAAGGCACCCTGTGTCACGGAACTGACGAAACAAACGTACGATACTCCACCAATAGGGAGGACGACGTCTGTATTTGAGACTGAATTCACGTTGAACAGTCTTAACCGATTCACATTTAGCAAACTGAATAACACAGAACGCCTTCTGTTGTTCTGTAGCCATCGTGATGCGGACTAACACATATAATCCATTCACGGTATCTTCGATACTTTTGAAAAGAACCTTTGAAAAATCACCCTAGGAGTTACATGTTCAATTGGTTATAAAAAAATTGTATATGGAAAAAGGTTTTGTCTTGCTTTTAGCACTGAAGCACTATATAAATTGGTTGTTTTAAGTTTTAAGTATATTTTTTCAATAAATTTTAATAATTTGTTAAAAGTCCGTAAGAATTAACAACGGATTTTGAAGGGACATGTTGGTTATAGCTGAAAAGAAATAGTTCGTGGGTTAAATATTAATATGTATAAATTTAATGCCGTAATTGTAAAGTTAATATTGCTAAACTATATATTTACATTTTTACGTAGCACTCATGGGTAAAGATTTCACTGTTATTAATTGAAATTAAATAAATTTCAGTGTCTGTCCAGCGGACTCATACACTCCATCTTGTCCGTTTGGGCACTTTTTTTTCAGAAGTATAACCACGCCATATTGGATATTGGAGACGCTGAATTGTGGTTATAAAACTAACGTAAAACATCCTTTCTACTTATAAGATAATTCTAGGTTAAGATGTAATTTTAGTATTAGCGTTGTTATTTTTGCAGTTTATCTTTGTAAGTTTTAAATAAACGTGCAAAATATAGAAAGGCATTTGAATATTTCCGTTACGTAATTCCCTTCGCAATCCTTAACAGAAAAAAATATTTTAAAAGAATGAAAAGGAATCTAATTTTGGTCAATAACTGATAATCAATTATTTTCGAAAGCTTTTTGTGGAGCGTAAGAGATAGCAACACATTAGCGTTGGCATACGTATTTCTCTTATATCGTCTTTGCGCCGCACGTAGTGTTGTTTTAATGTTGTGGCAGTGAAGTGAGACAGTTTCTTGACGGGAAAGCGATGTACTTACACCGCAGGTTTCAAAATGAAAGTGATTTTGTTTGCCGAAGAGTTTGGAAATTGAGCCGTGGGCCATGAATTCGTAGTAAGTGAAATGTTAGTGCGGGGCTGGAGGAATTTTTCTCACTTATAAGT
>NQII01003535.1:162499-190595 GCA_002778355.1 Clitarchus hookeri
TCTCTCTCTCTCTCCACTTCTCTCTCTCTCTCCACTTCTCTCTCTCTCTCTCCACTTCTCTCTCTCTCCTCTTCTCTCTCTCTCCTCTTCTCTTGCTCTCTCTCTCTCCTCTTCTCTCTCTCTCCTCTTCTCTTGCTCTCTCTCTCTCCTCTTCTCTTGCTCTCTCTCTCCCCTCTTCTCTTGCTCTCTCTCTCCACTTCTCTCTCTTCTCTCTCTCCACTTCTCTCTCTTCTCTCTCTCCACTTCTCTCTCTTCTCTCTCTCCACTTCTCTCTCTCCTCTCTCTTCTCTCCTCTTCTCTCTCTCTGTGCGTGCACGTGCATCAGAATAACCCTGATGATTTTATTCTTTGACACCATGGACTTATAAATAAAATCGTAAATATATTTGGTAACTATGCATTTAACCTGAAACATGAGAAAAATGAGAAAGGAATATAATATTATCTTCAAGGAACTCATCCCCACCATACCAGTTTTGTGTTAATGTTTATACTTAGATAATTTTGTCAAATTTAAGTTTTTCCAATGAAAACGTAATTATTTAATATCTATTTTACTGTTCAGTCAGTAGATTATATTGAAGCATACAAGTACGCCTGCCTGAATTCAAGCATGGGCCCAAATGTAAATGCATATCTACATCTGACGTGGCTGTAAGTTGAGGAGGATCTGCAATCTGTTAATCAGTTTATTGCCATTGCATTTAACAATAGAGTACTTCATGTGGCATTCTGCCAACCACTTTCAAAAGGCATTGCTTGCAGTGAATGCATATTCTTACCTTGAAATTTATTACTTATGTAGCAAGCTAGGCTTACTCAAGGATGACGTCATAATTGAATTGTCAAAATGACAATGAGTTAGTTAGAGGTCCCACCTATCTCCCATGTACAAAGATTATGTGTGAGGCTAGTAGCAAAACGAAAATTAAGATGTATGTCTAAAAATTAAATTGTATATATGAAGCAACCAGGAATATTGTGTTTTTTAGCTAAGAAATACCTGCAGCTATAGGAAATTTGCCATTGGTATACAAATAGGTGTATTAGGTGCTGGCTGTTTTAGGTATTGGCACCTTAACTGTAATTGTGTAGCTTAATCTATGAAGCTGTATTAGAAATTAAATTTTGATGTATTTTGATCTAAGGCTGCTTAGCAGAGATTTTAATTTCTCCAACTGTGTTACCTCTGAAATATGACATGATGGAAGTGTTAGCATGTCCGCTTGCTTCAGAAGTTACTGTTCTAGCTACAATACTATTAATGTCAGAGTTGTGATTTGTACGAAATGTAACAACCTGTTTGCAGTAATGAGGTTCATATTAACAAAAGTTTGATAATAAAAAAATTCTCAATAAAATAAAATGCTAAATCTGTGATTTAGCATATTGGAAAATAGACTTTATCATCAGCATGACTTCTATTTACCAGTATACTTAATGTTAAATTGTAATACAAACTAACAAATATTTTTTTATTAAATACTCAAAAGTAACAGTAAGTTTCCTTATCTTTATTCAAGGGCAAGAAGATAACTTTGTGTCGGTGAGAACTTTGTATAAGAGAGAGAAACCCTCCAACACACATAAAATTTCTCGCCTCACCCTGTTTTGACTTCTGGCCACTGTCAAACCACTGCTTAACAGACTGCAGTGTTGCCACCACTCGCCACCTGAAGAAGCTGGCAGAGCCAGTGAACGCGTCAAACTTTTGCGTGTGTCCACATAATCCTTGAGTACTGCACTGCAAGTACTTTTTTCAGTCTCGTTTTTATAATGTAGTTTATATTAGAGATTATTATTAATGAGGTCTCACTGTTTTGGGTGTAAACTGACAGCAAGGCAAACTCTGCACGTTTCTTGGTGGTGTGACTGGAGGTTTGGGGTTGCAGGAGGACGTGAGCGATGAGGATGATATCAGTTCAGCAGTTACCTCGCAGCCGAAGGGACAGCAGCAGCCTGTCTTTGCCATGCCGCCGCCCCCTGGCAACGCCACTGAGAACACCTTGCTGAACCCTGCTGACAAGGTCACCTACACTCCAGGTAACCTGGCCACAGGTACAGTACTGCGTGACCCCATGGACTGCCCCGCATGCAGTGCTTGATATGCTTACCACTCTCCTTAGTTTCTGCCACACCAAGTATGTGCTGTTCACTGTTATTTGAGCACTTTTGAAATCAACCTTTGAAAAATGTGACTGCCCCTACCTGCTAATATTTTAACAGGCACACTGACTGGCATGCACCCAGTAAAGTTTGTAATGAGGAAGGGAAAGTAGTTCCATGTGTTAAAGTTGGATATGTTGCGTAAATCTTTGTGGGTACTGACCTAATGTCTTTTGCAAACTGTTTTTTTTTTTTAAATTCATATAAATCTAAGAATTAGCAAATTTATAAGAGATTTTTTTTTAATAATTTTACAACTTCACTTGACTGATGAATGGAAAATGTTATCAGCCCCATGGCACTGTTAATTTTACATACAATTCAAGAAATCATAATGTGCATTAAGCATATCTCAAGCAGGGCTTTCAAAAGTGCTCAGTTTACCTTGAACATCCTATAGCATAGTATTTTTGCAGTTGCAAAGTAAATTTGTGCTTTAAATGTGTGGTACATACCATTATTTTTAGAATACTGAAACCATTAGGTGCAAACATTTTATTACTTTTTAAAATTGTAACCAGACAGTTTTACATTTAGTAAAACCAATTGGTTCCCTCCTAAAAAAGCTGTCTTTTGTTTGCAAGATATTAATTTTTATAAACTTGAATGGAAAGGATCACAGCTTGTCAAGAGAAAATACTGCTGCTCTGTATTGCGTCATATTGTGCGACAAGTACAAAAGGTGTGACACCTCGCCTATCTGGTGGTGCCAGAGTCAATGGCATCAGAAGCCTTCTCCCCTCCAGATGGCTGGGAAGCAGGTGACATTGTCCATATGGGGTTTTGTGTTGGTTGCGGGGTTTGGTGCCTTGGGCAACTCGATAATGTCCTGCTGGGCATGGGGAGCAGCACTGCTTGGGGTTGGCCTTGTCTGAACTCTGATGTGAGCATAGCTGGGTTGGGGTTCCAGGCATCTCACCACCTTCCCTACCGCTGAGGGTTGGCCGGTAATTACGGGCTTCTTGGGTGACATAGAGGGCAGCAGAGATAGCGTGAGGAACATGCCACAGGAATCTGAAGTAGGTGTCGAGCTCGAAGTTGTCCCCCTCCAATCCTCTCTCTTCCAGGTGTAAACCCTGTTGGCACTCTGGTTAGTTTCCACCAGGCTCCCAGCTAGGGCTAGCGCCTGCTTGGTTGCTTTATCTCGCCCAGTCCAGTGGCAAGGCATATAGTTGAGAAATAGCTTAGAGAGGGGTGACAGTGGATGTTCAATAGGGGCGGGCAAGGCCTGATATGATGAAAATACAAGGGGGGTTGGTAGGTGCCTACTATTGGCCTTCTGCAAGTACGATGATTGGGCAGGACATCGCCGGGAGACCCAAGCACTTTACAGAAGGGGGCGATAGCAGGGTGAAACACTACTCCTGTGTTAGCAAGGCAGGACGTCGCCATAGGATCCAAGCAACTTGTAGAGTCGGAGTTCCCTGAGGAGTNGCCTACTATTGGCCTTCTGCAAGTACGATGATTGGGCAGGACATCGCCGGGAGACCCAAGCACTTTACAGAAGGGGACGATAGCAGGGTGAAACACTACTCCTGTGTTAGCAAGGCAGGACGTCCCCATAGGATCCAAGCAACTTGTAGAGTCGGAGTTCCCTGAGGAGTAACTACAGTCGAACCCTGTTTGTACGATTGTCGAAGGTTCCCGAAAATATCGCTGTAGGATCGCTGTTGTCGTAAAATCCAAAATAATAAATTTTAACTAGGGATGGGTTAATTCGATTGTGTGATTCGCAGATACTACAGATTCTTCCATTAAAATTAGTATGGAGTACCGAGTACCAATAAAGTCGAATCTCTGAGTAGATGACTCGGCATAAAACAATGCCATGTACTTTAAAATGTACCGCAAAACCTTCCTTGAATATTCCGTATAGCAAAATACTCTATAGAACAAAATGCAAATAAACTTGGTCTCGGCCAAACTCGTAATGAAGCATTTTTACCACCATTTACCAAAATTAATTTCATTGGTAAATGAAATTCATATTATAAAAAATGGCAATGTGTGGTAATATATAAATTATTTATGCTTGTAGCCGACACATTGTGTTTAATTGTATGTATTTCATGTTATAATTGCGGTGTTACTATTAGTACAAAATTTAATCAAACTTTCTTTGTGTTCATCAAATATTCAAAGATGTGTAGGTATGCAGCACTTTAAACAAAATGGTTGGCTATTTCTACACAACACTAGCGCCGGCAGATACGTTTCAGTGCCACAACACTCGGCTACATCTTTGGTGTGCGTATTGTAACGTTCCACCTTTGTTACGTTTACATTATATTTAAAATATTACAGGCTCGCATGTGGGCGCCATGTTGTTAACGTTCCCGTGGGCTAGTTAACGATATAGTAATGCAAGCTGCACAGGTGGGCGCCATGTTGTTAACGTTCGGCACTTGTTACATTGCAGAATGTTTACGTTGCCACGGCTTGCCCTCGACTAGATCAGAAGGTAGAAACACGAGACTCAATTAATTGAACGCTAGTTATTTAAGAAAGAAATAAAGTTTCAGAGTATTTTGTTCTATACTTTATTTATCATTTGAATGACACAGTTCACATACGAATGTCCAGTATGCAGAGTACGAACCGTTCAGAGATGAATATACAAGTACAGACCAGCGCCACAGTGGTTTACCGTTTATTAATGTCTCAAAACTTGCATCGCAAGACTAAGTTACGAAGGCAGGAGGGATGTTCGTTCCCTCCTGGCACCCTAACGACCCCCCACACCGGCGGAAATAAGTTGATAGACTTTAGGTTAAGTTGAAAAGAAATGATGTGAAAAGAATTAACGGTCGCGGGTGCTTGCCGGTGTGGGTGAAATACTTCACGCCTGATGTGTCTTCTCACGCCCGATGCGTCCTCTTCGACGGTTGGTTACTTTTTCTCCTTGAGGCGATAGACGCCACTAGTATTTATGTGCAGGCCTATCGCCCCCTTCTCCTAAAATAAGCGCCCGGCATCCCGCATCTGCCAGCAGCGTCATCTAAAACTGCACGTGTCCCGCTCTCAACACGTTATCGACTGCTGCGCCGTCAACAGAAACTAACCTCTAGTCCAACAAAAACTTGTTGACGTTGCCTGAAAATGCGCTGGAGGAACTAAAACTGTCGACGCATTCAACATCCCGATAAACTAACCTCTGGTTTTGTATAACATTTGTTGACGCATTAAAACTGCGCCGAAGGAACTAAAACTTGTCGACGTTGCCCGATCCACAGAAACGAACTAATCTAATTAATGCTGACGCTTCCCCAAAAAACCAAAGTTCGAAACGAAGCACAACCGGACTCCTGATAAAACGTAACACGGCAAACGTCTGCCCATTAACCTACAAACGCACACGTCTACCTGATAAACACGGGAAACGAGCCACCACGGCTTTAAACTTGAAGCCGATAAAATTTACGAAGCTTTCCAAAGCTTCAATACACACGAAAGAATTTTACACCAGAGTCCCGAAAAATTACGAATATTGCGTCATTACAGTATGCAGTCATCCACATCTATGACTTACTTACATTTTTTTAGTTCGTTAGCGACTGCTTTTTTTCATTATGTGTACCATACCATTTACGTATTTAACATAGTTGTAGGGTTTCTTTACGCAGTTGGCTTTCTACATGCATGTGAAATAAGCATCTATCTGAAAAGGCTGTGGCAAATTAAAAATAAATAAAATTGTAGTAATTTTGCAAATAAAACAACCTTTCAATAGGTCTCATCCAAAGTAATGTGTTATGTAAAAAAAATCTGGTGCAGATTAAAAAAGCACGTGCTTTAAATAAAAAAAAATTGTATAGATCTGGCGAGATGGGATAAAATGTTGAAGAAATCTTGAAAATGTTCAACCAACCAAGATACACGCTTCAAACATAACCTAGAAGCTGGGAAAAAAAACCCAGAAACAGATGTTTTTTTTTTTTTTAATGGTAAATTTGGTACAGTTAAATTAAATTTAAAAATAATAACCTGTACATTTTGTGCTAATGCAGCAATACATTACAATATTTTCATTCGGATTTGACTTTAGCATAAACATATTAAAAAATAAATCCCTTCAGTCTCATCACAAAGAAGTTTTCCTTTCTATTTTTATTTACAACACTCTTGAAAAGCACAATATTTCAATTTTTTAAAAATCAACTTCATTTGTAAGCCAAGAAGTTGTTTTAATCAAAAAAAGTTTCCTGAGAGATCACTTCCAATAAATTTAACTACACAACTACGTATAATTCAATACCAATATTATCACTGCACTCAAAATTTACAAAAAAATAAATATTGTGAAAAAAAATTTTTACACTTAAATACTTAGAATAATGAATCGAAAATCAAAAATGAGGAATCGAACTTTGAATCCGAATAAGGAAAAATGAATACTGGACCCATCCTTAATTTTTACCACTTAAAAATTAAAAAATTAAATTATGTTTAAAGTGGTCTTTTTTGCTTGAAGTTAAAATTTATCACTGGCGTAAATCAAGTCTCCCGAATAACATAATACCCGATAAGTCCATATTACCCTGCCTTTGTCACCAAAAATGTTAAAAATATTGAGCGACGCCAAGTTGTACCCAGTGGAGTACCTCCATATTTAATCGTCTCAAGCATAAAAATGAATCAAATCATATCTGAAGGTAATAATAAAAATATAGAAGTCCTAAGAATGAAATAATACCCCAACAAACTCTCATCCCTGAAAAAATAGTATTAAACAGTGCACGATGTAACTCTTAGCAAATGCTGCATTCATTGTTGCTTTTTGCAAAAAAACCACAGGATCAATCAAAATTATGTAAATATTATTTTAATTTGCAAACATTTTGGAATAAAATTGTATTGCAGAAGTAAAAATATGTATTTCTCGTCGGCACAAAAAAAGACTGAGTGCCGCCACGTACATACTTTTTAGTGAGCTGTAATCACAGACTACCACTTGCCAAACAGTAGTAGTGCCCCTTATAAATGAGTTGTGATGTATTATGAAACACTTAAAAACACGGACGTCTACCAAATAAAAAAATCCATTACTACGGTGTGGATGAGTGTGTAAACATCTGGCTTGGAGAGATAAGTTCTGGCTGTTTAGTATCTTTGGTGGTATGGGACACGACCAGTAAGAACTCATATTTTCCCCTTACATGGTGGGCAAGGAGGNGGGGGGGGGGGGCAGAGGGGAGTGAACCAGTGGAGTTTTTTGCGGCCACTTTCCATTGCGTTATCTCAGTCTCACCTTTGTTTGGGCACCCTTTTAGCTGCTTCTGCGACCAATACTTTTCTCTACCCCTCTTTAACTTTGTTGGCTACTGCCATATTGCCAGACGGAGCTGCATTCTCAGACAATGAGGCAGTACCGAAGTAAGCGGAAGAAAGGGGTGCCACTTCATTGTCTTCTTCTTCTTTCCTTTTGTGTATGCCAGGGAAGTAAAAGTGTGAGCCACTAACATGGTGGAGTGTGTGTGAGGTGGCGTTGGAGAAAGTCGCTGAACAGGGATGTTGTATGGTGGTCGTTCTCCTGCAGGTAGTTGCCATGATGTCCTCTTANCGTTGGAGAAAGTCGCTGAACAGGGATGTTGTATGGTGGTCGTTCTCCTGCAGGTAGTTGCCATGATGTCCTCTTATTATTTTTTTTTACAGGAGTGAGATGCCATTTAAACTGGGGTTTTCTGGCTTGTCTGGTTGGAAAAAGATATCCTGCGCTGGCAGGAGTGTGGGTCACAGCGAAAGGGATGGATGGGTGCGTGACAACTGTCTGTGTTGGGAAGAGGAGTGGTGTGGGGTAGAGAAGGCTAGGGTGGAAATGATAAGGAAGCTGGTAATGGAAATTTAATACTGTTACAGTATATTTGGAACCGTAAAATGCACACACGTGCATGCAGACACATGCGGACATGCACACGTGCACGCACACACGCATGTGCACACACACACATGCACAGAAAAAGAGAAAGAGGGGGAGAGAAAAAAGGAAAGAGGGAGAGAAAGAGTTACTTTTGATGACAGTTATATTTATTTCGCACTTCAAGTTGTAATGTTTTTCCATTGAAATTAGCTTGCTTATGAATGCTCAGTGACACACATTTGTATATTTACCATTTGCTCGTGTAAACAACATTAGAGGATGTGAACAATAGTTACGAAAATACTTAAAATTAATACACAAGTTAATAATTATTAATATAGTAAATTAGTACCTAAGTTAATACTTATAATTTTGACTTGAACAAGAATATATAGCAATTCCAGTCAAATTAGAATTTTTGCATACAAATAAATGCAATTTCTCCATTTACCGCCAGCTTAAGGGTGACCTCTTTGGAACACCAGTGCATCTTGCTGTGGAAATTCTCACTATGCCAACCTCTCCCATAAGAAATCTCGTTTTGTTCCTAACCTGAGTGGAATTAACCTTACCTGTAATAAACAGTGGTAACACTTAGCGGGAAATCTAGCAACTGCATACTGAGTAACAGTGCAGCCATCTAGCACCAAGCGCAGCAATTGCATGTGGAGTAACAGTGCAGCTATCTACCGGATATTACGGAAACTACATTCCCAAACAGTATGGCCAGCCATCTATCACGTCATAGAATTTTATGAGATGTACAGCTTCTTGAAAATAGTTTACAAATTATATTTTTATAACTAAAGCAATCGGCAATAGCTCAAAAATTTGAATTACAGTTGCAATATTCTTCTAAAAATGCAGTCGATGATACTGTAAAATAAATAGTGGTAGTTTACATTGCGATTCAGTTTTCAACACAAAATCTATGGCCGAGATTTAACATTTCAAACTATTGTGCATGCATTGGCCATGCTGTTTTGGTTTAACAATGGGATTAAAATGCAATGATTCATTTATAGTAATATAAAGTGTGCATTACTTTGTTACTTTGAAACAAATGTGATAATTTTTGCAGATTATAATAGAAATGCAGCAGTTGGTAAAGCTACAGTAATTGAAATTTATTAATCAAATGGGATCTGCTGGAGAGAAGCAGGCAGTGATATTATTTTCTTCCAAAAGCACATTACAGTATCATTTTATTGAGTGAAATACACTGAAGAGCCAAAAAAACTGGTACACCTGCCTAATTTCGTGTACGGCCCCCGCGAGCATGCAGAAGTGCCGCAAGACGACGTGGCATGGACTCGACTAATGTCTGAAGATATGCAGGAGGCATTGAAATCTGCGCCAATTTGAGAAAGGGTTGCACATCTGTCACGTTTAATGATTCTCGTCAGTCGTCGTTTGTCCTGTTTTTTCACAATCTTTTTCCGGCCGCAGCGATGTCAAAGATTTTATGTTTTACCGGATTCCCCATATTCACGGTACGATCGTGAAATGGTCGTAAGCAAAAATCCAAATTTTATCGCTACCTCGGAGATGCTATGTCACATCTCTCGTGCGCCAACTATAACACCACGTTCAAACTCACTTAAATCTTGATAACTTGCCATTGTAGCAGCGGTAACCGATCTAGCAACTTTGCCAGACGCTTGTTGTCTTATATAGGCGCTGTTGACCGCATCGCGTTACTCTGATTGGTTCCATACCTCTGTTATTTGCATACACATGCCTATACCAGTTTTTTTGGCTCTTCAATGTATATCTGTTTCGATGGAAAACCATTTCTATGAAAGCCAACTTCAAACTTCCTTCAGAAATTAAATTTCCCACTGAAGTGTAGGGGTTGTGCAAATAGTGGAATTTGATTGCATCTTAAAGTGCAGTATACCTGTCATTTTTACAAGATGATATTCACCTGGAACTTAAAAAGTATGCTGCAAAATGTAACTATTAAAGCCATTTGGAGTGCTCTAGCTTTTGAAGATAGGAACCGGATAATAATGCAATATTTTTGAGAAAGGTGTGGTCGTAAAAGTGTTAGCTTAACTCTCACCTCCTACACCCCCGGAGTAACGGTAGGACACGGACCTGGAAAGTGCCTCAGTGGCCAGTGGTGTTTGTACCTGCTGTCCTAGTGTTGTCATTACAATATTACGACACGGCATTCAAAACAACATTCGGCCCAGGATGAAGCATGCGTGTTTGTATGCGTAGTCAGTTTTAATAGTTAAAAGTGCTGTTTTGTTTTTGGCATACAAAATGGTGAATTCTGTGGTAGCGATTTGCTCAAACGACTCTTGCAAAACAAACGGCATGATTTATCACATTTTCCTGAATGATAGCGATGTGTTTTGAAGCACTTAGTTACGCTATTTGTTATACCTCTACTCATAATAAAAGTACTGTATTGGCTCTTCTAACAGTTCTGTATTATATGTTTAAAACATCACAAATAAATTACCGCAAACTGTTGCAGAATAACTAAAGCCAATTCGTGTGTGGTTGTGGTAATAAAATTTTGTCGGCCGTACAGTTACCATTATCATAACCATAAAGAGCCCCTCTACAAGAATGTATTATGATTACAAATTTTATGCGTTAATAAACATCTAAACCGTAACATTTAAGTAAATATTTTGTTTAATTTTTTCATATATTCGTAATACCCGAGTATTCTCATGATGAAATTAATTTTGCTATTATAAGGAAAAGAAATTCACCACACAAAGAAGGTCTGAGAAAAATACATGTGAAGAATGCAATGACCAATGTTCCAGAACTGAAGAACATATACAAAACTTAAAAAAATTATTTAGAATGTTTTTTTTTAATAAATGAAGCTTCAAACTAAACAAAATTTATGTCATATATGGACAAAAAAAGTTTGTTTTAATAATTACCTAGTACATTATTAGAGGAAACATCAATGTACTGAATCAAAGTAAATGTTTTATCATAATAGATTTTATGATTTTGCTAACAATATTTGTTAGACAACTGAAAGCAGAGAATGTAAGTTAAAAACATATGTACAGCACTTTTTATACTTGAAAAACAAATAAATACTATAAATTGGACACTTCCCAAATCTCATTTATATGGTACCTTTATTGGTACCATATAAATGAGATTTGGGAAGTCATACTACATTTTAATAATATTAACACATATTTTCTTATTAAAATTGATTTGTCTGTTTCAAAACAGCAACGAAATCATTGAAATATTATTAGTAGGCACAAGAGTGAACTTGGCACATTCTCATGGCTTTCTTGGCATGTCCCAGTTCACACTGAACAGTTACTATCTTCATAACCAGAAAGAGTCCCACTACAAATAATACAGTATGATTATAATTCATGTTATGCGTTATTGCCCATCCAAATCCTAAAATTAAAATAGATCATATTTTTATTTTTGAAATGGCAGAATCTTCTCTTATGCAATAAATATATTGCTGTCATTAGAATAAAGAAATTCACCATGCAAAGAAAGTCAGAGAAAAATACTTTTGAAGACTAGCTGATGTAACAGAATTGAAAAACATACAGAATAGTCCAGGAATAAAGTTATTATTTTAATAATTACCAAGTAAATTACTATAGGAAAATTAAAAAACTGAGTCAAAGTAAATGTTTCATCATCATAAATATCATTTTGTTGTTGTAAACTATCTTCTTGGACAATTGTTCTCAGAGAATATAAGTTAAAATATTTAAAATTTGTAATAGTCATTACTGAAAAACAAATTAATACAATGATTCAGAAACCTTCCAAATCTCATTAATATGTCACTAGTAAAGATGAGGTTGCCTTGAACATGCGCACATCGTTCTGCGCATGTTAGTTGCTGCACCAGCGATGGCAAACTTTGTTGGTCAGCCCTAATGAGTGGCACCCCTTCTGACAAGGTCTTCCTTGACTGTATTTTGTATTGCACCAGATGCAAAAACGCGTATTGTGTAACATTGCTTAGAAATATGTAAGACTTCATAATATTTTCTTAGTATTTCCACAAGTTTGAATGTTTATTTTCCTTTGAAATAATTTATATTGACTGCGTGCGAGTGCACAGACATGTTTGATACAAATAAAATCGACGAGCACGTGTGTATCGCCAACAGCGGAAATTTTTTTTGGATGAGGTATGAATAGCTTCTTTTTAAATGATTTTAAATTTTACAAAGAATTGTATGTACAGGCAGTTTCATAAAAACCAAATCTTTGCTTGTGTTTAATTTAAAAAATTTTGGTGAGAAGAATCCTACGCATTCTCCGTTCATTCTATTGAAGATAATTACAATGGTGACTTGAAAAACTATTTATTACTTGAAGCACGTAGCAAAACAGAAATATTACATAATTTTTTTAAAATCAAACCTAGTCAGGAAATATAATTTTATTGCCTGTGTTAAATTAAACAATAAACAATAGCATAATAATTAAGGAAACTAAAATCGGGCTGTAAAGAGACACTGCAATAGCTACTGTAAGCTGTTTTCCTAAACAGCAAAATAATTTGCTCTGGTCTCTGGTGAGAGGAAATCCTGCAAGCGAAAAGAGAAGAGAGGTTTCCGTAAGTGGCCTTGAGCTCTAGGAGCTGTGAGTGATTCACAGTAATGAGTCGTGTGGCTGCTTCATACATTACCTACTGAGAAAACAAGTTTTGGTGTCGTTGATTTCATCAGTGTAAAACATTGTCATAGTCAAGTATTTCCATGCGAAGTAACAAAAATAATATAACAAAATTTTCTATTTGGTTTTATTAATAATCAAGCTCACAAATGAAATATTTTCCATTGCCATGCAAACAAAATTAGGAGTAATTTAATTCTTCAAATTCATAAACTTTATACATATTTAAGCTGTGGTAATTTCATTCATATCAAAGGAAGGGAAATGTGATTTTGTTATTAAATAATGTGCATACTAAATATTTTAAAAATTATAAAAATTCTATGTACAGTTCCAAAACTAGTATAAAATCATCTTTCAAGTTAATGAAATTTTGAAACTTATAATGCTTTATTTCAGTAATAAACTTTAAAAAATATTTTTATACCACACTAATTCTATTAGAATGTGCACTATTCAAATCCTATCCTACTAATATTATAAATGCGAAAGTCTGTGTGTATGTTTGTTACCACTCAGCTCCATAACAGCCAAACAAATTTTGATGAAATTTGGTATATAGGTACTTTAGGTCCTGGAATAGGACATAGGATACTTTTTATCCCGGAAAATTGTACGGTTTGTGTGGAATAACAACAAAACGTAATTCTGCAACGGCTGAGAATGTGACCTTAATATTTTTTTCCTCTGGTGCCAGAGTTTATCAGGCCGCCCAAGGACCTCTGAAATGGCTTAGCAACTGCTATCAATCGATAACAACGGCCACCCAAGGACCTCTGAAATGGCTTAGCAACTGCTATCAATCGATAACAACGGGGACCGAATATTTAACGTGCCCTCCGAATCCCGGAAGTGCTCAGATGTTATGCCACTAAACGGTCACCCATCCAAATGTGTGCCACTGGGAACGTTGCTAAACTTTGGTGATCGATTAAGATCCCTCAGCCAAGCGCAAAACATAGTACCTAGGTACACATATTTCTAAAGCTACAATCTGATGAAACTCGCTTTTGATTTTCATACATCGACGCTGGTAAGCGGAAATGTGGTAACTACGGGGTAGTTGCAAAGATAAACTCCAATAACAACACCGTACGTCTTGGCTATCGGGTAAAAAATATTTCCTTCCTTTTGGGTTGCCGTAATCAGTTAAAAACTTCGGCCAACATGGTATAATTTTATAAATTTATTTTTCACATACATGAGTCTTTTCCCAATTTATTTATTAGTGTATCATTGTAAAACTCGATTGTACCTGGGCGAAGCTGGGCCGGTTCGCTAAGATGAAATAAAAATTTACCACTCCGGATGGTCTTTATAAATAATGTACACTATATATATATATATATATATATATATATATATATATATATATATATATATATATATATNTATATATATATATCAATATGATTTTTGTGTGAAGTGTGATGTAGATATGAAACAAACATTTTGACAAAACTAGGATAATGTGCATGGATTATCGCAGTAGGGAAGAATAGATCTGTATATTTTGTTCATTAGAAAATGTCTCAAAAGTTTTTCGCAATAAAAATGAATGTTTTATCGGGAAAGGAAACTATTTCCTTGGTGTTGCAAATTTATTTTTAGGTGTCATCAAGTTTTATTTTTAAGTGATCATCATTGTTTGTGATTTGTGTGAAGCCATAAGTTTAAAAGGACGTATTTTCGCTGTTTAAATTATACTAGATACTGCAAAAGTTGAGGTTCCATGCATGCAATTGCAGTGCTGTTTGTCAACGCATCGCAAACTGTTTGCATGCTTTTGCAACTTATTGCTACCGCGGCCCTTAAACTGTAACAGAATTTGTTTACCTTAAGTTGAAGTAGATGAAACGTTTTGTTGTAAACACTTGCAACCAGCTTGCTATACTACTAGGGCTGTTGGTTCGTGTTCCTTCCACCATAGCTTGACATGATGCCATGTGGCAATTATTCATGTTTACCGTGTCACTGTCTCGTGCTCTTGTCAATGTACAGAAATAGTACACTTTTGAATGTATTTGCAGAAATAAAACACTATAATTTCCCTTGAATTACAAAAAAAAAATTATGTGTTTGTTATACAGGGCTGTAGTGTATATGAATAAATATAATACAGAGACGTTTTTGTTTGGATAGTGCACAACTGCGCTAACATAATCTTTACACGCCCGTTTCTTCGGCTGCAAACAATAAGAAAAAAGAATTTGTGCAGTATTTCCGTAAATGCTACAGTGGAAATAAATGTGTGTTTAATGGTTTTATTTATAATTCTGGTTTTCATCCCGTTTCTAAACGAGTTATTCAATAACATTTTAACGTAAACAACCTCGCTGGGATCTAAGGGCCGGGTGCACAATATTTCTATAAGCACATCATTAACACAACACAGTGATATACATAAGATTTAACCTGCTTGTTTTCAGTTAGGCTGGCTACAACCGTGCTTAGCGATAAGCACTTACCTTAACACAGTGATAGTAACAAAAGTTTAACTTTGTTTAAATTTTCTTATTACGCTAACACAGTCCATCAATATTCAGCCAATCAGAAGCCCAGACACTTGTACTACGTTATCAAATGAAAAACGTTTTTACGAATGAAGAAAGTGTGTAAGTTGACTTTATTCCTCTGGCAGATTTTTCTTGTTTATTTATGGAGAATCGCAATTACGGAAGTAACGTTTTTAGGTGATGTTAATAGTAAAAATTTAAATGAAAATAATTTATTATTTTAAAAATGTCTCAGATCAATTGAAAATATTAATTTTTGACAAAAAACAGCTACCAACTACACAGAACTTACTTTCTGCGGTACCAAATGTGGCAACATTAAAAAACTAATATTATTATCATTATATCAGTTGTAGCCAGACCACTGTGCTCGTGCTGTGTTTTGTATGTACTTATCGCTGTAACTGTGAATGTGTTTGTTATATATCAATAATAGCTCTGCCCTAATGATTGTTGATTTGCCACCGCATGAAATAGCAAAAATTCCTAAAAACTACTTGTTCATCAGTAATGGTCCAGCTCTAATAATATGGAATAAAAGTTTAAATTAATGTCTTGAGATGAGTAGGCATAAAAAAGTCAAGCAAATAACCACTTTAAAAGGGAATGTAAATTATTCACAATTTTTGCATTATGTTTTTGAAGCTCAAATGTGAATAATTCGTAAATTACTATAAGTAACTATTCAAATTTCTGAATATTCCCACACCCCTACTGAAGTGGTTTAACCTGTGGCCTCATATGTATCCCAATAATTTTTTTCCCCCAGGATTTTCCCCAAAAAACTAGGTGCAGCGTAGAATCAATGGCATCTTGGATTCTAGTAAATACTGTAGTGACAGTGGATAATCATCTTAAACTTCTGACTTTGGTGAAATGCAAATTGATGTATTTATGTGGGAACCAGTTCTCCCACATACCTCGGACCCCGTAAGTTACAGGAAGAACTGCACTTCAGCACCACTTCTTAAAAATATAGCCAAGATATATTTAGGTTGCCTTTTGGATCTATGTACAGCGAGTGTACTTGTAGCTCATGTCGACTGATGTGCAGTGCTATATGAAACAGACTGAAAAACATAATCTGTGCATAATTGAGTGTTTTTGCATTGAACAAGGGACTTTTTATTTTTTACTTCCTGTTTCTGTAAAAGGGAGTTAATTCTTTTTACTGTTATTTTAGATGTTTCCTTTGTGCTTGAAAATAATATGTTCTGAAAAGTTTGACGTTATACCGCCACTGTGGAAGACAGAGTGGCTTATAGTGTCGCCTGAAGGTTAAGGGGTTTGTAATAATGTAGACTTTGCGTGTTTCAATTTGACGGACGAATATATTGTCTTGAATGTAACGCAAATAAAATACATCAGCACTTGAGAGGTGTGGTACTGTAATAATTTGGTTACTCGGATTGACTCTGGCGGTAATAATTCACTGACTGACCTCTCGGCCCGGTACTAATGAACTGACCTCCTATTCTGGTGGGTGGCAATAATCAACTGATTCCCCACTACTCTCGAAAAGGGGTTTTTATGCTCGCCAGCCTCCACCATTAATTGTCGGCACGTNGGGGGGGGGTTTGTGGGCCAGCGTCGCTCCTAAAATTCCTAAACCGTCACACGACAAGTTATTTTAGGCCCTATCATGCTAATTAGGCCTGCTTTTGTTATTGTTGCCTGTTATTGTCATATTTCTGTGGTTTCATAGAGTATAAAATTAGTTCTACATTAAGTGAGTGCTATAAATAAATATGTGGCTTTAAATATTGTAAAATGAATAGACTTCTTTATATGTATATCAGTAATACCAAATTATTTTTGCATTATATACAGATGTATCAAATCTGATTTGTATCTGTTATCGAATTGGTTTGTGAGATGTAGGATACTGTATTGGATATTGTTTTTTTCTGTATTGCATGTCCTTACACATAAGTGGGCACAGGCGCAGGACTTGGTAGTATGTATACAGAAACCATCAATATATAGTACTACATCAAGCATGTATTGCAGGGGACCAACTCTTGCAGGATGCACTTAGTATTGTGTTGGATTGCCCGTAGCACGGAGACAGGCAGCAATACAGTTGGACATGGATGCATACAGATATCAGATGTTCTCCTGAGGAAGATCCTGCCACAGCTGGCGCAACTGACCCTCCAAATTGGCCACGGTTGCCGCTGGCTGAAGTTGCCGTCCAATCTGGTCCCAAACGTTTTTGATGGATGAGAGGTCTGAGATACATGTGCTTTGCGAGGTCATGCATTATCCAGCTGAAAAATGGGGTTGTCAAGTTGGACCAGGAAGGGGAGCACTCATGGTTGCATCATTTCCTGAGTATTGCAGTGCCATCAGGGTTCCTTCAATCACAACCAGTGGGGTGCAGAAATCGTAGGAAATGGCACCTCACACCACGACACCTCTCATTGGGGCGGTGTACCGTTCTACAATGAAGTGTGGATCAAGGCGCTGGCTAGGATGTCTCCAGACTTGAATTCAGAAATATTCTCTATCCTAACAGAACTGTGATTCTTCGCTGAACACCTCGTTGTCAATCCAAAGTTGCCAGGTTGCTGGCAGGTCACATGTGCTCGACGATCCTCAGGTCGTAATGGTAGACATAGGAAGGGATGTTGTGATGACTCTCGCTCGGCTGGCCACTTTGATGATGTGGTACCGGGGGACAGTCGTATCCCCAGCTGCCATGACACATTCCTGGATAATGCGCAGCGACTCCCATGGAGTGCTTACAGTCTGTCGCAAGATGAAACTACCCTCCCTTGCTGGTGGTCCGCCGGGGTCGACCTGAGTATTCTAGATGGGTTTGTGTACCCTCGTGTTTCCACTGCATCCAACAGCAACTCATAGTGTAGGCAGAACTGTTCAAGTGGTGAGATATGCGCAGGAATGGCCAACCTGCCTCTCTGAGGTATACAATGCGGCCCCTCTCAAACTCATTCAGCTGGGTAAAGACTTGTCGAATGTGCCGTTGGGGAATGCTGTGTGTTCACTGAACTTTGCTCTGAGGCTCCCACTGCTACTAAGGCCCCGGTGTCTTGTTGCTAGGAATGATAGAGGGACATGTATGCTCCCTAGTGGCACATCTACGCAAGCAAACACATTAAATGCAAATGGCCCACATGTCAGACTATGATGATACAGTGTGGCAACCTTCATTGTTCTCATGCAATTTGTTCATGGTGGTTAATTTTTTTTGCAAATGGGTGTATAATACAAGAAATTCAAGTAATATGCATACATACTCTGTACAAATGAAGATGGTTTAGAATGGAGTATTGTATACAGCCACAGTCTTACACAACAAATTACCAAACAACATACGTGATCTGTATAGCAAAATTCTAAGGTTTTAAAAAAAATGTGACAGGATTGCTTGTCAGTCCACCATTTCTACTGCCAAGGAATTTTCAGATGCCCATAGAGTTTGTGGATCTGAGATATGTGTTGTTATTGTGTACAATCATCCCCAGAGGATTGTTTTCTGTTTGCTGTGTCCTGAGATATTTGTTTTTACTTATACTATGAACTTGTTATAGACAGGTTGTGTTTTATATAAAATTCTTGTGTTTTTTTAAATATATATTTATTATCTATAAACGACATGGCATGTTCCATAGCCTTATGGTTTTTGCTGTATCTATAAGCTTTATGAAATGAAAAAAATAAAAATAAAAAAGTAATACATACGACCCCTCCAATTTAACTAGGTGCTATGGTGACAGAGAATGACTTGGTACAATTAAAACGGACCCATTTTGACTCCTAAAAAGTCTAAAAATTCTGTTTAGTGTGTTTTTTTCAGTGAAGACAATGTTTCATTGTCTCTGTCATAAAATCAGCATGATTTGTAATTTAAATGTTAATGTAATAGCAGACATCTTTCTAATAGTGATATCCTAAAAGTGTGCACTTGACCTCTTGTCACCAAAAATGTTTACAAACACTGAGCAGTGCTAGAGTTTTACTGAGCACAAAGTCCATTTTCAATGAGTTCTTGTGGATTGTTAATTTAATTCAGTAGGCAGATGTCTTCCGAAAAAAATTATATCCTAAAAGTATGTAGCAATTGTATAGTCCTCATTAATGGAATGAATTGATAATAAAATCAGTCTCCATCATGAAACATGCAATTAATTAAATCTTTAATTTAAAAATGCAGCACTTTGATCTTATTTTGACTGTACAATAGTGGTACATGGATTGTGTTACTCCTAGGTGATTAGCATCTTGTAGGCTAGCATCTTGTAGGCTTAAAGTATTAAAACTACATGTAATTATTCTGTTTGTAAATTAAAAATATTCATGAAATTTACATATTGCCCAAACAATTTAATTCTTATTATAGGATTATTTGTGTAGTGCGTCAAGAGACAATTGTCTCAGGTTTGAAATTTTAAATAGTTTATGAAAAAGGCAATTTTTTTTTTGGGTTCATTAATGTATACCTCTTAGGATTTATTCCAATATACACAAAAAAAACATGTTTTTATCCCCCAGGTGCATTTCATTCAAGGGGTTATTGTCATTCCCTATTTTGATTTTGTATATATCAGGAATGCCAATCCTTTGCAATATTTTCTTGACCACTTCAAAGGCATAACACACACTCTCATAAAACCTGTATTATAAATGTTTTCAATTTGAAGCACATTATCTCTTTCATTAAATTTTCATTCTGCACACATTCTGGTAAGTGCTTACATAAAGTAAGGTATTGTTGACACCTACCACTGTTACATTTTACATACGTATGAAAGAATAACATGTTCCACGTTACATGTTATGTTAAATAATTGTCGTCCAGACCTTACTGTCTTTGCAGAAAACAATGCTGCACAGCAGAGGGTGGCGGTACCCACGTAAGGTGGAAATCACAGGTGGTCTAGGAGATCACTATTATTTGTAATTTCACAGCTAGAAAAAATGTTATGTTCAGAGGTTTAAAGTAGACTTGTCTTTGGGTGCTCTGGAAAACATAAATTCAGCTTGTAGAAATAATACAGGTACTTTTGCAAAAGTTTTGTTACCAGTGAAATTAGATTTCTTCATTGAACATCAAGACCCCTCAATAGCAAGTTATTGTGGGCAAAAGAATAGCCAGCTACACAGGTGAAGTTAAGGAGATGCATGGGGGTGCAGTTAGTGTTCCTTGTCACTTAATGTTTTTATCAAAGGTAGCAGGAAAAAAAAATTTTAACTGGAAAAAAAAATTGTCAAGAGGGAAAGCATAATGCAACAAATAAGACAAGGCAAGTATACAGTGCCATAACTAAAGGGTGGAGGGTGTAGGCAATACATTGCCTCTCCCTAAATTTAATAAAGGATGCCAGCATGAGAGTATATGGGCATCCAAACTGGTTTCGTTTACCGAGAGCGATTGAGAGATTTGGGCGACTTTTAACAACAAGGTCTTGAGAGTTTGTTTACAGAGATGTGTTACGTGTATACTTTATATTGTATGCAATCTCAAATGAATTGTTAGAAATATATTTCTGATATCTATATACATTTTCGCTTCAGGGTTAGACTTTTCTCTTATCTTTTATGCACATGTAATTTCTGTTTTGATTGCACCAAAATCTAATTTATAAGAGAAGCAACAATGTCTTAAGAATGGTACCAAAATGCTTACTGCCCCCCCTCCCTCTCTACCTTGTTGAGGGAGGGGACCTAAAGGCGTACCCCCTCCTAAGTTGGAGATATTTCGCCAATGAAAGTATGTCAAGATAAATTCAGGATGGAGGTTTTGAATGATTGCCTCTCTTTTATATGGCTGGATTAACATTTTTGAAAGTCCGCATCCTGATTGTCAGAACTATGGCTATGCTGAAGGACAGTGACATGTGTGATATGAATGCTGCGAGCAGTATCTTTCATCATACGGCCTGTGTTTGTGCTGGCAGGTATGTCGGAGAAGGGGTCCCCTGCCCACACGGCCCAGATGCAGGCCATGCCACAGTCGCAGCAGACCAAGTGGTAGAGCGTACAACACCGAGCCATGCTCCCCCACAGGTCAGTTACAGCACTTAGAAGTTACAGTAAAACAGTTTTAAGAAGTTCCTTGTTAAGGGGCCTGCATACCTAGAGTTATTTTTTTAGTTTGAGGCAGAGAAAGGAGGAGCGGTAAGGTTTACATTGATACATACATCAAGTGCGCCATCGCCACTCTGAACTAGCATGCAGTGGTCCTGTTTGGAGGCATGTCCCTATCATTTTATTTGTGGAAAGTTTGTGACCAGCTTCAGTGCAAGGCCCTCGAGCAGTTTTGTACGTATCTGATGACGCACATATTTTGAGATACGGTGCTTTGGAAAAGCAGTTTTTTGCTATGTCAGAGTGCTCTGAAATATTGTTTCTAATGTGTGTGTTCTTTTCATAGAGTGGCACATTGGATGGACATGTAATAGTTTCATGGGGAAAAAAATGTGTGTTTCAAACACACTGCAACAGGTAGGTAGGTAGGTAGGCCCCTTAAAAATGCCGGTAAGAAATTTTGCTGCTTAATAAATTTACATAATACTGAACCTTGTCTATTAACACGAAAGTAATTTCATCATTTCCTTTTTAAGAAGACTTTTCACTCCCTTCTGAAACTTCTTGACAAAGTTCTACTTTAGTTATCTGAATTGTTATAATTGTCATGTTGTTGAAATAATAAAGGTAATCGAGCAAAAAAATGCTTGTATTTAAACACAAAGCAGTAGTCCTTTGTATTTAGTTGTAAAATGTGCATGTTGGTCATAAATAGTGACAAACGTATTTAACTCATTCAAACCCAGTGTTCACAGTTGTGTGCATAGTCATTAAGCACAGGAAGGTTATTTTGGACCGGTACTGTACACTGCAATTCTTGGTGCCCAATGATCTTCCCTGGGGATAACTCATTCGTAAATTGCTATATTGTTGTAGGTCATGACTGGTTCATACTACTGTAGCCAGACACAAAGCCTACAGCTCCTTGGTTGTGCTCTGTCATCTAAAGTACAGCACAGATCAAAGTTTTAAAACCTTAACATTTAATTCTTACTATATTTAATTATAATTCAATACTAGCCTATTTATTCCTATTTATTGCTCCTCTGAAGGCGTGGCTCGACTCTCAGCGGCTGGATGGAGGAGGGGGAAGACATTAACCCCACTGGCGTTCCTTGAGGGGCCGAGACATACAGACATGTCACGAAAACAAATTGTCTGCCTGTCTCTTGTTCATAGGTATTCTTCCTCCAGCCAGCCATTCTTTTTAGAAATTACTCCCCTTTGTCCGTTAGGTTGGTATGTGGGGTCTGCCTCTTGTTTTGCCACCCACACCGGCCAGGCGTTGCTTCAGTGACATTACAATAAAAATACCCTCATTAAACAACTAAATACATCATAAGGGGTGGTACTGTAGGGGTTTATTATATTTCTGCTACAATGCCCCAGACTCTGCCGACGTCACCAAGAAATTTTTTTTCAGCGACAACACCTATAGCCCCAGGCGATGCATGATTTTCCGAAACATATCGAAAGAGTTCCATAGTGACTGTGGGGCTGCGGTGGATAGACAACATGGCAAACTTCATGCTCTGGCATTCCATTTCAACGGGGGGCCATGGTGGTTTGGCGGATAGACAACTCCCTCATCCCTACTTCACGCTCATACATTCCAGCTCGTCCCCGCGACGAATCCGCAACTGTCACCACTTGGGGCCACGGTGGTTTGGCGGGTTCACAATTCCCTGATCTCTACTTCATGCTCTAGCATGCCAGCTCATGCGTGGTTTTCTCAGTGTGCTACTAAATTGGAATACTAAATAATGCAAGCTATGCGTATCACGACACCCAACCAGTGGCAGTCATTTTGCTAATTACTACCCTACGTCATGTAATCTCCAGGTCATCCCTACCACAACACTCCCGCCAAGTTTATTTCTCTGCATGCTGTTAAATGCTACTAATATCTCTATATACTCACCGAATGGCTATGCAAAGCTTCCCCCAGTCGCCTGACCGCGGTGTCTCTCTATATCATATACACACACACACACTCGCACACACATGTGCGAGTGGACGCGCACACACACGCCCGCCGGTCGTCGAGCGGAAACATCAAAATTCTTGGTCAGTGGCCGGGGGCTACAGTAGTAGTAGAATGTGATAACACTCGCTCTCGAGCAGCACCGGCCAGCGTGCAAGATACAACCGTCAGATTTGCAACATAGCCATCACCCCTGACGACAATTAACACAGGGCCATTTATGCCCTACGCATACTTATAAACATAGTTGACTATAATTTCTAAACCATTTAAGATACAGGCATCAAATTCATAACATAGGCATTATCCCCGTTAATGAGAATTGTCACAGTCATTTACCTCCTATGCGAACTTATAATCCTATGCTATCACTAGGAATCCGTGAGGTTCGCGCCAACAACATGAATACATGTCTTTAAATCTGTTGAATGTCATATGAGTATTAACATGGTCAGAGTAGACGTGACATAAATTCAAGTCGTCCACACAAAATAGGACTAAGAAATTAGCATTGTCACGTAGAAGCTGTTTAGGCATGCGTGAATACGTTTGACATAGGTAAATTGAATCCACTGCTACATGACGTCCCATGCCGAAATACTGCTGCATTGTCGACTGTTTCTCACATACTACGTCGTGGAAAATAAAAACAAGAGTTTGATAAGGCATCACTTGACTGTACGACTGCATCATTCTCACTAAATGGAAAATAACTAAATCCGTCCATGGCTTGTAGTATTTGTGTTAGACGTACTTTGGTTGTTGTAGTGATTTCGAGTATAGGTAAATGTTCTCGAACAGAAGACCATTGGCTTCTTCCAGAAGGCTGAGAAGCACACGTCTTACCACAGTTGCTCGGCCATGCTGTGATACCCGTACGGTGCTAGGTAGTAGCTTTCCATCTCGTAATCTGAAGACGTTAGTTTCATCGTCGTTGACGTCACTGATGCGGACAGGAAGCGTTGTGGTCTGTGGCACGATCTCCATTGAACTGATATGCAAATGGTTAAACCACGATACTTATGTTAGTCTTGAACGTCCAAGTTCGGCTGATGTGGCCGGCCACATAGTTGTGGAACTGTGTGTGTGCGTGTGTGTGTGTTAAAGGAGTTGTCTATCCGCCAAACCACCACGGCCCCCAGGAAGCGAGTCCTCTACCCATCAGGCCATCGCGGCCCCCAGGGAGGTGGAGTCGCCGTAGGGAGCAACAGAATGCATGAGCATGAAGTTTACAATCTAGTAGGAAGGAATTAAATGATAATCGAATCTGGGAAGACTCTGAGAAAACTCCGACCCCCTCCCCCAGAAGCGAGTCTCATATCCACCACGTCACCGCGGCCCCCAGGGAGGTGGAGTCGTCGTATGGAGCCACTGAATGCGTGAGCGTGAACTATACAATTTAGTAGGAAGGAATTAAATGATGATCGAATTTTGGAAGGCTCTGAGAAAACCTCCCTAGCATGATAATTACATTTGGGAAGACTGAGACAACCCCAGGGATCGGTCGTTGCGTCGTTGCAGGGATCCCCCATCTTGGAATGCAAGAGCATGAAGTAGGGACCAGTTGGGGCACCGTCAAAGGGGTTTGGGAAGACTCTGAGAAAACCCCCTAGCATGGAATGCAAGAGCATGAAAATCCTCAAATCCTCCTAGACCAAAAAAGAAGTCACTGCCCCACATTGCGGGATCATCAATACATTTTTGAAAACATTTTGGATTTTGCTGCGGCCCCAGGCAGTGTGTTGTCTATCCACTACACCACCGTGGCTCCTCATCAATATCGAAATGGAATGCAAGAGCAGGCGGTTTTACATGTCGTCTATCCACTCCATCACCGCGCCTACCCCCTTTCCCCCCTCGAAAAGCAAGATCAAGTCCTGCACAGCCTGAGGCTACATGTGCGGCCTTGGGTGATGTAATGGTTGGGGTCTCGTCCTAGGGACACACCTGGAGCTATGTTAGGAAGTCGGGAATTCGCCATGGGAGACAGCCTGAAGTTTAAAAAAAAAAAAATTTAAAAATGTCAAAAATTTCAAAAATAAAAAGTTAAAAACAACTCCAAATTTTTGAAAATGGCTCCCTGCTCTCCACTTTAACTCCGTGTTTTTGAACTGTCTATTTCTAATTACTCTCGTCCTTCGGGCATTGGCAGTCGGGCCAGGGGTTTGGTGGCAACCCCTGCCTCGATTGTGGATGCGGACTCGTCCGTCCGGGGTTTGTTCTCCGCCCACAGCATCGTTTTGCCATCCAGCACAGCGTCACAGCTGGGCTCATCCTTCTGGGGGTTGGTAGTCTGGGACGGGTTCGGGGGCTACCCGTTTCGACTCTGGGTGTGGACTCATCTGTCCGGAGTTCAGGCTCATTCTTCTGGGGGTTGGTAGTCGGGGACAGGGTTTTGGTGGCGACCCCTGCCTCGATTGGGGTTGTTGACTCATCCGTCTGGGGTTCAGGCTCTGCCCGCAGCATCGCATCGCATCCCCCACAGCGTCACAGCTGGGCTCGTCCCTCTGGGTGGAGTCTCGGAGAGGCGAAGAGGGGAGTAGACCCCTTCTTCTGTCAGTTTCTCCATCAACAGGCAAAGTCTGGGAGGTATCTGCAAGGATTCACAGTCCAGTGGGAACCACCAGTATATCTGGGACCCGCTGGCTCTTAAACTGCCCTGTCCAGGGGTGGAGGGGAGTGAGTTAGAGTAGGCGTACTATACTAAGGGTGAGTATGTCCTCGAGGATGCAGTGCTCTGTTGTGGCCTTTGCTCCACCTCCCTCTTTTCCTTGGTTCCGGTTCTATGGGTTCCGGGTTCATGATTATCTCGTGTTCTCTGTGGTCTGGTTTCGGGCTGCCGGAAGATGGTCTGTTCAAACTCTTTTCGGGGCTCATCCTCTTCCTCTTCATTGGCCCAAATGCTTGAGGACTCCTCCATGGGTCTGTCAGCTCCTGGGGCGCAAGGTCTCACTTGTCCCCTAGTTGCTTTCCTTACCAGTCCTGTCTTATCATCTTCGGCCCAGTACACATTCTCCTGTCTCCCATAAATTGCATTGGGCCCCTCCCATTTCTGGGCTAGCCCGGCTCAAAACTTATCCCAGCCGCGGCTGAGGGAGTAATCCTTCATGAGGACCTTGTCTCCCATATCAAAGGTCCTTCCTTACCTCTGTCTTGGGCTTCGGGTATTTTTGTTCAATATACCTCTCCTGGGCCCACTGGTGGTGGGCTAATGCTTCATCAGATGTTTTCTGACTGTGGGAGGGTGGTTGGCTTGTGTTTCCATTGCCGGTCACCCGGTTGCCTTATCGTTTGGCCCAAGATAAGTTAGCTGGGTGAGGTGTTTCGAACCTCGTTACTGCGTCAGAAGGTGAATAGGATGTCGGGTATGTGTGTGTCCCAGTGTCTATGGTCTTCCCCCATTTGGAACCCAAGACTTTTCTTCAGTTCCTGATTACGCCTCTGTGGGGTTGGCCTGGAGGTGGTATGGTGGGGTAGTCCAGGTTTCTATTTCCCATTGGTCACACACCTTTTGCCACAGGTTGCTGGTGAATTGGGTTCCATTGTCAGTCAAAATCGTCGGGGGGTATCTCCAGCGGGGGAATATTACTGTTTCAAATTTTGCGGATGATGCCTTTTGCTTCTTGGCTGGGCAGAGGGAAGGCTTAAACCCACCTTGAGAATTGGTCCGTCATGACCAGGAGGTATCGATTTCCCTTAATACTCCTGGGGTACAGTACCATTAAGTCCGCGGCTAGGTGCATCCACAGAGTTTGGGGGTGCCATGGTCTTCTAGTTTGCTTCGGTACCGTGGAGGCTTTATTGCAGCAGCACATTTCACAGTTCGTGGCATATTGCCGGCTCATGCCACCCCAGATATACTACTCTCCTTGATCACGCCGGTTTTCCTTGTGATTCTGGCAGATATCGGCTAGTAGCTCGGCCGGTACCCATATCTTTCAGGGCGCTCCTGGGTTCCCGCTTCTCGCCCACACTATTTCACCTCTGAGTTTGTACGTCTGTGGATATTCCTGCAGCAGCTGTTGGATGTCTGGGTCCTGATGCTGGTAGTGACTCAGGCGGTGGCGGCTGACCTGTAGCTGCTAGAGGCGTACACACACTTCCGGGGGGCTGTGGGGTAGAGCTGGGGGAGGGGTCATCCGCTCCCAGTGCTCCTACTCCTTCATGCCTTCCAGGCTATCGGGTTGTTGGAAGAGGGTGCTGACGGGTGCTGACGTATGCAATTACTTGCGGTTTTCCTTCTTCGTCTTCCTGGAGAATTACTGCCCCTAGTTCGTCTTTTGCATGCATCTGTCTGGAGTATTAGGGGTTTTCCTTCCTGCGGCTGGTGTAGAATGGGGATGTTTTGGATGCTATCCTTGAGATTTTGGAAGGCTATCTGTTGCTCGGCCCCCCACTTAAACTGAGCTTCGTTCTCCAAGAGGAGGTTTAATGGAACCATCAACTGCGCCATGTCCGATATAAACTCTCTTAGTCAGTTACATAACCCCAGGAATCTTCATAGCTGTCTCTTCGTCGTTGGTTCTTCGGCCTCCAGTATAGCTCGAATGGATCCGGTTTGCAGGTACAGTAAAGCTTCGCTATAACAAACTCCAAGGGACCCAAATTACCACTTGTTTGTTATAATGAAGTTCTTTATACTGAAATCAAAGATTTCAGGCATCACAATTTGTTTCATCAATAAACCACTTGGAATTGTAGAAGTGTACGATTTTAAATATGCCAGTAATTGTAGTGTATATGAAATTTTATATGTAGATAATCATACGTAAGTTGGTATGTACTACATAGAAACAGTACCATAAAGAGAGTAAACCGTATATGAATTAAGAATACAGTACTACATAAAATGTAGGAATACCTTTAAAATATTCC
>NQII01003535.1:200781-230719 GCA_002778355.1 Clitarchus hookeri
CTTCAACACCATGTTACCATGCACACACGCAGTTGAGTTTTGGCAATGAGACAGTTTCACCTTCCGTTCTTTCATTATTATACAGAAGGGGGAAGGGTACAGAAGAGGGGATGGGTGACAGTGTGCAAAGAGAGGGGCGAGGGGAAGAGAGGGGGAAGGGTGTGGAATGTTGGTGTTGGGGAGGGTAAGTAAAGGGGGTAGAATGGTAACTGTGGGGGAGGTCGGCAAAGGGTTTGGAAAAGGGGTAGGGTTATGGTGGGGATGGGCAACAGGTATATGAAGGGTAGTTAGTTGTTGGGTTCCATGTTTGGCATGGCAGCTTACTTCATATCTATTAATGCACACTCATATGTACTCTGTGCTTTCTTAAAGTGTGCTCACACATTCAAATGTGCACTTGTGCATACTCATATGCACTCATGCACTATACTGCCTTGCACACACAAACTCTTACTTATTCACAAGTGCACTACCCTTATGTACACACACACACGCTCACGCACACACCCACACACCCACACACAGCACAGATACACACACAGCAGAGACACACACAGACACACACAGACACACACAGGCAGAGACAGACAGAGAGACACACACACACACACCCACACACAGCACAGACACACACACAGCAGAGACAGACAGACACACACGTGCACGCACACGCGCACGCACGCGCAGATATATTTGTACTCCTGCTTTCTCACATTTACATGCCCACATGCTTACACTTGATCCCCCTTCTGATATTACAAAGTTATTTCTCTAGAAGTTCCCCTAAAAAAATGCAATATTTCACATAATATTAAATTTTCAGTACACATTTGTTTATAATAAGTACTTATATTGTATGCCGTTTCACCAGTCTGGATAGATGAGAATGTTTTTACACATTGTGTTGAAAGATGAGTTATTTTATATGTATATTTTAAGCTTTAAAAGTGCTAAAAACCCTTCCTTTTTACAAAAAAAATCTTTTATCTTTCTGAATTACATTTTTGTATAGTTTGTACATAATAAGGTATGGCACACGCCCAGTTTAAGGAGTGTCGAATGACCAAAGGGTTTTAAAATGTGTAAAGTTTCCACGGGTAATCTGTAACATGTGCAAATGGTTGTTGCATGCCTTGTTGCAGGCTGCTGAGTGCTTGCGAAGCTGTGGCCTTGTGCGTGACAAGCTGCGTGCGCGTCTGCCCTGCAATCTGTTGGTTGTTATGGAGACACGTTACTTTAGCAGTCTTGTCAATTCGTCTACTGAACAAGGCCTCAAGCCTACATAAAAAATATAATTACAAAGTTCTATGATTCTCGTGATGTATGTTTGTGAGGAAACATTATCGGTGCAGAATGTTGTAGTTTAACATCACTCTTTAGCGAGATGAATCTTAACTTTGTGTTCACTCTCTTTGCTAGTAGTTCGTATTTTTAATTTTCTATCTTTATCTGTTCTAAGAATTATATTCTTCCTCTCCATTAGAGTGCAAGTGAATATTTATGGAATTAAGCTTCAGTTGGTATTTTTTGTGTGTGTTATGATTTTGCTTTTGCAATGCTAGTCACTAATGTTGGATTTGAATGAATTGATGCATTTAGTGCGCGTATATATCAAGTCAGTCCTTATTGACTGTGTAAATGTGATTAACATTCCATGTCAAACCACTGAATTACTTACCTTCTGTAATAGATCCAAAACAGTATTTACATCGATTTACTGTATTTTTACTTGGCACTTTTCTGCACTGTGTAAACAGTGCTGTTTATTTTTAGTGTTACGTACTTGAAACCCTTGTTATGTGATTGTAAATTGAAATCTATTCACTATTGTGTCTCATGTGACAAATAAATAAAATAATTTTTAACATTAGCTACATGGCACGATGCTTGTCATACATATCTGTTGACACCATTTTTATTTATAATGTTGAAATATTGTTGCACAGAAAATATTTGTTATTGGTTGATGTAGCTACAGTAAACAGTAACATGTGTTTTATTTTTTATTATTTTTATTTTTGATGCTGTTACGTAGCTACTCAGTTTTATCTCTCAAAGTGGTGGACTTTGAAATTTGGTTAGAAGGCAGTTTTCATTCAAACACTGTTTTAAATTGTCTGTACTTAGTGTGTACAGAATTGAAATTTGATTTAGTATTTTTAACATTTTGTTTGCATGTGCATTTTGTTTCTACTGTGGGTAACCTCACAGACAAAAAAATTGTTGCACTAGTCACTATCATGAAAGGTAATAATTATGTTAAGGGTTTCAAAACCCCTTTACTTATCTCTGTAGATCACTTTTGTATTATGAGATGTCAATTTTTGATATTGCAAAAAAATTTTCCCCAATTTACTTTCAGAGGAATTGGAGATTCCGATGCATTTTGGTAATTTTGTGCATTTGGGCAGAATATTTTCTGTCTTCATCTAATGAAGCCAGTTTTATCTTCACCACAAACCACGTATAAAGCAGAAAGTATGTAAAAAGAATTTACTCAATGATAATAACTTGATAATCGTTAATTAATCAGTACACTCCTTGGTCCTCCTAGAAGTTAAGAGTGACCAAAACCTACATTTATAAATTAAATGTGTATGTTGGTCAGCGAGATATGAGCCAGTTAACATATACCTGTAGACAGGTCCTTGTGGTGCAAGGTGTCTTCAGAACTGGAATACAGTATTGTCAGTTGTAGACTGCAGTCATTTACTGCTTAAAGTAGTTATGTCGTGTTTATTGTGAATAAGGAGCCGCACCGGGAGCTTTGATATTTGGTTCTGTTTTAGCGTAATAGATGTTGCTGTTGTTGAATTTATACATTTACTGCTATACATTCTCGTACTTGGTTCTTTTGCTTCAGTGTTCATTTGACTGTTCTCTAAAAATGTTTTTGTTTATGTTTGTAGTGCGATGCCCAGTTTTTAAGTGTAAAGCAGTTAGTTTTAAGTGCAAAGGAAAGGCAATATAAAATTATTTAAGTTATCAAATTATGTAATGAATAATAAAAACCCATTAATAACCATTTTGCCATAGTCTTTTTTTCCCCCCATCCAAAATATTATATTCTGTTTTTGTGCAAAACTTTATTCCCTTGGTTTGAATTTTAAAGGAAAAATAATTTAATATATTACTCCATTTTTTGTTTGGCACCTTATTGCTTTCATAGTGTCTGTGGTTTCAATCTGCAGAAAATAAAAATTAAAATGTTTTCTTGGTGTAGACATGTGTGGGTGTGTGCACATGTGTATCACACAATTGAGTGCACTGTTATAGTGATTCAGAAGTGACATTCATGCTGTAACTGCTGTCTATAGATAACTGCTGTCTATAGATAACTGCTGTCTATAGATAACTGCTGTCTATAGATAACTGCTGTCTATAGATAACTGCTGTCTATAGATAACTGCTGTCTATAGATAACTGCTGTCTATAGATAACTGTTGGTATTCAAATACTAAACAGCGCAATATTTCAAGCAAATTCTTAGTGTTGTCAATTTCTATGTGCAACATTATTCTTAAAATACAGGTAGTAACTTTCAACACAAACAGTAGTTCAACTAGTTACAATCCTTTTGCAAAGTGCAATTGTAACTGGCTCTAGACAGTTGGGTGTACATTGGTTATTACTGTCGGTGTGCATGGTTTTTTACATTTGGTAACGTGTGTGTTAACCTCTGTACCACTCCCACATTTTTTATTGGAAATAAATTTGACAAGTAGCAACATCATTTGAACATGGAGGTTGAGGTTCCATCTAAATGGTGACTGCCGCAATGTTTACACAGAATATCGCCAGCTTTATGGTGTACTTTTTCAATTACGTTGATCTAAAATAGCAGCAGTGTGGTTTTCTGGCGACTGAATGCTTGCACAGAGTTTGAATTGAAAGGTGCTGACTGTATCCTGTGGAATTATTTAGTCGTACTGGGATCTTTTGCACAACTCCACTGTAAAATGCCACCAATACTCTTGTGCCAGATAGTCGTATGTTGAACAATCATTTTGAAACTGCAGATTCAAATTGTGGGCTACACAGCATATAAACATGTATTTCTTTTAAATACTTATACAAAATTATCTTCAAGTTTTATTTTCTTTGAATAGGAACTTTTCAACATGTAAACAATGGATTTACGGGATCATGATGACCGTGGATTATCATTACTTTTGCCAGCTAAAAATTTTCATAGGTTAGCGAGGATTAAAGTAAGCATGTACAGGCAGTCCTCTACTTTCATACACAACGTGTTCCTAAATTTGTGTATGAAAGTTGAAATGTATGAAAGTAGAACCCTTATTTTAATGTGATAAATGAGATTCCGTGCCTAGATGGAAAAAAAATTTAACTAAACAAAAAAAAAATATTCAAAACAATATATTTACACACAGAGAAACAAGATCATGCATCAAAGTTATTTAAAAATGTTTAAATATATAGCTAATAGTTCAAACAATTGAAAGACACATTTTGATCGTCTAACCACACTTTTAAAGACCGTTCCATCTCTTCCATCGCTGCACCCCGCCGTTTTGAAATTATTTTAGAAGAATGATTTCCCGAATTTATAACATAGTCCCTTATATTTCCTTTACTTTTTACAATAGAACGCACAGTGGATCGGCTCAGGTTGAAAGACCGTCCTATAGCCGCAAGTGATTTGCTACTTTCCGATTGCGCGATAATGTCTAATTTTGTTTGTACACTATTTACAAGTTTTCTTTGTTTCTTACACACTGAGTCTTCATTACTTTCGTTTTTAAGTTTGTTATTAATTGCGTAGTGTAATAATTATGTACGTGCGCCAATAGATTAACAAAAAAAAAAACAATGGATATAAAATTAACCTCAAAGGAAACTAAAAACCATAATAAAAACAACGGAAGTTCTAAACAGGAGCGGCATAGCGCCATAGCGTAGTAACACATCAGACATACAACTGCATATTTGTTCAGTTATATCGGAAACATAGTTCCGTATATCCACACCATAGGTCTCTACGTAGTATAAGTCAACTTTGCTGCAATATTATTTGCGAAGACAAAACCTACAGAATATAAACAATACATATATCTTTGATGTTTACATTTCTCGTGGAGGAATGTGCGTGATATTGTTTTTGGTTATGTACGAAAGAACGAAGCAAACACGCGAAAGTCGAATTTATGGTGTAAGAAACCAATGCACGAAAGCGCGAATTGTACTAAAGTCGAATGCGCAAAAGTAGAGGACTGCCTATACTACCAGATGGTGTTGATAGAGAAGGATGGAAAGATGATGGTTGACATTGTTGTGTATTTTAGCTGAAACTGTAAGCACTACTTTTAAGCCTTTCTCTTCCCTTTCATTTTAGAATTTTGAAGCTGTTACTTGCACCTTTCTCAATATTTTCCCATCTATCACTTATGCAACACAGCTACATTAAACTCAACGGTTATACAAATGTATAACTTGTGCAATGCAATATTCTACCCTAATACATGTCAAATTTTCATTGGAACTTTTTCTTCCTTTGGAAGGACCCTGAAAAATAAAGGCTGTTGTTCTTAGACATAGGGACAAGTAGTGCATTGTATGTTCTCATTTTCTTCCGCATGCTACAGAATATGGTGGTCTCTCCTTATCCCAGCATTTGGTCCTTATTTAGCACTGAAGTAAGGGTTGTGAAAGTTTTGGGCAGTTCACATTTGCGACTTACAAGTTGCAAGTGCTAGAGAATAGAACTGAGATGGCAAGACTTGATTAAACAGTGACAGTCATTTGTGACAGTGTGAATTAAAACTACTTTTCTGGAATGTTGCATTATCGAAAATTCAGTCTGCTTGAATGTCGGGTAATACCGGAAACTCCATTACCACACCACTAAGTTGAGATAAAACTGTTATGGTTTCTTCTAATGTATAGGCTTTTCACTGGTAATTTAGCGCTTTTCAAAGCCCTGTTGAGGGTCTACTTTCTGCCCATTTGTATCCTTCCACCTTGCCATATAGTTATCATCACTTTATTTGTGCAATGTTGGAGTGAAACTGTGAATTTCGTATGAATGTTACTACCATAATTATGCTAATGAGTAATGATGGTATTTTATTAATTTTTTTACTTCCAAAAGGCTGGAGGTGGTTTTATTTTTGTTTACAAAAATTTTTCAGGCAAGCATTTTAATTTTTGTAGTTACATGTGAGGCAGTGCTTATTATACGTCTGTTTGATTACCATAGCAGTTTCTTAAATTCTGAAATAACAAATTTTGCATTATAATTAGGAAAGATAAGGGGTTTGACAAAGAAAGTGACTTTGTAGGGTTTTAATGCTTTTGAGATTTGTTATTACTGTGTAATGTATATTATTAATCACAAAATAATCAGGTAATAGAAGCCTTAATTTAAGTGCCAAGATTTTATAATCGTGCTGAATTACTTACATGTACAAGTGATTAGTCTACAGAAAAACATTATTTCTTCACCTAAGTAAATATGTGGGGTTCTTCTTTTAGGGGTTGTCCTCAACTGGTGTGCGCATTATATATTGGATAGATTATTTTAACTGCATCAAGCCAACAGAAGTCTATACAAATAATTTTTGGCCATAAATTTAAACATTTTGTTTTCAGTGACGTGAAATTCTTTTGCTGCGCTGTTGCCAATTTTACAAAGGGTACCATACACCAGTAAGTGCGTCTGTCAAAATATAGGATATTCTGAGCAGGGAGTAAGTATTGCCAAAGATTTTTTTCAAACTATTAGTGGAATAATTTCAGGTTTTTGCAGATTCCAATTCCTGATTCAGTTCCAATATTCATGTTTTGATTTTCGATCCAGGATTCAATTTGATTTTTATTATATAACAATGATAGAGTTAAAAGTGTGCTAGAAAAATATTGTAATTTGGCATGAAAAGTATGGTTATAAATAGTACCTGTTTAAACAAGCCTATATTGCATGACAAATGTGTAATAAACTGGAAAAAATTTTAGATTTCCTACATTTTGTAATATTTAAAAAAAAATATTTTTTTTTTTAACTACNATATTTTTTTTTTTTTAACGTCTAACACTGGCAACTTCATGTAAACACATGTACTGTTTTTGTTCTTTTATTTACTAGTCTGGAACTTTTCCCACCTCTTGAAATTTTCGTACTTCAACAATCACACACTGCGTAATTCTCCACATGGTAAAAATGATCCCCTGCACTGCTTAATTTTAGTTATGTACACACTTTAATTTACGGTGACGTGGTTAACCTCAAAAACAAAAATTGCTTGCACTTACACCCGGACTAAAAACGTAGTCAGGTTAACCAACATCTGGAGACCAAATATCTGCTGCTGCCACTGCCAGAATGTTGCCATTTTATAAACTTCTCCAATAGATAATTTAAAACTTGATAATTATCTACTCAAATTACAATGGAAGATGCAAACTAAAGGCAGCACATATAAAATTTACATGCAGGATTGGGAATTTAAAATAATTTAATTTTATATATTAAAAAAAAAAAGTGTTTTCTTCTCTAAACAGTAAAAATAATTTCTTATAATGGAATTGAACTTGTGGAAGTTAATAATTGAAAGATTTAGACTCGTAGATTCTAAG
Source organism: Clitarchus hookeri (assembly GCA_002778355.1). Taxonomy (NCBI): domain Eukaryota; kingdom Metazoa; phylum Arthropoda; class Insecta; order Phasmatodea; family Phasmatidae; genus Clitarchus; species Clitarchus hookeri. The sequence goes on from NQII01003535.1 coordinate 208,378, forward strand.
CCANAAAAAAAAAAAGTGTTTTCTTCTCTAAACAAAAATAATTTCTTATAATGGAATTGAACTTGTGGAAGTTAATAATTGAAAGATTTAGACTCGTAGATTCTAAGCCAGAAGCAGTAGAATCGAAGAATCGATAATTAAATTGCCTCATCACTATTTAAAACAAAAATGCTCAATTAACTGCGGTTTACTTCCAACTCTTCTGAAGCCCTGCTAAAGTTCTACTTCCAGGATATTCCTCCGCCTCATGCAAACAAAGCTTATCAGAGTCTACTAAATTACACCAAAGGGACAATGCACCACATTCTTGAGCACTCAGTGTAATATATTCCATAAGAACTATTTCTTACTAGGTATTACCAACACACTTATTTTCTCACTGTTTTAATTCATATTAATTATAAATGAAATATAATATAGGGATGAAATAAAAGTAAAAGTTCAATTTAACTAAATTATGGTACTTTTATATTAATACAAGTATAAGACTGTGATTATACACAAAGTATTTAGGAAACTACCAATCACTTCTTATCTTAAATGGTGTGATTTTTCAAAGGTTTCATTCAAAAAGTGTGAAGAAATTGCAAATAGACTATACGTGTGTTCTTAACCTAGTTTTCTCTAGTGATACAGTACGGCAAACTATTTCAGTGATGCAATGGTTGAGTTGGAGTTGTTTCTCGGGCAGCTTATAAACTTTCGACCATGGTAATCGAGGGGATTCTCGGCAGTAATTCAATTTTCATATGTGGTAGATGTTGCTATTGCTGGTAGGTTGTTCAAGGGTACTTCTGTTTCTTTCACCCTTACATTCCACTGCTGCTTCAGCGCTGTCTCTCTTCACACTAAGAGTGCTAAAGATCTCTTGTAAAAACATTACATATTCTCGATTCAGCCATGGTGCAAGTGAACATTCACTTTTGTTCCATGTGTAGTATGCGAGTAGCCATCAGTTTCGAGTTAGAAGTGTACTAGCAAAAATTTTCTGTCTTGAATTCAAATACTTTTTCCTTGACTGCCACCTGAGCCTGATCGCAACAAACCTACCGCTTTACAGTGATGAACAATTTGCTAAGATACAGCTATCAAAGGTGGTTGTGCCATATGCATGTTGTGTGCAAGTTCGTATCGTGCATGCGAAGGGTCAGGTAATACCTATTTTGATGTATGTAAAATACAGAATTTTAGGAATCAAAACACTAATAATCCAGAAAAATCTGGAGTATGTACTTGCAAAATGTGGTGTGTCGTTTTGTAATTTTAAATGGTGAAGTGCCTAGTTCTGAGATTATTGAAAATTATATTCAGTATGATCAATATTTACAATCTTGAAGCATGATTTTTCTTATTGTCAAAGAAACACAATATTCCAATGTTTCACACTAGTTTTGCAAATCAATAAATACTTACTTTGTCATTTAACGAGCATTATATTTTTGTGACTTCAGTTAGTAAAATCAGTTTTAAATCTTACTTGGATATATATATCACTATTGAAATTGCAGCAATGTAATATATGTTTTTAATATTTTATGAGAAGGGGCGGCATTCTTANCACTATTGAAATTGCAGCAATGTAATATATGTTTTTAATATTTTATGAGAAGGGGCGGCATTCTTAAGCGAAATATGTGAGGTGAAGAGTATCTTGGCATTTATGAAAAGGTAAACTCCATTATACGTAGCATACGTGTCGTTCATCATGTGACTAGGCTTGTGAAAAGCAACGGTGATGGATGTTTCACGTGGCAACAACTCGTAAATCCTGTGCACTTATCTTTATACTCAGNGTCATTTAACGAGCATTATATTTTTGTGACTTCAGTTAGTAAAATCAGTTTTAAATCTTACTTGGATATATATATATATCACTATTGAAATTGCAGCAATGTAATATCTGGTTTTAATATTTTATGAGAAGGGGCGGCATTCTTAAGCGAAATATGTGAGGTGAAGAGTATCTTGGTATTTATGAAAAGGTAAACTCCATTATACGTAGCATACGTATCGTTCATCATGTGACTAGACTTGTGAAAAGCAACGGTGATGGATGTTTCACGTGGCAACAACTCGTAAATCCTGTGCACTTATCTCTATACTCAGTGAAACCCTTATTTGTATTGAAATTTTGGGTACTTCATTGTGTGGGGTAAACATTTAGGGTAATATAAAATGTTTTGATATGAACAGACACGACCTTTTAAAGAATTACAGCTATGAGGATCACACATTGAGAAACATGCACTCCTGCACTTTCAGTTCTGTACGTGAACACAAAATGTGTGCCATTTCATTTTCCCACCCATCACGTCTTCAAATAATACAGGTCTGCGTGAAAACATGGCATAAAGAAAACCACAACCTCATCACAACTTTGTAACGTACCTAAATAATTTGCAATGTCACACGTGTAAGCTTTATTCCGTAATTACGGAGATTTCCACCAGAAGGAAAATTGCACGAGATCCAGCACCAATGCAGTTACTGATATCGCAATTTTAACTTAAGAAGCAGAACATGTTCTTCTATGCCCAAATGTTTATACACTTTTTCATAGGTTCATTAAATCAAAAAATCATGTTATGAACAAGGAATTTCAATGTGTAATTTTTGGTTGTTAGGTACATCATTTGATTAAACTGTGACTTGCACAAATTATAATTCAAACAAAGAGTTACAATATTTATTGTAACTAAACATGCAGGCCCCCAAAACAATTAACATGGTACTGGCGAGCACTATTTCACAAATTAACATTTGTAAAGGGCAGCAGGAAACCCATCAAAGCCTAACCAAATAAAGAATAAAAATATATAAAAGGACAGGAATTCAAGTACTCAGTCTTAGTACTTGTCAACAGGCACACACAAAGGATGATACATTTTTTATGCAGTTGCACGGTTGCATGAAAAATGTGTTGTCCTTCTTTGTGTGCGCCTGTTGACAAGTACCTACTAGACTGTGAGTACTTGAATTCCTGTCCTTTATATATTTATGGTAGCCTAGCACCCTACTTGTAACCTTAACCCAATAGAAGAATAATATTACAATTAAGTGATAAAAATGATTGCTTAAAATTAAAACTAAGAACCCAATATTTTTTTTTTTTTTTTTGCATTTTAAAGATATTTGGTTGTTTTGCGATACAATGCCAATAACTGTTTGATAAAATTGACAAATCAGATTAACATGCTTTTTTTGTAGTAGAATTATATGCATTTTAATCTTAAAATTTGTGCCAAACAAATATTAGAAAGTGATAAGATCATAATGTTTGATTTCAGCTGTAGCGTGTTTTTAAGATTTAGGAATACCACAAAGAAATTTCTTTGACTTTATGATTATGAATAGGCAGAGACGTGGACTCCAACGTAATTAACATTGTTATTTATTAAACACACGGTTACACAACATTAAACATCACACTAGATACATGCGAGACACTCCAAAAGCGGCTACCAAGTGTCGGCCATATTGTGAACTGGTCCTCAATAGAGGTAGGAATCTAACACTTTGAAGTGTTGCATTTTGTTCACCTGCGAATAGGGTTTAACTTCTGGCTATTTTGGATTTCAGTTTTATTGTGAAATTTTAAATAAAATTATGACCAATCTGGTGGAAGAAATTCCATGGAATTTCTTTATCTTATTGTAATGACATTAACATTTAATTTTAACTGTAGCCAAACATGATAATTGTGAAAACTTTCAATTTGTGTGCCAATACATTTAAATTACAAATTCCTCCTTTTTCCATCATTAATTTTTGTACCTTTATTTTCCGTGGTTTTTGATACTTTTATCAATGTACTATTTAATGTATAAATAAATTTTGGTAGTTCCCACATGGACACTGTTAATAAAATATTTGACAGTTCCCACAAGGCACTGTTTGTTTACAAAATATTTGACAGTTCCCACATGGCACTGTTTACAAAACGTTTGACAGGTGTCACATGGCAATGTTTTGTTTACATACTGCGGAAGGATACATAATCGGCTCCCTGAAAGTAGATATTTAGCAGGGTTTCAGAAAATCTTGAAGTTACCGTGAATACATTATAATAAAGAAATTAATGAAATATCCTAAAAATATAGAAAATTATTTTTGGCATTTGAACACCCTTAAGGCAAAAATTAAAATTGAGCAAGCATGCACTTATTATAGGCTGAGCGAAGCTGCTACTAAAGAGCAGGTACCTTAACATTACACATTAAAAACAATAAAATGATTAAAGAATTATTAAAATGTTAATTAAAAATCTGTTAGGTCAATGGCAGCTCAAACAAACAAACTCTGAACAAGCTCAGGTACGTGAAAGCAAGTGCAGTCCCATATTACTCCCATACTAGACATAAAAATAATTAGTGGCCTTTGGACTGTTCAGTGGTAGAAATATCAAAAGATGGAAATTTATACAGTACAATTTTAAAAAGAGTTAAAACTGCCAGTGAACCACAACCGTGAAACTGAAAGTAAGTTAAATCTAAACACAATTTAGGCTGGGCGACCAAAAATGAATTTTGAATGCTAAACAGTTGTAAACAATGGTACCTATACACAATGAAACTAGCCCACCTTGCTAATTTATCAAACAGACAAACATGCAAAGCTGCTAAAGTTAATTAAACTATGACCAACCTGCTTTAAGGGGGGCCAAGATAGCCTAGACCAGGCCGCTAACCCGAATCACAGTAAAAGACGAGGAGAGTGTGTGCTCGAACATAGCAACGACAAAACCTTTTATCACGTTGCAGTAAGGGTGGAGGGAGGGNAAGACGAGGAGAGTGTGTGCTCGAACATAGCAACGACAAAACCTTTTATCACGTTGCAGTAAGGGTGGAGGGAGGAAACAGCAAAGAACATGAAGCCAAGGAGTATAGGTGAGGGAACTGAGACCAAATGCAAACCGAGTGGTGACCACTGAAGCGTCGAAGACGATCGCGCTGCAACGTCGCAAATCCATGAAAAATAAAAACTACCAGCAACTCTAACAACACGCCAAACAACGGAAACGANTGAAAGTAAGTTAAATCTAAACACAATTTAGGCTGGGCGACCAAAAATGAATTTTGAATGCTAAACAGTTGTAAACAATGGTACCTATACACAATGAAACTAGCCCACCTTGCTAATTTATCAAACAGACAAACATGCAAAGCTGCTAAAGTTAATTAAACTATGACCAACCTGCTTTAAGGGGGGCCAAGATAGCCTAGACCAGGCCGCTAACCCGAATCACAGTAAAAGACGAGGAGAGTGTGTGCTCGAACATAGCAACGACAAAACCTTTTATCACGTTGCAGTAAGGGTGGAGGGAGGGAACAGCAAAGAACATGAAGCCAAGGTGTATAGGTGAGGGAACTGAGACCAAATGCAAACCGAGTGGTGACCACTGAAGCGTCGAAGACGATCGCGCTGCAACGTCGCAAATCCATGAAAAATAAAAACTACCAGCAACTCTAACAACACGCCAAACAACGGAAACAAGGAAAACAAAATGCTTGCACTTGTAAAAATATGTACATTGAGTCACAGGTTCTGAAAGCCAGCATAGAGTATAAGAAGCCCAGAAACATTACCAGAAGCGCACTCTGGAAAAACAAATTGTGTGTGATGGAAAATGTAAGTGAGCTTCATAATGCTGGCTTTTTTTTTTGTTAAACTTTTTTTTATGAGGTGGTGGTTTGCTATATGCGAAGCTTATTAAATTATTCAGACGTATAGAAAAGGTGTAAAATTAATGAACTTATTAAGTAGGAAACTTGTTAAGAGGGTTTAACTGTATTTTATGCACCAAAATGTGTGGTGGCTTGCGTCAGTTTCTTGCAGAAGGCTGATGCTGCAATCAGTGCTCTGGTCGTCATGTTGCATACAGAGTATAGGGTTTAGTACCACATTGTGGATTGTGTGTTGGACTCCGCCTGTCGCATGGCTTTATTATAGGTTTGCAAATGTTTTATGGTGATCATCTCACATTCAGTGTTTGGGTCATGATTTATCTTTGGAAATGTGCTCGCTGTTGCCAATGCTAGTAACAAGTAAATTGAACTCGTGGTTCAAGTCAGTATTTTCCTTGTATTTTTCTGATTTAATAATTGCTTTTTACATGGTGCCTGACCTTTGAAGTGAGCAGTACTGGAATCTGATATCATTTGTGGCTATCTGACAAGGATTTTGATGTAATTTGGCTCTGTCCCCGTATCAGACTCATCTTGTAAAGTGTCTCACCAAACTTGATGAGACTAGCTGTATTACAATACATCCTGCAAACTGAATACAGGGAAGTGTTCAGTATGCTTTCTTGTAGAGATCTGCAAGCCTGGTATTTTTAGTCCGAGCAGAGCCCAAACGGGCGTACTGAAAAGTCGCTGAGCTTCAGTCTTGAGCTCACACACACCTGTTTTCTGTGAAATGATACCATGACTTATGCAATTCTGATGATAAACACGTTTTCTTGATAACCTGAAACGCTATTTTTAGTTGAGTCTTTTGATACTATTGAATGTCCTACAGATGAGCAATTGATTCAGCATGTACTATCGTAATCAATTAACCCACTATGATTTTACTTCAGTAGAACCCTGTTATAACATTTCTCAATGGCCTCGAGAAATGTCAGCTTTATACAAGGGAAAACTTCATAAGAGGGTAATTTTGTGTTGAACAACATGTTTGTGGACCACGAGTAAGGAGCTTATTAAGCAGGAAAATGTTATAAGAGGGGGAGTTATAACAGGGTTCCACTGTACTTCACATTTGAATCTTACACAATAATTTTGTGTTTTCGTGAAGTGTTTATTTAGCAATTTCAAATAACGAAAGCAAATTTCATGTGATCCTTGCAAAAAACAAGTGTTCCTACGAATACTGTTATTTTCAAATAAACTGTCTCATTAGGTGCTGCATTTAGGCCATTTCGCTACCTCAGTTTTCTTTTACTAATTTTGAGGGGAACTTGTGATGCAGTTCTTAAAGACAGGAATTCAAGTGCTCACAGTGTAGTACTTGTCGACAGGTGCATACGCACAAAGGACAACACATTTTTCACGTGGTTGTGCATTCGTGAAATTTTTCTGGCTAAACTAGCTTCATCAGGCCGCGAGTTGTGTGACACTGCATTTGCATTTCATTATTAAATGAGGATTTTTTTAGTCGACAAGTAATACAGTTTAATCGGTTGCCAACTGAATGACCTGGCATTGATATAGTCACTTAAAAACAAGATGATTTACAGACAAAAATTTGCTCTGCTAGTTCACTAAATGAAAATTCATAACACACCTCTGAACATTCATCAAAATTGAGGTTTTTCGCTTTGTTACAACTTTTGGCAACCAAATTTCTTACTAAAACAAGAATTAGTCTTGTTTTGTTTTAATTTCGGTGTACCCAATATTTGCACAACTCTGGTACTGTAGCAGGGATGCTGCATGTGCTGCAACTGGCTTATCTTGTAGGCTATTGATGTGACCAGCTCTCTCGTCTTTTGTATGTGCGCTTGTAGACAAGTACGCACTGCGACTACTTGAATTAATGTACTTTTATATATTTTTAGTTAACAGCTAAAGAAGTGGTGCTCTTTATTCTTGTGCTATTATTCTTAAATGGTGTTTAATGTAAATCGTATGTTTAACTTGATTTGGTAACCTTTTTTCTCTATGAAAATACAGTTGTAGTTTGTGCTTTCACTTCTATGGCATGTTCAGAGTTCAGCATCGTACCTCGTAAAAGCAGCATGTGAGAAAATTGTGTTTATTGTGCAGAACCTTGCCAACGTAAGATTTTATCCTTTATCTTGACACTGCTTACACTACAGACCTATTGCAATCAAAGGGAAGGGAGAAATTAACTGCAAAAACATATGTAAGACAAGTAAAAACGTCTGAAAGTCATTCCTTGAGCTGTGTTTGTATTGGATTGTAGTTTTTTTAAAAGTAATTAAGTTTACCGCAGAACAGGATTACTCAAGCTCTGTTTGGATTCCTTCATCCAGGGAGGTGCTCATAATGTACATGCAATGTCAAAGGCAGTAATTGTTTGCAAGCATGTCTTGCGTAATTGAAGGTAGAGAGCCAATTGAAATGATCATTCTGATGTTTGAAGTATTGCTTCATAATCAGACTTGATGGAATCTTGCTGTTCTTTGCAGGTCACTGTTACTCTTAATTCAGAGTAGCAGTGTCAGCGTGTGCTCATAATCACTACTGTAGTTGCAGCAAAATTGAGAAAATGCTACAGAGATGTTCATGTCGTCGTGGTATTTTGGTAGGTACATTAACTCAAAATATTAATGTGTGCTTATCAGCATGTTTATTGTAGTATGGATGAAATGAGAACATTCGCACATCACATTAAAGTTTTCCTTGCATTTTCTTCAATCAGGGATGATTTACTTAGTCTGTTTCCATTTCTGGACTGTTAATTATAGTATCACCATTTTGTTCATGAGAATATATATTGATCCCATGATTTGACAGCCCTGGATACCAGAGACCTTGCAATTGTTAGTTATTTCCGCCAATCACGTAAACATGTTTGATTTAGATAACAACACTATGCTCAGGGTAAATAAATTTGCTTACATTTTTTATTCTTCTTTTTTTTTTTTTCGGGTTATGCCTTAATACCTGGAATCATAAGCGATAGATGTAGGAACTGAAATTATGAATCTTTATTACCCCATGTTATTGTTACGGCCTGAAAGCATTTTGAAATTTAATATAATTCCAATATATAACAATTTTAGTTTATTAATCTCTCCACTTCAATTTTGTAGCGTTCCAATAAAGTCCCTAAAAATCATCTACATTATGCAATAGCTGTTTGGCTGGAATGGCAAAATAGTTTTCATTTGGGTGTAATTTGTGGTTTATTATATGTTGCCCGATCATACATTTTATTGTACTATGGCCATAGTCATTGTTAATAAGTATTTGTTATACATTTGGTGTGTGTAGATATCGGCTCGGCACCGAGGATTATTATATGGAGTGGGTTAAAAATTTGTTTGCAACTGTAATGTAATATGTTAATTTGTACATAGTTTGTATTAATATTGAATATATAACAGTAATAATTTATGTAAGTGATGTAATATTAGACACTTTTGTAATTCTTTTTTATGTAATATGTATACAAAGACTTGGTAGTGGTATGTATGTTAGCCTTTTTAAAAGTTAATAGTTTTTGTAAAAAAAAGAAATGTTGATGTCAACATAGTATTTGTTTCCTGAAGAAGGTACTAGTTTTGTGTATTCAAGGTACATATTGTGCAACAACTTTATTTAAAATATTTAGTATTGTGCAGAAATAAAAGCCAATAGGTTTTGTAATGTCTCGGGCTTGTGTGCCAACTGCAGCATGCTACATATCTATACTAATTTCTGCTGATTGGTAAGAATAATTTTAATAACAGATATGTGTACTAGTTCAGTGTTATGTCTTGTGACATTATCCAAAATATTTGTGCAAGAATTCATTTAGTAGGAATAAGCAGTTAGTTAAAATAATTTTAATTTCAATTTTATTTTATGTGAAAATATGAAATAGTAATTTGCAGAGCATTGGAATAAGTGTTAGTATATGTGCATATGGTAAGTATTCAGCAAATATTTGTTCAGTTTACCTATTTCTGCTCAAATTTTTTTCATGATTTTCCTGTGATTAATATGCAGTGTTCAGCTGTTTTCACATGTCGTCATTTTACAGTATTAAGTTTTGAAATCGCAGATCATTTGATTTTATGAGCTCTTTGGCGCTTTGTGTCGGCTTGATCATAGTACACTAGGTACTATCTTGGATCAATTAATTTGCCACTTTTATTAGTTTTATATTTTGCACTGAGATGTTCACTATGTGTAATCTCTTTACAAATCTTTTGTAATAGCAATTGAACAGTGCAGATATCAAATTTGCTATATAATTGTTTGAATAGTATTTAATACAATATGTTGAACATAAATTATTGTGAAAAAAAAATTAGTTAAGCTCAAGACTACACCTGCTCAAAAACGTGAAGATGCCCATCATAGCTACATTAATATTATTAAAAGTTCAATTGAGGGGGGAGAAAGAAAGAAAGGAAAGAAAGGAAAAAAAATTAATGTGAACATTTCAGATAGTAAAAACTTGATGCATGTTGAGTCAACTGTATAGCATTGTTTCCTGTTTGAAGTCTTGTTTGCTAAAATACTATTCCCCAGGTAAAGTTATTTTCCACCCAAGCCAATTTTTTAAGAGAACAGACTACTGTTTGAATCAAGATGAATTTGGGAATATATGGTTGAACTTGTTAACTACTTTCAAAGGTTCCTTTAATGTTAGAGCATAATTCTGGTGATAATTTGAAAGGTATGCAGTATAGAATTAGTTTGGTGGTTGAACTATGCATTTGTGGTAACTACTATTTTGTTTGTGGGATTTTCAAGAATTTTACACTTCTGGGATCATACTAGTAGAAAGTTTATTCACATTTGCGAGAGTTTATTTTTCTTTCCGCGCATGTTGTATAAGGTTTAGGAAATAATATTTATGTACGACTGCCATGAAATGTGGCAAGATGCCTATCTGTTGCCCCTGTAATATTGTACCGTGTTTGCTTATGTACTTATGATGAAAGTTACATTAATTGAATTGAATCTAGCTGTTCAGGTTGTGTGCAAGTTAAATTTTGTTTCGTGATGTAAAATTATATTGGTGGTTGTAATAATTTTGCGAAAAGTTAGTTGAGAACTACCATTTCATTGTGACTGGATGGATAAAAATATTACATAAATGACATCTTTTCTGTGATGCTGATTTAACAGATAAGTGGTGTCAGAGTTCAAGGAAATGAATTGCATAGATGCGTACTGGAACAGGGAAGGAAGGGGGAGCTGCTAGTTACAGAATTGTAGGATATGGGGTTGGAGATAGTGTGGATGGGAAGTTGTAAGGCCGAAGGAGGTTGAGTGCAAGTTGGGTGCCTACCATCAGTGTGTAGGAGATGATGTGCTGTCACCTCATGCAGAGTATGTATGTTTATGTACACCTTTCAGTAGTCACTCACTCTTCACGATTTACATTTACATTAAATTGCCTTGGTTTCATTGTGATTGTACGCTATTTTTATTGCGGCACATTAATTGCATTTCATGTAAACTTGAGTAGAGTTTGTGCTCTGTGGGCCTTATGTTATTTTATTTTTAACCAAGTTAGTGGGTGGTGCGTAAACTGTTAAATGTGGGGTAATGCAGCCACTTCTGACAACATACTGTATTCTTAAACATACTTAAGGTGCTCAGTCTTCAAGACTAGCTGATGTTGGGTGAATGAGACAGTGTAGTTTACATGTTTTGAGGCTAAATTAATTTGACTGTGTAGGGTGATACAGGTAAAGTATTCCGCCTTACATCAATGGGGTGTTATTTTACACAGTTCTATTTCATTCATAAATTTGGTCAGCTGAATTACAGTACCAGTGAAAAATTTTATGATTTAAAATATTTATGTACAAGGTTTTGATTACTTAACACAGTAAATGATGCATCATGAATATTCAAACATTTCTTATTCTTTTGAAAGTGAGGATGTCTTAATACGATGTGTGTCACAATTTGTAAATGAAGTTCACAAAATGTATTTTAAATTTTATGGTAAGTAGGTCTTATACATTATATAAATTAAAATTATTACAGTGAAACCCCTGATTTTACACTTTCCCTGAAATTACTTTTTTTGGTCCCAATGTCTGTTTTTACAGGAAAAGTGTAAAATAAGGGTTTCACTGTATCAGTTATTTTTATTAACATTCCTTGAACATCTTAAGGTTTAGAGTTGTGTTTTTCAACAATTTGCACTGTTTTTTCAAGTAAAAACTGCATTAAATCATACAATTTCACACCAATTTAATGTAAATATTAGAGGTTTATGAGTGTTTTATAAATTCCTTACGAAAAGGTGGCTGTGTCGGTGGTAGCAAATTTGCTTTGAATCTGGAAATCAGATTGGTATTGGAACAAATACATATCTTCTCAGGGTGGCCACTCAATTTCTGTTTTCAAAATTCCCTGACATCCAGGTTTTCTAGACCAAATTTGAATTTTTCCTTGACTGCTCACTTTTGCTGAAATTCTGCTTATGACGTAATTTATCATTTAAATTTTATAATGTGGTGAAAACAGTAAACACATTACTTCAGTGAAGCAGCAATAATTGAATTCAATATTTAGTAACCTAATTTTCACAAAATGAAATTGTAATGCTGCTTGATGAACAAAACCACTTAATTAAGAATCTCATGTACACAGATGTTAAGTTAAATAATGGTATGTGAGAGTACAAGAGTTGGCGATACTGTTTTATCGCAAATATTTTCTAAACATAAAACGTTTATTATTTCTAACATGTCACGCATATCACTGCATTCTCTGAGAAAAAACTGCATAAAATATTACATTTGCTATCGTTTCCTGAGAAAAGTTTTGTAAAATATTACTTTTACCTATAGGTTTGCATTGATGAATCAAAACACACAGTGTAGACATTTGGTAACACAGATTTGGGCATGTGAATTTAATACAAACTCAATAAATTTATCACAACTGCTACTAAATAATAAAAAAATAAAAAGTGAAAATTATTATATTTGAAAAAAATTTATGATGCCGTGAGAATAATACATACGTGACATATGCAGAGCTTAAAATTTCCAAAATAAATTTTAGTTAAAATCATATAACCTAAGATATATTGTTCAACACCTAATGAAAATAAAAAGATTAATGTTAGTAAATTCACAAATAAGTAGACTGCAGAGATGGGAACAAGTGATTGACATCCATCAATGATAAATAAACAGCTGAAAATAATTCACGTACTTACTTACCGAAAAACAATTTCTGTAATTTCAAATACAAACTTTGCACTTAAGTAGCTTTCTAAAAAACTTTCTCATGGCTTTTCATAAAATTTACAAAATTCCTTTACTTTTCCCTGAGTTTTCCAGGTTTTCGCTGTTTTCAAGAAGAGCGGCCATCCTCATCCTACCCGTCTTGGTATACTTTTTGCTCCATGTTCATTGTACTGCGTAGCCTTTCTTAGGTACTACATCCTAAAATTGGTTTTTAAGAAACACATTGGTTTTTTCTATTCAGCAGAACATTCATGTGGGTTCAGTAAATAGAAATGCCCGGATTTGAACAAAACTTGAGAATAACTGACGCACTGAAAGAGGCATATTTGGTTGTATAGCCATGGATGTGTGTTGCGCTCTGGTTTCATTTTGTGTATCTCGCTACCTCTAAATATGTTCTGCAGGAGCTGAGAAGGGAAAACAGGATAACAACTCTAACTACGGGAGGTCATTTGAGGNAATGCCCGGATTTGAACAAAACTTGAGAATAACTGACGCACTGAAAGAGGCATATTTGGTTGTATAGCCATGGATGGTGTTGCGCTCTGGTTTCATTTTGTGTATCTCGCTACCTCTAAATATGTTCTGCAGGAGCTGAGAAGGGAAAACAGGATAACAACTCTAACTACGGGAGGTCATTTGATGGCGAGAGTGAACTCATGTTGAGTCCTCCTGTGTACACCATAGTGTTAAGGTGCTCAGACTGGCCAAGGCTGGTGTGCACATGCAGTTGCAATGCAATCTGCAATGCTAGTTTACATCTGTAGGTCGTGGAATTTTGAGCTTAGCTTAATGTGTTTCTGATCAGGTCTTTTTTTTTCATTGCACAAAAATTTAAGGAAAAAAAAAAAAATCTAATTGTGTTATCATTTTAATATCATGTGCAGTCTACATTTGAGTCAAAAATGCCATTATTACTATTATTGCAGAATTTATGTAAGTTGTATGATTAGATTTTACTGTAGTTGCTGTAAAATATAATTTTTGTTTTGTGCATTTTGCAGTATGGTTTTTGTAGATAAAAATTGAACATGATTGGGGTGCCATATGTATGTGTGATCTAATTTATATTCTGTACAAACTTTTGAAAATTTACGAATAAACATGCAAAAAATTGTAACTTCGCTAAGCACTCTGTATATCAGTCAGTGAACAATACTGTGTTGTTAGAATGTATTGTTCTTACATGTTAACACATTTATAAGAGTTTACAAATCACTTCATGTAATGTTATACACATTGAATTAATTGTGGATATTTGTATTAGCTANTTTATATTCTGTACAAACTTTTGAAAATTTACGAATAAACATGCAAAAAATTGTAACTTCGCTAAGCACTCTGTATGTCAGTCAGTGAACAATACTGTGTTGTTAGAATGTATTGTTCTTACATGTTAACACATTTATAAGAGTTTACAAATCACTTCATGTAATGTTATACACATTTAATTAATTGTGGATATTTGTATTAGCCAGTAGAGACGTCAACACCATTGAGGCCAAGGAAACCAAACAGGGCTGTCAATATTGTATAAACACACAAAAACTATNAGTAGAGACGTCAACACCATTGAGGCCAAGGAAACCAAACAGGGCTGTCAATATTGTATAAACACACAAAAACTATTTATCTATTGTTAGTATTCATAAGTAGAATATATCATAATGTGTATTAAAAGTGTAAATCACACTCGAGTGTCTTCTACAAAGATACATTCATGTTGTGAATACGAATGTTTACCTATGCTCATTGTGTATGTTCATATAGATTGCTCGAGATATTGACTATGTTGGTGTTTTATCAGAAATGCTAAAATTATTGATAATAATTCTACTGTGTAAAAAATAAAAACAAAAATAAATGATGTACATTGAAAGTTTAAAATATTTTATGCCTGTCCCATGAATTTCATGCGTTTATCTAGTTTTTATCGTTGGGTAAGTATACAGTTTGGCTTAGCTGCCTCCAGCAGTCATAACAAAGAAACACACACTTCATGAGAAAATATACAGAATATGTTGCATAGCAATCTGCTAAAGTTGAAAGATAAATCAAAATGAATGAAATTTTATCATTTATGATAAATGCCTCAAAAGTAACTAGGTCTTTTTCTCTGTCAGATCACACTTGGTAAAAGACAACTGACATAATTTGGTGTACCAGAATTATACAAAACTTAGAACTTTGTACAGTAGCCTGTGCTTGTAGTCAGAAATTATTGTAGATAACATAAAACATTCGAAGTAAAACATTAAATATATAATGAAGTGTTTGCTTTTATTAAATAATATATATATATATATATATATATATATATATNATATAATGAAGTGTTTGCTTTTATTAAATTATATATATATATATATATATATATATGTAATAAAAAATCAGAAATACAGGCTGCTATGATTTTATGTCATGTACAGTAGTTATTTTTAAATTGGTTGTAATCGAGTTGGGTTAATTTTTTTTGCTCCTGTAAGAATTTTTGTATTGGGAACCATTTTCACACGACTTCTCGTGTGGCGTAGGGCACAAATTAGGTTAAAATTAAGGTAAACTGAACTTTTTTTTTTTTCACATGCACATCACTAGGGATGGGATTTGCAATGCAAATGGAAATTCTTGAGGATTCTCTAGAAAAGTTTGATGGTGGTGCACTCTTCTGAGAATCAGTGTAAAATAACTACACGAAGCATCTTGCAGCGAGATGAATGTCGGCTCACTAAATAAAGTTGTAAAGGATGTGCTTTGAATGCAGACGTTCTTCAAAGGATGTTTATGTGCAATGTGCACAAATTTCATTCAATATTAAAGAATATTTTTGTAAGTTAATGTGCATTGCAAGAAGAGTTTACAGTGTAATGGATACCGAGTTTGCAGTGCTTTTATCAGGTTGATCTACGCGGATAAGAAATTTATACCTATTCTGAGCTGTTTGCGAGATTAGCTGCTGTATTTTCGTATGCTGGGTAAGGATTTATGTACGATATATTTTTGGCTGAGACCCAGTAGAGAAATGGTAAAGTGTGAGGCTCCTAATACAAAGATTGATTGTTATAGCTGGCCTCCCAGCAATTTGTTGTGTTACTGTAATTTATTTGCATGTTTAATGACGATGATATTAAAAGATTATGACATAGCACATTCTATACAAAGTACTCCTAGCAGCAAGTCTTGAGCAAGAACCTGAAATTGTGATTCGTGCATGTGCTGTGAAATACACTAACGTTTTATGGAAGGCACTGTATATTTTAGGAAAACAAACGACCATCGACCATCAAATTATTACAAGAACATAGATCTGGGATGCAAAATAAAGATTAATTCTTACAAACATAACTACATACATTCTGCACATAGGGCTATTTAGATACAGAAGAGAGCAGTGATTTGTTATAACTCATTAAGTTGTACACACAGCTTTATATACAGAAGAAAGGAAAAAATAACCTTGTTAAACAACAAAACGCATTGTTTCTTGTTACACAAGGAAAGGTGTTACACAATATGGTACCTATGTTAATTTTTATGTTGCTGCCCTGATGTAGCTTTTTGTTTAGACGAGTGATTTTATTAACTAAATGACTTTTCAGTCTGCGGCTTTGTTTATTAGCAGTCCTGTTTTGGTAAACACCTCATTGGGAACAGAAGCTGCGGGTANTGAAGCTGCGGGTATTGATGGATATTTCCTTGCCACGATGGCTATAACGGGGTAACTGTTCTAGTTTTCCTCCAGAAGTGTAAGAAATTCTCTCTGCGTTCTATGTATGGTTCTTCCAAGTATTGCTGGGGACCTCCACGTCTGTGCTATTATGGCCACCCNTATTAACTAAATGACTTTTCAGTCTGCGGCTTTGTTTATTAGCAGTCCTGTTTTGGTAAACACCTCATTGGGAACAGAAGCTGCGGGTATTGATCGATATTTCCTTGCCACGATGGCTATAACGGGGTAACTGTTCTAGTTTTCCTCCAGAAGTGTAAGGAATTCTCTCTGCGTTCTATGTATGGTTCTTCCAAGTATTGCTGGGGACCTCCACGTCTGTGCTATTATGGCCACCCTTCATGTAGTTTTTCTTGGTGGCTTGATGGTCAGGAAATGAGTGTGCAAAATAGAAGCAGCGAGCCCAACATTCAGCTGATTGTGCCTGACTCAAATGCCACCATGCATCATCACTGTCTCTCATCTCAGGCAAATAGAAGCATGGGCACTGTTTCGATGTTACTCATGAGCTGCACCGAGAATTTTACTCTCGAGGAATTCTCGGTGCACTTGAAATGACACGCCTCGTCTTCCCATCCCTACGCGTCACCAGAGTTGGCCTACGATATGCTTAGGGAAACCATCAAAATCATGTGGTCAAACAATGAAATTATTGCATTTCATTTTTCAACAGAGATGTGCTTTAATAAAAGAACTTTTAAAAATACTTGAATATACTTTAGCTGCA
The DNA here is from genome assembly GCA_002778355.1 of Clitarchus hookeri. NCBI lineage: Eukaryota > Metazoa > Arthropoda > Insecta > Phasmatodea > Phasmatidae > Clitarchus > Clitarchus hookeri. The sequence goes on from NQII01003535.1 coordinate 225,730, forward strand.
TTAAATCTTGGTCAGCAGAAGAATGCAAAGATTTCAAGCTAGTTGTTGTCGAAACCATGCGATTTTCGTAGTACTTGAACAAAAAAGCAATTTAGTGTTGGTACTTGGAAGCTGGTTTCTGTGCAGCTAACATGCGATCTACTCTGTTCGTGCGATTTGAAAAACAATGTGCACGTTCTCTCTCAATACTCTGTGACCAGGATGGATTAAATTACATACTTTGTTTCTTTCGTACATTATTATTATTATGATTATTTAAGGATAGCCGATGATGTATTTTATTCGGTGGCTTTGTGTGGTAATGTGACAGTGTTTTATCGTAAGACTGATGTATTTAATTTGTATTGTAGAAGCATTTTATGCAGTGGCGGTGCACGAGGCAATTCTCTCGTGCTCTAGCACTGACCAAATTTTCATGTATTATGCTGAATATTTTATTTCAATTTAAAATATGAAGTAGTATTGACTCAAAATTGATGCCATTTTCCTTTAACAAACCAATATTACTTGGTTAGAGCTCAATTTTGTTGCCCGAGATAATTATTTGCAGGTTTTGAGTGTTGCGTGCACGACCTTGGTACTCTACTGCGGCTGAGCACGGCTGCCGCTCCTCCAGCCAGTCCCTCGCGCTGGCCGGAGCCGCAAAGAAACACGGGAATCTCGCCCTTATCTGCGCCTCCTCCGTGCTCCCTCGGCTTCTGCAGGGGGCAGAAAACTCAACAGTGCTGCATGTTCGCTTCGCGCTGCTGATAAACGTTCAAACTAAACTCGTCGCCACTCGAAAACTATCCACTGAAATAATCAAATAATTAAAAAATTTCACTGGCAAATCACTAATATTTTCTAACCATGATGCAATCATAATATTTTCTTTACTGACTATTTTTTCTACATAAAAATTTGAAAACAATGGTTTGTTTTGATAATTTTTCTGGCATGTACAGGAAAAAAGTAGCAAGTGAGAGACTTTTTTGTTTTAATAGATTGGTGTTTATTTTTATTTTATACGTATCACTCGCACCTAAGTTTATGTGTCCCTCTTAAATGATTACCTCGTGATTTCCTTGTTACGGTGTGTAAAACTTCGAAAATATTTCAACCGTGTATGAGAGCGACAACAAACTTTATGCTTTCTGTTATCTACATTACACATCTCCAATACTGTATCTTCATAGAGTTCAAATAATATTGCTAATTATTAGTTAACAGTTATTTACTCTCTAGCAAATATTATTATTAGAAGCAAGAATCACAAAGAGGAGAGAGTACCAAACTATATTTCGTTACGGCAGTGCACAAGTTACTTTTCATTCCAAATTACACTTGCCTCGCCTAATCATATTCACAATTTACAAAGTTTGGGTATGTCATAGTTTGCAATAATTGTTGTCATTTTGCAAACAGTCCTACTGTGCATGTACTTACTCATTAATTCGTGCAACATAAAATAAAGTTAATAGATTTTCTAGATTTTAATATTTTAATTTATTACTGATATAACAACAATGTTATCCGTTTGCGTTTTATGAGTGATGAAATAAATTTNATTTTAATATTTTAATTTATTACTGATATAACAACAATGTTATCCGTTTGCGTTTTATGAGTGATGAAATAAATTTTTCCACATTTTTGCATCTGTCCATGACTTTGATCCATTCAGACACGATGTCCACAATTGTTTATATAACGAAGAGGAAAGTTATTTTTGGCCGGCGCTGTACACTGATGAGGCTCAGTACACAACAATCGTTTGTGTGCGTAAATTATTCACAAACTTTGAGGCGGCGTGTTACTAGTCGAGGTTGTAATGTTTCGTATTGCTATAACCAAATACGAAGCCTACAGTTCATTGGTTGTGATAACTAATCAAGTGCCTTGTAGTCTACAGTATTCATTAGATATTTTTCATTGGTAACACCTGAAACCGTGAATTTATGTGGGTCTTAAACGTTTCTATTTCTGTTACATAAACTGAAAAACTCTTTTCAATTATCTTGTACAATCCCAACAAATCCAGCATGTATTGATATTGCTACCAGACTTAGGTTCAATAATATCAAACCCAAATTGTAGATTATGTCTGGAATGAAACAAATGTATATAATTAGTGGAGCTCTTGTTTAGTATTTAGTTATCGATACAGTGCTTGTAGTTTTATGTTATTTACTTTTAAGTTGCATGGCTACTGCAATCTGCAAAGACATTCAATAGAAAGTAGCTATAAAATGTTAAACCACTAGGTTTACCCACAGAATGATAGTAGTATAGAGTTAATAATCTTAAAAGATACAGATAATAATTAACAAATCCATATAATTACATAACTACCAGCAAATTAATTATTGATTGATTACTGCTGCTATGTGTTGAGTAAAGGCCAAAGAGTGTTGCAAAGGTTCNACTACCAGCAAATTAATTATTGATTGATTACTGCTGCTATGTGTTGAGTAAAGGCCAAAGAGTGTTGCAAAGGTTCCAAAAAAATTTTTTTCCCATAATTATTTGTAATGTCAATTAAAAATAATGCTCGAATTCCAGTTTGCATTTAAAATTCACTTGTTTCCATTGCATATCAATCAATTAACTTGACTGCGTGACACATANTTTAAAATTCACTTGTTTCCATTGCATATCAATCAATTAACTTGACTGCGTGACACATACTGATATTTATTTAAACACGACTTTGCCTCATCTCTTGTCATCACATCATTCCAGGCGAGGTGTGAACCGTGAACGACTTGCTATTAGAGCCTACCAGCACGCCCCTAGATGTGAGGGCATCCGTGGACACGTCAGCGCAGTTCATTTTGCTTTTGTGTCAGACATCATGCCAAGCTGCTATCTGTGATAGAAGCCAGTCAAGCGGCCCAACTAAGTCCCTAAAGCCTAAGCTCACACCGCAGATGCAACCTTGCATGACAGAGACGCCCACTTTCGCCATGGACCGAGAGATGGCACCAGAGAGTGCAGCTCCACCCACGGGAAGAGGAGATCACACCCCGCCCCCCTCATGCCACAGAGAGCCTTAAGCGCACAGGCTCGCTAGCCCTGCATGTAACATAATGCAAGGCCAATTATGTTAGGATCTGCGCAGCTTTTTAGCATATATATTTATCTATAGTTTAATTTAGTAGCTGTATGTCTTGTTGACATACAGCCTTCGATTAACATGAGGAGTCCTAAAGGGACACCTCAGGGGTTATTTAGTTTATAATGTAAAGTAAAAAGGAAAGTCCTTGTGGACCTAGTTTTAGTATAAGGCTATTTGGGTTGGAGTCTTTTTATTTCAGGTAAATTACCATCATATTATGAATATGTAAAAGCCGGTCAGTGTTGGCTCTGCTAACATTCACTGGCAACTTATTATATTTTCTTTAAGTTTTCAGGATCCACTGGTGATTCGTGAGGGGGGGGGGGGGATTTTCCCACTCCCCCCACCTTAGAGTGATGTGCAAACACCACTCTGGTTAATCAAGCGTGGATTGAAGTCAAAGAAAGATGTCCTGCCCCCTCTCAACTAGTATTTTCTCTACCTATTAACAAAGAGCATGGTTTCCACCCATCTGTCTCCTGTAGCATTTTCTGATAATACAAACAACAATTTTTAATTATTTCCTGTCGAAAAGGTTTTTTTTATGGTGTTTGCCGGTTTTACCCTCTCTCTTCTTAGTATAGTAGTTTAGCTATAAGTACACTTAGGGAGGTTTTCATGGCCGAATCGTGGCCATGGCAGGCCAATCTCTTGCTGCCACGATGTATGTCTCCTTGCATGATTTCCTTTCCTTGTAGGCGTATGGGGCTTAGCCTTGAGACACAATTAACTCTTGTCCCTACAGCGGGTTCGCACACAACAATTAGTGTTAGAGTAGGTTAGAAAAAAAAACACCACTGGCAGGTGGAATATATGTCTGTGCACACTCGCAGAACGACAGTTCATTCTCCACAGCTCGCTACACCACCTCATGTGCTGGAGCGCTCTGCAGACATCGACGCCCTCTAATAGGACCACAACTACCTACCGGACTTCTTTAAGACCTTCACCAGACACCCCCGAAGAAGTCCTCATCCCTTTAATACCCACTACCCTTCTGGTAGTGCCACCCGAGTCCCTTCTGGACAACAGCATCGAGTTAGTTAGGGTCAGCTAGTATCAAAGCTACCTAGCCGCATCTGCTCTTGTTTAGTTAGACACAGGTACACTTCACCTGGTTTACCATTGTCTTATTCCGCTACAGTCTTTATTAGAGGTTAGTACGGGCCACCAAGTCTATTTACNCTTCACCTGGTTTACCATTGTCTTATTCCGCTACAGTCTTTATTAGAGGTTAGTACGGGCCACCAAGTCTATTTACTCACGGGAACAAAAATGTTTCCAGTCGAACCTCCGAGTACTGATTCTAGGGTGACTATGAATTTTATCCCCCGTAGACGTCCGCTCACCAGGGCAAAGCAGGTGACCGCATCATTACAACCCAATTGCCATACCTAGAGTAGGTCTACAGGCTCCCCTAATCGGGCGCACGTACATCGCAAACACACCCATTAGATGGCCACCCATACTGTGCACTTGGTGTACAGTATGGTACAGCCCAAATCACTAGGAACTCAATCCACAAGGCGATTAGTCAACCAGCCCAGCCAATTCACTCCAGGCACTGTACTGTCGCCGGAAGGAGTGGTAGACTGGTTCTGGAGGTCTGCCCACCTTGGAACCGCACCCATGTCACTGTCGGACATCTGGGGTAAACCCACAGCTCTAACCACCGTGCTGAATTTCCACCAGTTGGAGTAATAGAGTACGACTATTATTACACCTAACTAGGGATCCTCGTCGTCGCCTGCTCTTCCTTAGCGTGGCAGACCTTAGTTCCTACCTATATGTCATACACCCATAGGAGTGGTGCGAAGTGGCAAGCTAGGGGGGCAGCTACTTCCTCCGAATCTAACATCGGGCTGTAACCCAGCCTGAACTGCCCTCTGCATC
>NQII01003535.1:231759-256723 GCA_002778355.1 Clitarchus hookeri
TTGGCGAGTCGCATCAAGTCGTCGACTTCCGTCAGGAGCTCCATGTCTCACTGGGTATAGCGAACCCGTGGTTCCAGCAGCCTTCCGCGGGCTACCATCAGCACCACCTCCGTCTAAGGATTGGGCACGATTTCTGGTCGGCTCCAGCAGCAACAGTAGCTAAGTCAGGAGTCACCCCATGCCACGCGCAATAGGCTACAGGTTAACCAGTGGCTGTGTGCAAACCCGTAGTACGAAGGACAGTTTAGCCCACAACAGACTTTGTGCCATGCTGGTAAGCCACAATCCCTGGCTTATTTACTGGCCGGGTTCCGGCGATGAGCCAATAAAGTCATCAGTAATATCGCTCGTGTTTCTGATCGTTACACACAACCTTGCCCGACCGTGTCATCATCGTCAGCCACCCGACGTCACACATTAAAAGAGTTTTCGTGGCTCCCTACGTGAAGCCAAAGCACTTAATAAAGTAGTATTATTAAGCAGAACTAGGCCAGCACGACCCTGAAAACCAGTTAATTTAGTCGGGAGTCAAACCGAAATCAGTCAAACTTTGGGAATCTGAAAACACTTCGTGGTGCTCAGTTCTAACTAGGCGAGATGTCAGATACGGAAGCTAGCATAGCCGACCAAGGAGATGCAACAAACACCATGGCTGATGTCCCTACCGAACAGCCCAAAAGTTGCCATTTAGCCACTTGCCCTGGCTCGGGGGTAAATATTGTTAGCACGCATTGCCAACACAGCTTCCATTACCTCTGTTTGGAATGGACAGACGAGTCCAGGTACACAGGCGGACTAGAGTTCAGTTGTAATGACTGCCGAAACCGCCAGACTGCATATTGCAGCTGGCTTACTTGCACCAGGGAAGCAATTAATATGGTACGAAGCATTGTCTGTGCGCAGACTTACCATCACATATGCATAGACTGGCCAGATAAGCGAATCACGAGACCAGGCCTCATGTATAGGTGTGAGGTTTGCCGATGTGCGGAGGAATACCGACCTGAAAATACTGGCATTTACCATAGCATAATGACCACATGGTGTAGCGACGGGCCTCAATTTTCGGAATTCGCAGGAAGAACATACGAAGACCCTATAACGTTTATCCTAGACTGCGAAAAGGAACTGCGTGATAACGAGGTTCCAACTAAACAATGGCTTGGGAGGACACAGAAACAATTAAGGGGAAAAAGCTCTCTAATAGTGGAATAAATATGGCGAGTTTATAACTGAGCGAGGGCAGCTGTGTTCGCGCCTTACCACTCAGTTTTCAGGCGAAGAGGTAGTAGCCCAACTAACCACCGAATTTCATAGCTGAACCCAGGCCCCCGAGGAAGAGGGAGAGATTTTCGTCAGGCGAAAAGTGCTGATGTGTAATAGAATTTTCCCTGAAGAAAACGAGGAAAGCTGCATACGCCACATTACATGCATGCTTCTTCTCAAATTGCGGAATTTATTACAAATTCCGAAATCGCTAATGGTCGATGAGGTAGAGGAAAGGGCGCATGAAACAGAAATGACAAGGCACAAACTCTGCTAGACAAGACACGCGCCAGTAAAAGCAAGTAGCCTGATAAGCAGCCCGAGCGAAAGGGGAACCCTCCCCCTTCGCGTCCTACCAACAAGATGCTCATTAAGTGCTGGTTCTGTTCGGAATGGCACTTTAACCGAGATTGCCCAGTCGAGCAGGCAGACCTGGGGGTGGTTTGGGAAGAGGGAACAACGAGGGCTCCTAACCCCCGCAGAGACGAACAGAGGTTAAAGGACCCAACCAGGCGCGGGAAACGCTGCAGCCATCGTGCGAAGCGGGTCACCACCACCACCACCACCACCACCACCACCGGGAACCATGGGTCCATCTTCTTCCAAAGACTAGCTGAAGAAAGCGACCCACCCGAAGACGCGCACATAGAGGTGTAAATCAACGGACATAGGACACTCGCCCTACTATATTCTGCTGCTACTGGTAACTTTATAAGAAGTGACTTGCTCACCCCTGCACAACCACTTCACCCACAAAACCAGTTGGTGCACATGGCACAACACGACCAGACCCTTAAGGTCGACGGCCGGGCTACTCTGACAGTAGGGGTAAACTGTCAAGACCACTCAACCGAATTCGTAGTCTCGCCAAATATTACTGAGGCGGTAATATCAGGCCAGCCATCGCTACATCAACAGCAGTGCGTTATGGATCACGGCCAGCAACGGATCTATATTGGCCATTAGAACAGGGTGGTAGTCAATTGGGAACATGGCCTGGATGTGGCAATAACCCCCCCCCCCTCCTGCGCAGACGATATAATTAACCACCAACTTACAGAACCAGAATTCGCCCAACTTCGTCAGATATTGGACGATCATGCTGGAGATTACGGCCAAGGAAGTTCGCTACGTCATACGTGTAGCATCCAGCATGAGGTTTGGCCTACCACGATATGCCCTTCTACAACCAAGCACACAGCGTGTTCGCCTGAAGGTGACATCTGATTATGGAACAGGTGAAAGCTATGAAACAACAGGTGACTTTGGAACCATCTGACTCATCCTACAATTCCCATTTTGTTTTGGTCTCTAAAGAAGATGGGCAACACAGATTTTCTGTCAACTACAAAGACTTGAATGATGTTACACACCCTCTACTGCCATCGGCAATCAACCTTATGAATACTCTCAGGGATATAGGGGAAGCAAAAATCTTCAGTACCCTTATATTTAATCAGGGCACTGGCAGATTTCATTGCATCCAGACAGTATAAAGTATACGGCTTTCACCACTCCAGAAGGTGAAACCTTACAGTTCCAGGTAATGCTCTTTGGATTAAAGAGTGCCCCTGCCACCTTCCAGATACTAATATTGGTGGAGGTCCTCACGGGCTTCATCGGCTAATTTTGTTTCGCCTACCGTGACGACGTAATTGTGTACTTCAATTCCCGGGAAGAATACTACGGACACCTCCAGAGGGTATTTGAAAGGCTAGAATTGCATGGCTCAACCTACAAATTGTCTAAGAGCCATTTCGGGAAAACCACCATAGATTACATGGACCATGTAATCACCCCCGAAGGGAACTACCCCCAGGCAACTTTAATACGAACTTTAGAGGAGGCAGAAGAGCCCACTAATGTCGCTTCTTGGTCCTGTGCAACTGGTTGCGAGACTATGTACTTGATATTTCCCGCAAAATGGCACCCCTCAACCCCCTACCAGAGAAGGAAACACGTTGGTTGGGATGGGAAGAACACAGCAATGTACTTCGCACCCTGAAGAGAAGCTTCCAACTCATGGGAAAACTCGATAGACCCCAAGGGGAGAGCATCCTTATACTACAAACAGACGCCTAGGCGCGCCTGCCAGAACAGGCAGGGGGTGGTACTATACCAGGAGGACTCCACCGAACGATCCCAGGTCATCGCATATGCCAGCACCCGTTTCAACATCACGGAACAGATATATCATATTAATGAACGAAAGGGCCTCGCCGTGATCTGGGCAGTGAGGAAGTACCAACATCACCTAGAGGGGAAGCAGTTCATACTCCACACATACAGAAAGGCCCTCCAAAGACTGCGCGAATCAAGAAACACCAATACCAAGTAAGGAAGATGGGAAATGTTCCTAACGAAGTTTGTTTGATTTTGAGGTTTAGCACTGCCCGGGCAATTCATATGATCTGCTGGATGCCTTATCACGCCAGCCACACCTCGACATAGCAAGGGGGGGGGGGAGATAAAGAATGGGAGAGAATGACCCCTCCTTCTGCCCCTTCAAGAAGTCTCGAGTAACACATCTGGATCCTCCAGCTACAACTCAGCCAGTATCAAATCAGCTACCACCAACATAAAGACCCAGATACCCAACGTCTCCTCTAGAACCAACCCCATCGATTTGAACTTCGAGACGATGTCGTCTGGTCTCGAAGTGGACAACCTGGGGCCCCGTGGAATATCTGGATACCACGAAACCTGAGGATGGACTTGTGCCGTCACCACTATGATCACTAACAAACCGGGACATAGGAGAACACTACACATGGAATGGGATAAGCCGGGATGTACGACATTGCATCAACAACTGTAAGGTGAGCTGTCATGGCACAGCCTACCCCGTTCTCCAACCTGCAGGAAAATTCAGTCGGCCTCATACCGCTGACGTGAACCACGTATACACGAGCTCATTGTGCCCGAGCTCCTTGTGCCCACTGACCTCTACAGTCACATCAACTGTACCAGCTACACCAGGCCACACCAGCCACATTAGGCCAAGAGTGCGCAATGCAGGTTGACAAGAACGGAACTTGTACCTTCTTGCCAGCAAGGATTACGTAACTGCAGAGACCACCCTACTTATTTATTACTAGAGGTAACTCTTATAATAAATAGTTAAGCGATCCGAAACAGTGTATACTCCAAAGCCACAGCCGTTGGGTGCACGTACAATTGGTCATTACACCGTATCAGCTCGCGCCGTGACATACGATGTGACGCACCACCAAGTGGCGTTGAACTGACCTGTAACCGAAGCTGAATAGCTAAAAGCCCCAAAGTGAAAACCAGTAGTGTGCAGCATTTTTCCAAACACATCAAACAATGTCATTTCATTCACAGCTACAGTCAGGGGTGTGTTTTATTGTATTAAGAGCAATCGAGCATGGCAACCCACACCCCTTTGCCCAGGTGTATTCCTCGATCCCTTCAGGAGACAGCCACCTGACAACACTGTAGCCAGTGAAATTCAAACCCATCACAGGAAGTGAAATACAGACACTTTCCCCAAGAAAACACTTTGGTGTATTCAATGTTTAGTTCTAAAAGAGCAATTATGTTTTCAAAAATGGATATTGCCTATAAATGCCTCCATCCTTGTAACTTGTCATTTAGTGCTGTGACACTCCCCGTCAACTTCACAAAATCAATCTTAACAGACATTGGTTAATAAACGGGGGTGTCACAATTGTGTTTCATTGAATTTATAGAATTTTTCACCACTGCCATAATATTACATGATTTTGATGTCATGTTTTTCGATTCGGCGTTTGATGCTGGTTATCGTCACTTGTGACAGAAGCCGATGTCACTCTGTCAGTTCGATTAAGCACTCGGGCCAGAGCGGCGGCATTGGTTGCCCGCTCCGCGAACCCCCTCCGTACCATCATTTAGGCTGTCATCACTTCACTGCAATAGTTAATTAATTAACTAGAACATTTGATTTCTTTTATTTATTTTAAGTACCGAGGCGAGAACCACCTGCACTCTCACTAGAGAGCTTAACGCTACCACATATCTGCATAAAACCACGCTAATTTTCACTCTAAGGTCACTGGCATGCTATAAGTGCTGGGTCGGTTTTCTTTCACTATTCACATGTAATAAAGCACAGTGAATAAACAGCTTTGCAAAGTTCATTGTGCGTTGATTATGGTCTTCCGGGACACATAGGGCACTACACCCTTTGTAGTACATCCCACAATTTCTGGTATATTTCAGGCGCACAAGATGGCCTACAGTCTCGTCATAAGGTGTAAATAGTGTAACAGTAAGTACGTGACAACAACATCTGCTACTGGCGGAGGATTCCAGGGCTCCCTTGGCCATCGACCGAATGACCCGCATCACTAACTTTCCACTGGGTAATGGCGCCAGGCAATTTTACACTCAACCAGCCCTGGGTCACCTCGACCACGTCACCGCCTGAACCCACTTGGCAGCCGATTTAATAGGGCTGCACTCCAGAAGTACGAAAGGAAACCAATACCTACTGGTAGTCACATACCTGTTTTGCTGCTGGGTGGGAGCATTTCCCCTACCCAGTCAGGAGAGACATAACATTATCAAACATTTTGAAACTTAAATTTTCTCTCACTGGGGGTACCCACGGGCCATACTGACTGACAATGGTACTCAATCTACAGCCACACATGGCGAACGGCCTGCAATGCATGGGAGGTAGAGACATGGACTACCTCCCGATACCACATGCAAGCTAACCCCACTGAGCAGAGAATCCAGCAACTGAAGAAGAACCTCCATCTCAGCGTGGGCGAAGATCATTGTCACTGGGACAAGCATCTGCCCAACATTCTCTTCACTCTCAGGGGAAGAAACAATGAGGTAGTAAATACCAGCCCCAGCCAGCTCCTCCTGGGACGAAATATTCGCCGCCCAGGTGACTGGCAGTGGGAACAGGCTTCCACAAAGATGCCACAACCAGAGGACGTCAGGTTGGCAGCCGTGGCCCAGATCCACGAGGGCGCACGCTGCCCAAGATCATTACATAGCCCACAAGTACCCAAAACCAAGCACCGGGGTGAGAGGCTTCCAAATGGGCGAGACTGTGCTTATCTGCAGCCACCCACTAAGTAAGGTCACTGACAAGTGTAAAGGACCCTACACGATTGTGGTACATTAATACAATGTGTACTGGGTAGAGGATGCTAGGGGACGAATCCACAAAGTAACCCGAGGGCAGATAAGCCCTTGCCCCACCAGAACCCATGATCGCGAGGCCGAAGCACCGGAATCAGAGGGAGAAAAATATGAGGAAGGAAAGGATGACGATCCCCAACCACGGATGCCTGCCGGGATCGAGCCACCTACATTCCTAGAGCCAGAACTCCGATTGGACACTGTCCAGTTGAGTCGACGACGACTTGGTGTGGGTCGCTAGCGGTCTTGTAAGGTGGCTGAAATAGGGACGAGATGAGGCTTCGCCTGTTGTCGGGTGGCTTGAGCTCGTTCTCGGGGGGTTATGCTGCAGAGGGCAGTTGGGGCTGAGTTACAGCTCACATTGCATTCGGGGGCCGTATCTGCCTTCCTAGCTTGTCACTTCACACCACTCCTATGGGCGTATATCATAGAGGCAGGGACTAAGGTCTGCCATACTAAGGTAGAGCAGGTGACGAGGATCCCTAGCTAGGTGTAAAGCCAGCCGAGGACGAGCCACCCAGAATCGTACCCGATTACACCAACCGTCGACAGTTCAGCACTGTGGTTAGAGCAGTGGGTTTACCTTGAATGTCCGACAGCGATATGGGCGTGGCCCAAATGTGGGCAGACCACCTGAACCAGTCTATCACTCCTTCCGGCAACAGTTCAGCATGGTAGATGGAATGAATTTGCTGGTCTGGTTTACTAGCCACCTTGTGGATTGAGTATCTCGTGCCTGGCTTAATTCCATATTGTATACTAGGTGCACAGTATTGTTGGCCGGCTAATTGGTGTGTTCACGATGTATGTGCGCCTATTTAAGGGAGCTTGCAGTCCTACTATAGATTCGGCTATTGGGTTGTAATGTGCAATGACACAGTCTCTTACTTTCCCTGGTGGTTTTATGTCTACGAGGGATAAAAATCGCAGTCATCCTAGAATCAGTACTTGGAGGTTCGTTGCAAAACGTGTTTATTCCCATGAATAAATAGACACAGTGGTCCATACTAACTCCTAACTAACAAAGATTGTAGCAGAAATAGACCAGGTTAAGGGGAGCTGTGTCTAAACTAAACATTTCAGATGTGGCTAGGTAGCTATGATACTAACTGACGCTAACTAACTCGATGCTGTTGTCCAGAAGGGACTCGTGTGGCACTGCCAGAAGGGTAGAGGCTGTTAAAGGGGTGAATACTTCTTCGGGGGTTGCTGGTGAATGTCTTTACGATGTCTGGTAGTTAGCTGTTGTTCTACTGCAGGATGTTGATGTCTGCAGAGAGCTCCAGCACATGAGGTGGTGTAGCGAGCTGTGGAGAATGAACTTCCGATCTGAGGGTGTGCATGGACATATAATCCACCTGCCCACGGGCTCTCTGTGGTGTGGGGATTGCGGGGTGAGCTCCTTCTCCCGTGGGCGGTGCGCTCTCTGGTGCCATCTCTCGGTCTGCGGCGAATGGAGGTGTCTCTGTCATGCGGGGTTGCATTTGTGGCATGAGCTTAGGCACTTTGCTGGGCTGCTTGGCTGGCTTCTCTCACACGTGAGAGGTTGACGTGACGTCTGACACAATGGCGAAACGAAGTTGGCTGACGTGCCCGTGGGGAATGCTGGTAGGCTCTGGTAGCAAGTCGTTCAGGGTTCAAACCCCTCTTGGGGTGGTGTGATGATATGTGAAGATGAGACGAATTCGTGTGTAGATAAATGTCATACACATCATGTGTCAAACTTCTTTTATTCTTAATACACTTTTATCTTTGGAAGAAATAGAGTGTGGCATATGTTCTGATTATTTTCAGTTCTAATACATCTTCGATGTGTTAAATAGTATTGAATTTGGTGGCAAAGTATAAAAATTGTTCTTATCAGTGCTGACATCGGACATATACACTTAGTTCAAAATACATTTTCCAACATCTCATAAATCAGTTAGTTTTTAGAATGACACTGGGCTTTATCTCTATGACTACACTACCATTTTGTCTGATCCCAACGAAATGAAGGATGGAGATTATAACATATTATGAGCAAAATTGTATCGCAAGGTTGTTTTTTTTTTTTTTTTTTAAGAATAACAGCTTGGAATAGTAGAAAATTTGTAAAATGAAACCAGTGATATGATTAAACATTTAATAGAAAGATATTGTTTTTGTAAAGGTAAAACTACAGACATCCCATAAAGTTGATAAGATTAAATTGGGGTTGATAAGTGTAGTTTTACCAAGAAGAAAGCGGAATGGGTAAAACGTTTTCACGAAATATACATTGATGACTACATTTGGCTCACTAAATCACTTTTTTTTTTTTGGTTGGTGGGGGAGTTATCTCTACTTACTCACATTCTGGTAAATATGGTCGCGGTTGTCGAGTGTTGAGGGGGGTGGGGTTTGAAGTTGGCTATATCAAAAGCTTGGGGCTTGTTTAAACTGCCAGCCACCGCTGATTTCTGTAATAATGGAAGAGTTGTAAAAAGTACATTTTTATTTTTGGGGTATTTTCAGTCCTAAATTGTAGAGTGGAATATCCAAAGAAGCTAAGTAACAAAATATTTCTTCTGAGAAAATGGGGTTGGGTGAAGGGTGGGGGAAAGAAAAAATGTCAACCAAACAATGCATAATATTCCCACAAAAATTGTAGTCACAGTATGGTGTGATCAGTTTCCCATGCAAACATTTCAACTTGATACATACATGCACAGTTAGCACACAGAATGGGGTTAGGTTAAGTGCCTTGCTAGTTCCATTCTAAAGGAAGTAAATAACAAATATCACATAATGTGTACAGCAACATGGTTTATTGTTTTTCACAATGAACTGTTTTATTGTTTTCATTACATGAAAATGTTTTAAAATTGTCAAAATATGTTCAACATTTCTGTTTTGCCATTCTTTTAGGAGTTACACCAAATATATCCATAAATGTTTGTTTGCATACACAATGTTGTTTCCCAGTGTCATCTGGAACTGTGAAATATAGAGTAGCTTACTTTCAACTTTATGCAGGATCGTTGCATTGTCTATTGCAACGTCTCTGGCCATGTGGAAGCTCTACTAACCCCACCAGGTTGTTCCCTTGTGTGTTCATATCCTGGTCATTAAATATTTCACACAGAGTATGTTTCACATTCACTATTTCCTTGCAGTCGATTTTGCGTTCGCATGTCCCCTGCAAAAAATAAAACACATATTAGACATCAAGAAATTGATACTGTAAAGGCGCAGTTTTCTTTGTGCATGTATAGAAAACTGCCCTGCTTTCCCCTGCGACCTCATTAATCTATGTCAAACCCAACAACTTGGTGTGGTAATAATGTAATTAATGTATGGAAACCCCAAAATTATAATTTATAATATTTCAAATACACAGTGATATTTCAATATGTATAACATGGCCTCCCCTGTTCCAAAATACTTGTTGGCAACACTACGAAATCATCATTTTGATATTACTAACCGGAGGAGAAGGTGGAAGTTTTTTTTTTCCTAACCTACTTTAAAAACTATGTGTTATTTGGGCCCGCGGTAGGTACGGGGGATTAATGCGTCTCAAGGTTGAACCTCATACGCTTAAAGGGCAGGGAATCTCATGCAAAGGAGGCGTGCATCGTGGCGAGGAGGGATATTTGGCAGCCATGGCCGAGTTTAGGCCATGGACTACATCCCTAAGGGGGCTTATAGCAAAGCTATAGTTAAAGAAGGGAGAGGGGAAAAAACCCGCATAGACACGGTAAAAATCCTCTCGACAGAAAATAAGTTCAAACTTATCATGCATTAAAAAATGCAAAAGGAGACAGCAGGTTTGGTAACATGCTTTAAAAAGGGGAATTGAGCTCTAGAAGAGAAAATGGCTGTGGGTGCAAGCACCCTTGGGGTATAAATGCTGTCAATATGTCTGCGCATATGTCTGCACAGTAATATTAACAGCAGCTACAATTGCAGGGCCATCCTGCTTCTCGTAGTGTGCATCGGGACCTGGACGGCTCAATTCTGGCAGCCAACTCCGTCTTCCCTCGTCCGTGCTGACGCCAGGAGCTCCACGAGGGTGAAGGTGGAGAGGACTTTGCGGGTAGCCACCCCCTCTCCACATCCTTCAAAGTAGTCGGTGGTCCTGCGTGTTGCCAGCCCTGCGGTGACACTGTGACCTACCAGGTCTGGAGGCGAATCAGCTGGCCCGGCGTGGAGACTGGCGCCAGCAGCTTCGGAGTTCCGACGCATTCCATGTCCTTTCCAGAGTCATCTTCTATTGAGCCACCCAGGTACCCGATGTCTACGACGACGGCGCTGTAGCACCGGCCAGTTGGTCCGCGGGCTGGTATTTGAATATTCCCAGCCACTCCAGAGCCTGGAGATCCCCTATCCGCCACCTGGGGACGCGACGAGTTGCGGAATAGTCGCCGCGCCCTAGCTGCTGTAGTCGCCCCGTGCTGACAGATGTCCGCATCCTTCGCTGGTCCCAAATCGACGGGTAGATCCCGGAGCGGCGCAGCCGCCAGCACGATGTTCACTCCACGACAGCCAGGCTCGTGAGAAGGTGGAATATTTTGTTATACGCCTTTATATTATCCTGGTGTTATACTGAATAATTTTCCAAGCACAATTTTTCTCTTGTCCACTATTAAAAGCACGTGTATACGTCATTTTAAGCATGAAAGATGGCAGACTGATGATATAACGCATATATAGGCACTTGATACATTTCGTGGAACTTAGCTCATTTAGGACTTCCAGCAGGTGGTGGATATAAACCTGCTGCCATCTTCCTGCAGTCATTTCAACCACTAGGAGTTGACTTGGCGCGCACTGCTTGTAAGGGTACAGTAGTATTGGCACTTAGACAATTTGGAGCAGTAAAACTCATTTTCCTTATTTTGCATTTACTAGAGCTCCTTTAGAAATTTCACTCTACAATTATTAATGTTCCGGGGTAATTCTTCATGCCGGGAGTGTTATCCACCTTGGTATTGAAGCAGATGAAACGGAGTTCAACAGTTGTAACAGTGTGTTGTTACTCATGCCTCTCATTGCATCAGACATTGCATATCATTATGATACAAAGGGGTGAAAGGCAAACAGCACAGATGTCATTGTGCCGATAGTTCAGCCTCATTTAAATGGGGACTGACAATTGTTGTGAATATGTTCATGTAGTGGAGGCCTAGCAGACTGCATGATATATACACTGAAGAGCAAAAAAAAACTGGTACACCTGCCTAATATCGTGTAGCCCCCCCCCTCCTAACCAGTGCCGCAAGACGACGTGGCATGGACTCGACTAATGTCTGAATGTATGCAGGAGGCAATTCACACCATGAATCCTGCAGGGCAGTCCATAAATCCAATCTGTGCAATTTGAGAAAGGGTTTCACGTCTGTCAAGTTTAATGATTCTCATCAGTCGTCGTTTGTCCCGTTCTTTCACGATCTTTTTCCAGCCGCAGCGATGTCGAAGATGTGATGTTTTACCGGATTCCCGATATTCATGGTACACTCGTGAAATGGTCGTACGCGAACATCCAAATGTTATCACTACCTCGGAGATGCTATGTCCGATCTCTCGTGCGCCGACTATAACACCACTTTCAAACTCACTTAAATCGTGATAACCTGCCATTGTAGCAGCAGTAACCGATCTAGCAACTTTGTTAGACGCTTGTTGTCTTATATAGGCGCTGTCGACCGCATCGCGTTACTCTGATTGGTTCCATACCTCTGTTATTTTCATACTCACGCCTATACAAGTTTTTTTTGGCTCTCCAGTGTATATTAAAGCTGGCTCAAAAGTCGTACATGATTTTCTTGTGCAGTTTGACTTCCTTATCCCATTGATTGTATATATTTGCAAATATTTCTTGCTTGCATGTTACCAATATTAAACAGTGCCTTACCAAGGAGGAACAGTGCTGTGAGCTAGAAAATTACAGGTGAGGTGTTATACAATATTTCTAAATGAAAAACTCATGCGTTTGTGCAGCAGAGTCCCTTGCATTTTTCATACAAGAATATAGAGGCTGCAATACCTCTGGCAGTGTTTAATATAATCGCGCCAACCTAAGAATGGACTTCGCTCCGCCTACCCAAGTGAAAGAGAGAGATGGAAAAACTTGCAAAGCACCAACCGCAGGTACAGTAGCTGGCATGGGCGGACGAATTTGCAGGCACTCCCTCCCACCTGCCGTACCACTGTCAAAGTGTTTCCTTTCCCGGGGAGAAGTGGCCCAACATTGGCAGAGCTCCCAAGTCCTAAGTTATAGTGGCGCTACTATAGTTGGTGTGCCTCACCTTATTTTTGGTATGCCAAGAGATATGTGATTACTTAAGTATCTCTAATTTTGAGATTGAGCTTTGGTTAGCCCAGATATTGCATTTAGTTAGTTAATTTATTCGAGGGAAATATTTATCATGTAGACAGTTAGTGGTGTCTGCTCTCGACTTCCTGCCAATGCCATACTGCCGCAACTTATTCAGCAACCAATATTCAGTCAGTCAGTGCGTGTCTGCCCATGGCATTTATGTAGTCAGAACCAGCCCTAGTCAAAAAGCTTTGTTACTGTGCTCACCTTTCTCCTGAAAATGACACTGTTTATTTTTCTTTTAGGTTAACAATACACGTATTATCTTATGTATTGAAACATTTAATTCTTAATAGTTTCCTTCCTATTTTATTAACTTACATAATTCAATGCCAGCCTAATTATTATTAGATATCTTCTGTTATTCTGAAGATATGGCTTGACTTTCAGTAGCTGGAGTAGGAAAGGGGTAGAAGGAATTTCTTGCTGGTGCTCTTGAGGGACGGGGCCTATATACCCTTTCCAAGGAAATCGTCTGCTCGTTCTCATTCTTGTGCAAGATTCTTACAGCTAATCCTCTCAGAATTACCTCTGTTTGTCTGCTGCATCAATGTGGAGGCCGGTCCTTCCCCACCAGAACATGCTAACCATTGCTTCAGAGAAATATTACAATAATTACTAACATACTTTTTAATAACTATGCTTGATACAAGGCTACAAGAAATGAAAGGTGGCGTGGTTAAACATGCGGCACTACGAAGTATTCGAATATCTAATGAACTTAAAAACATGAGAAGACTGCTGGAATGCAAGAAAATGAGGTTTTCCTACTGCCAGTGTCATTGTGTGGGATATCAGTACAGTGATTGTGCAAAAGGCATTTGTAAACATCTGACGATTGTACACACTGACAAGGAACAGAGCATCAACACACACCAATGCAAGGATAGACACGTACACAGCATGGTCATCATAGACGGTGTTTATGGCTTGAGCTGTTACTGGATATTATTCATAACCCTTGCTTATATTTAACTGAAAGATGTGTTGCCTGCCAGTGATAAATTGGGAATGTTTTATAGCCTTCCTACATATTATGGCATATCTAAGCAAAACATGTTCCAACTTCTCCTCGGTTTGTTCACGAGGTCTTTTGTCAACAGCAGGTACAATTAGTATATTTTTCCAGCGAGGGTTCGTATTTAAGATACACTGTGCCATACCTCCTCGGCTACTGCTCCCACACCTACAACAGAGTGAAATATGCCTTGGTGGCAGCATTTCAGATTTATAAAATTGTTGTTAGAACACACTATAATTTTTTTTGTTCCCTAAGATTATTAATGTTAGAGAGCTGGTACTTTTGTTACATCTACAGTTATGAGATGGCTACAGCCAGGGAAATGAATGGGAATTTTTCTACGTGATTAAGTTTTTCTAATTATTTTTAATTATCCTGTGCAAAAATGTTTGATCTTCTTGTTATGGTAGCTTTCTGAAAGGAACATTCGCTGAATGCCCATGCAGTGTTTTGTAAATTATTCAGTTGTTTACAAAATTTGCAACAGCATCTAAAATCTAGCCAACTATGCAAATGGCTGTGTTGGTTTCCTTAACACATCTCTATTTTTTTTATAATTATTTCATCTAGTAGGTGCAGGTTATTCATGTTAATCATGTCTGAGATTACAGTGAAACGCCCGTAAGCCTTATACATATAAAATATAGTCGTTTTTATAACAAATAACTTAGAATAGTTTTTATAATAATGTGTTTTTTGTGTGCAAGCAGCTTGTTTTGTAATTTGTATAAATATTGTATGCTTTGGCATTATCCTGGACCATGCTGCACTCAGTAGTCTTGAATGCCAGCTGGTGAGTTAGCGTGTAAGCAAGTATTTGTGGCATTTAAAACAAGTCTCTGAAAGACACCTCCCTGGTTCTATGAAAATTTTTGGAGACTTAAGTAATATATGTGTTCGTATGCTTTTACTGTATTAATGCCTGTGCATTTTAGCAATATGTTAATAGTACCACACACAATTTTTAAAGCTAGGAAATCTATTTTATTTTCATTACAAAAGTAGGTAGGCCCTATGTACATTAATAGAGGAATTACTAAAATAATACTTATTCCATACTGTACGTTTGCTTTGCACCATTGATACACGTATTACACGACTCTTCCAATTCCTTTTATTTAAGTGGTTAACTGCAAGAGTAAAAGTTGCTAGAAATATTTTTATTAGTTTGTGTTCAAGGCTTCAATTGAATAAAACATACGAAAAAAATACATTTTATTGCATTAACACACATAGGCCAGGGAAAAAATGTGGTAGACAGGAAAAACATGGTAAAGACAGGGTATTTTGTTTTGCTTTGTGTAGCACCCTGAGTCAACCTTAGCAAGTAATTAGCATTTTATTACCACTGGTTGTACATGGCGCACTCTTGAAAGTACTGTGTTACGATTGGGTTACATTTTATAAATTAGTTTAAAAAATTTCTCAAAAAAAAAAAAAAAAAAAAAAAAAGAATATTTGGGATAGTTAACTATTTTAATCATATTTTGAATTTGTAAGTGAACCTAAATTTTTAATGAAATATGGCATAATTTTTGCAAAGTCACATTTAAGGGACATTACTGTTAATTAAAAATAATAATAATCTGTGCATTGTGTGGGTATCGCCTATTCTTGCTATCACGTTGACAGTTGGGAAAATGGTTTAGTATTTCTTATTATACACTATTCTTCATAGCTTGCACTGTCTTTCGTTGCTTGCCTCATCCAAAATATATACCTTAAAATATGTGCAATATTAAATAAGTAAGAATTTAAACAGAACTCACGTGCTATTTGCAACGAGATGGGCTAGGCTTATATTGACTGTGGATAGCAAATGGCCAACATCCTTCTCGTGCCTCGGCTGCTGAGGAATGATGGAACCGTGGCTGGCCGTGGAAGCCGATTAGATTCAACTGTATCTGACCCAGGGAAGTGATCACACCAAGGTGGTGTTGGCAGATGAGAGAAACAAATATAGCTGACCATCCAGATATGGTTATGGTGATTAAGATCCGGTTGGCAGGGGATTGGTTCTGCAGACATCATGGGAACACTATTCATGAGTGGAATATATAAGCAGGGCAGTATGCCAGGATCGACACACTGTCATCTTGGTTCAACTGGTTCAATTGGCTGGCCCGGCTATGGTAACCTCAGGTCATTAGTTTTGGAAACTTAAATCTAGATATAAGAATGCTTTACCTTCTTCTTGCTGTCAGCTTAGCCCTCACATTTCAAGGGACCCTAACTAATTAATTTTTGCCCTATTGCTTTTTATAATGCTGTAAAAAATTGTGCTTTACTCCAGACTGAGGGCAGGTGAATCATCAACTTAACTGCTGTTTCCTTTTTCTGTTTTTAAGAGTCCACATTCTCCCATGCTCTTTCACTACACTTGATACAGCTTTTGTCTAAAGGTCAAATAGTAATAAGTCCCATTTAGGATTGCCTTTAGCTCACACATTAATTTACTCTGGTTCATTGAATGGCATAAATAACTGTCAATTTAATATAATTTCTTTAAAGGAAAAAAAGTTTGCAGGTACCAAATTAAATGAATAAGGGGGATGATCAGTCACTAAACCTTGTTTAGACAAAAACTAATAAGTTGCCATGTCGGTAGTGGCATTGTCGTGCAGGATGGAGCAATTATAGAAGTATATAATATATTTTTTTACACCTGCCAGTTGTTTTAGAGGACGTAGGAAATTTATAAACAAAATTTGGAATAGAAGAAATTTAATAATGCTTGTTGCCCCATTGGAACTACTATCTCAGATCAAATGAAAAATGCTTGTACTGGTCAAGTATCCATTCAGTACTTATACACAATAAACACAAAGCTTTATAGTAACTATTTACAACAGATTGCGGTACTTGTCTCCACCATACGTGTCTATAGTGTGCGTGTGATATACATATATATATATATCACTGTTACTAAGCATTCTTCTTCGCAATAATTAAGAGCTTAGGTCATCGAAGTGGCTCAAGTGCTGGGCCACCCGGGCAGCCACCCAGGGTGCTTGCTGGCTTGTCAGGGAGTGCCAAACCAACATCAAACATTTTTGAATTTTTAAAAAAATCTATTTTTGAAATTTTAAGATTTGTTTTAATTCGGAAAATTTGGATGTACAGAATACACAGTTGGATATCATAAAATGTATAATTGAATCAGTTATTTCAGAAACAACCCATGTTACATTTTCACATTTTTAGCAAACAACAAAAAACTGTGTAGCTCACACAATTTGTGCATTAAAAATCTGGGAAAATGTACGTTGTAAATAAACTATATTTACATCATTTGACAAGTTTTTGCGGAAAATATTTCATCAGACATCAAAATATAACATTTGAAACAAATTTCATATGTGTTGTTTCTGCAGGAAATCGTTCTTCTTCAACAAAAGTAACGCATTAACTTTTTTTTTAAAACTTTTATTGCTTTCAAAAGAAGGAATGACAAAACATGTGATGGCTGAACATTCACATCTACCTATTTAGAAAAAAGAACATTCATTGGAATAAGTGTGAACTGCTCATCAAACTCCATGTACGATTGTGGTCACATCAGCTTCACTCATCTTCAAAGTCGGAGTCTAGGGTCGCAACAGCATTAGAGTTCACAGTAGGCCAGTTGAAAATCTCGTTGTAGAATGTTTCATAACCGACAACATAGTCCTCAAGTTTCTTGAGATCGCGAATCTTTTTCTCATTGATTGTGACATGGCCAGCTGGATATGCTTTGGCAGATGGTTGCGCTGGAGCAGTTTTTGTCTTTCTCAATGTAAAAGTACTTCCTAGCAATCTGGAAATGAACTCCTTGCAAACCACTTTTCCTTTTCTATCATTGTTTTACTCAAACTATTTATAGGTAGAAATCATGAAACTTTTTCTCTGATTTTTGGGAAAGCTTGTAGTGTGGTGGCCACCAAGCTTTGAAAGAAAGGATGTCGTCAGTGGTAGCGTGGTGTATGGTGAACTTTTCAGAGTTGCTAGCTTCTGAAAAGAGTTGCCTGTACTGCTGAGAAGTTCCAAAATCGCAGTCGCAAGGGAAAAAAGAATGTCCGCGAACGAAGTAAAAACAGAACTGCTGTGTGGTTCTTATTTTGACCTGCAGCCCCGTCACTAAACAACAGAAGTTTAGTTACCGTAGGAGATAATGTTTTAATGTAGTGCCATAAAAAGCTGCACACTTCGTCAGGGGATTTCTTTACGATACCCTCATGGTACAAGTACAGGTTTGCCTTGTCAGTTTTAAGGTCGTGAATGCAAAATACGTTGACCCATAACTGGCGTAAGTAGAACACTTCCTGCACAGGGATCAGAGGCAGTGGTTGATTCTGCATGAAGTCGAACGCTATCGCTACTGTGTCGTTGTCCTTGTTTTCACGTGCCTCCTTTAAGGTGGTGTAAAACTTTTTGGCACGACGTTTGTGTATCATCTGTTCTACTGCAACATTCCTCTTTGCGTTGTCACATAAAGTCGAATCCTTCATTTTGGCCGAGAAACTCTCACATTTTGAGCAGACATCCACTTGTGATCTACCGAAGGAATAGTCAAAATTTTCTTGAAAGTACATACGATAAAAGCTGTATTTCACGACACCCACGCATTCAGGGTGCTCTTGTAAAAACATCTCGTGCGTTATTTTAATGTTGAGCCTGGCATCCAAATACTTTTTTGGTTTCCCACCGTAATGAGTTTCTTTAACCTCATACTTGGAAATCTGGTTATGAATTTTTGAGCAGATGTCACTACTTATTGCGCTCCCGCTTCGGTTCAAACCTCTCAAGTCTTTTGGAGTTTTGTTTTCTACTAACAATTTGCATAGACGACGAACGCGTTCTGGAGTCACACCATACAATGTCATGAACGTGTTTTTGCAAACTGGTCGGTTTTCCGTTAACCTTAATGTTATAGGAAAAAAAATAACTTTTTTCCTTGGGTTTGTTTGTAAAACTAGTATCAGTGCTTTTAGAAGGCGCCTTTTCACCTTCATTCATATCGTTACTATCACTTTCTTGTTGTTGTAAAGGTATCCTTCTTTTGCGTCTCCTTTTTGGTGCCCTTTTCTCAATAACACTTTGCAAAAACACATCTTGAGCATTCTTACTATCGAAACTGTGGAAATAGGTCCACAACTCGTTTCGGGCTTCCTCTGAGATATTGAAGTAACAACGGTCGGCACAACTACAAGGTAGGCCTTTTGGACCTTAGACGGAACTTCCTTACCCGAATAGGCCTGGTAGGCAATCGCCTTCACTCTTGAGTTCCGGATTACATTCCTGCGATAAGTTTCTTTGTTGATCACTCCTTTTATTTTTTCCACTCGTACGCACTCGTCAGAATCACTACTTGACATGATTTAGGTACCCAACTTTCGGACAAAAACACAAACATTAACCTCCAAACACAGCACTGTGAAAAACTGAGCGAGAACTAACAAATTAATAGTAAGCATATTAGCTGTAACCTGCTACAAAAACAATGCTGCCAGCAGGCGTGCCAGTAGAATAAAAACTATTATTATTTCCCTACACTGCAGAAACAACACAAGTGATTCACATGTGTTGCTTCTGCTCTAAACACAAACTTCAATACTAGATTTCACCGGGTAGAGTTGACGTTGCATGTGGTTTTTATGCACCAAACGATGCTTCTTGGTAAATACAAATCCACTTCTAACTCAAAATGGCGGAATTTTTGTAACACGTGTTGTTTCTGAAATAACTGATTCAATTTAAATCATTTCTATCGCAAACATTTTATTCTTGCTATGTCACCTTATTTCTATTTACCTCTACTCCCCCGCACCATTATTGCTTTGCACTTATAAATAAAAATCCAAGATATTTTGCAAATAATATATATTTATATTATGTTTCACCATATGTTAAGTTACAAGCCAATTGCAGGAATATCCTTGCACTTATGTGAATGGTGAATTTCCCATGGTTATCAACCGTGGACGATGTGTATGTGGAGAGGCGTGAAGAGCAAGTAGTTAGGGGAGCATCGGAAACAGCAGTTCGCATCAACCTGCCCCGATGAAAAATTTACCTTAAGCCACCTCTGTAAGGCCATTAAATCTGTAAAACATTGTGGACAATTTTTAGACTCAAAACTTGCTCCACTTCATGTCTAGAATATATTGTTGTGGTCCAGCAGTCCATCCCCTTACTTGCTGTCACCTGCCACAGGCCCAGGCGAGTAATGCGACTGAAGGAGACTAGTCCAGAAGCAGAAGTGGGGAATTGTGATGTGTTTGGCATTCACCTGCTTTGAGTGACGTTCCACACCAGTTGGTGATGCGACACCTTTTGAGTGTTGGGCACTATCTTACTGAAAACAACCTCTCATTGCTGAATAACATCCTGTCTGGGCTTGCACAAGATCAAATAAGCTGGAAAGAATTTGCAGAGGTATAAATATCTTACTAATTAAAATGTTGAGAGTTCCTGTTGATTTAATGTGTTCCTGTGGCTATTGGCAGTGCAGAAGGAGCAACCAGTACGCTCGAAACGACTGCAGGGAGTAATCAAGGTGCTCCCAAATTAATGCTGTGGTATTTGTGATTCTTTTAGGTGACAGAATGGAGGTGGAAGGAGTTTATGAGAGAGTGACGTAGTGAGTGAGTGAAGATATATGGGCGGCTCCTAACATCGAAGTCTTGAGAGCCATTGAGGGTGAATCGAGGTGAGTATGGAGTAATGCCAGAATGCAAGGGCAGGGGAAATGGGAGATTCCAGAGAAAATCCACCGACCAGCTGCATCGTTCAGCATGATTCCCACGTGGGAAAATCTGGGGGCAACCCCGCCAGGAAATGAACTCGGTTCACCTTGGTGGCTGGCGAGTAGTCTAACCACCACACCACTGTGGCTCCTACGAGTGATGTAAATTAGGGCACTCTAATAGGTAGACTGTATAATTGTTTACAAGAGGACTAATATATTTGATTGAAAAATGTAAATTGGACATTGAGTAGTGGTTATTTGGGGGAAATTAGCCATTGCCTTTCCACTGAGGCCTGTTAGACGTTATGTAATTATATACTGTGAAAAATATATGTATGTGTATATATTTGTAGTATTGTAAATAAATTAAATTAAGATTAGTTCTTTTATTTAATTAAGAGCTCCAGCCATCCATAAGCCTGGCCATGTCAAGGCAGTCGTAATAATATGAACTGTTTATATACTTCGTGTCACAAATTAATGTTTACATTCTTTAAACTGGAACAATAAAGAAACTACACTATTGTTTGTGAAAATCGCACCACCCAGAAAAATTCGCCCGAATTAATCCAAACTCGGAGAATGTGTAGAACAGTGTAACAGCAATAAGTTATTACCATTGCAGAGAGATGGCGTACACATAGGCCTAGCAGCGCCCTCTCGTGTGTGACTGGAAAGGTCAGTGTTATGCCAAGCTCAGTCAGTGAAGAGCCATCAAACGAAGTGAAAGCAAGTGCCAGTATACCTCGTCGACGTCAAAGGGTGCTATATCAGCATGTGAGTGAGTTAGAACATGGCAGAATTATCGGTCTCCTGGAAACGGGTTTGTCATACTGTGACATTTCGGCTCTGTACATGGCATGCTGCTATGACAGTTATGCGTGTGTTGAACCAGTAGATAGAAGAGGGTCGTACGAAGCGACGAGCGGGTACTGGATCACACAATGTGACTACAGCATGGGATGACTGCCATCTTGTCCGAATAGCCGTAACGGACCACACAGCCTCGCCCACAGTGTTGGCTCAACACTGGAGCACTTCAACAGGAGTGGACCTGTCTGCGTCGACAACACTTGACGCCTTCTGCTGTGGGCTGGACTGGTGGCACGCATCCCTTTGAGTCGGCTTCCATTGTCCAGAAACCACAAACACCTCAGACTGCAATGGGCACATTAACACTGTCGCTGGCGTGCTGAGTGGCAAAATGTAGTGTTTTCGGACGAGCCCTGTTTCAACCTGTCCTACAGTGATGGCCGCATACATGTTAGATGCTACTGTGGTGACTGCAATTTGGCAACCTGAATTGTGGAGCGGTATAGTGTACGAATGCCAAGTGTGATGGTTTAGGGCGCCATTGGATATAATATGCGATCTAGACTCTTAGGTATTGAGGGCAATCTGTACAGAAACTGCTACATCAGGGAGGTTTTAGAGCCCGAGGTACTGCCCTTCCTTCGGAGAACTCCATATGCCATAGTTTAGTAGGACAATGCCCAGCCGCATGTGGCGAGGAATGTAAAAGTCTTCTTCAATAAACGACAGGAACTACTGCTTCTTTGGCCTGATATGGTTGGTCGGCGACTTGTTCGTCAGGGTTCTCCAGCAACCACTGTTGATGCTCTGTGGACTCGCATACAAACCGCGTGGAGTGAGATCACTCAGGAACATATCTAGGTCCTCTTTGATTCCATGCCATGGCATTTAGGGGCTCTGCTTGCAGCAAACGAGGGCTTCACACCATACTGAATTCTCAAGGACAGAGATCATGAACAGTTCTGTCATCCTAATAAATTGTGTATTGTGATGTACCTAATCTGTGGTATAAGGTTCATTTCAATCACATGTATCCTTCCTGGTATTGCATTTTTCACACACGTTAGTGTATTTAAGACAATCTCATGGGACAATGCCTATTTTACACTATAAGGACAACATTGTGTGTGAGTGATGTTAATAACAGTTATAAATGTTCAAGTGGAAACCCAATAAAAAAAAAACTGCAAATTACATTTTTACAAAGCCGTTGAAAGTTGGTAGCAAAAGGGACATATTGGGAGATTTACTATCTGCTAAACAATATTACATGTGACTATCCACAAAATCCATCATGATTGGAATTAGGAAGCGGTCCTATTTTAGTTTTTATTACACCTTAATAAAATTTAAACCAATGGCATGATTATATTTTTGTTACACATATCAATATTTAAACTATTTGTAAACAAGAAATTTTTCGGTTTAGTCATTCACTGGAACTGGGCGATATTTGTGCCCACTACAAATTACATGCTAGGCACGGCTTGCAACAGTTATTTTACTTGAAATAAGATGTATGGTCCTTCATCTGACACATATTTAAGCTGCTTCATGACAGCAGAATGGGCAGATTATAATAGTCCATTTATGTAAACGAAATTGTTAGAAAAATGGCAAGATATATTTTGCAGTGATAATTCATTCAGAACTGTTCATAGACCTTTATTTAGAAGTGTGTTCCGAGCACAGCAGGACAGAAGACAGAAACGCCCATGTGACAGACGACAAGCAAGAAAAATGCAATTCTTAGTAGAGAGTATGATCACCTCTAACTGCGATATAGAATGTGCAGTATCGTTTTATGCCCAGTATGAGGTTGTCAACGAGCTGTTGGGGCATCATGGCACGTTCTCTTGCGCACCGTTCACGGTTGCGGAGTCGTTGGTGGTTGATGGCGATGCTATGCTACCAGGTGTCTCCAGACAATGTCCCACAAGTTTTCAATTTTATTTAGCCTTGGGGGCCATACTGTGAATGTTTTCACACTCCAACAGGTCAGTGACAGCCACTGTAAGAAGAGGTGTAGTGTTGTCAATTATGAGGAACTCAGCGCCTGCAGCACCCCGGAAATGGTCCCCCGCGAGGAAGGATAACCTCGATAGGGATGAGCAGGGACTGAACCTTCTTGGAAGACCTGGGAGCTCCATACGGCCACCAAGCATTATGCCTCTCTAAACTAGAACTCCGCCAGCTGCAAAACTGGAGCATTTCGACAATGATGAAAGGGCGACTGAATGTTCCCCGCTCTCTCCAAATGTATGGATGTCTGAAATCGCTAGTGAGACTAAATCGGCTCTCCTCCGTAAAGAGCACCCAACCCCATTGTTAATCTCCCACTCTCCCAAGCCCTTGAGTTCCCGGCATCAGAGTAAACACAGTCACCAATGGGTAGGTATCAATTTCACACATGTTACTGGTCGCTGAGCGAGAAAGCCACCTGTGCTATCTCCTATCTATGCACAGCAAAAATTTTTTGTAAACTGAACTAAAAATTTATTGTAATAAGACAGATGCTATTACTTGTACAAACATTTTTTTTGTAAACCTGTTGCATTTGTACTTGTGCAAAAACAGGATTTGCAGAACTACAGAAACATTCTTGCAGTAATACTGGCCCTTTGTAAACCGCTGAAAACTTCTTCGAACGAGCCCAAGCGGTTTGTACTAATAGCAGGTGAGTCATCAGTTCCGAGAATTTACACAGCGCGGACAACTGTCTCGGAAGAGCAATGAAAATGTTGACATGTGTTGAAATAGCCCAGAAGGTTTTTTTTAAACACATTTCATAGCTATTTGTAGGTTTATTTGGTTTAAAAAGTGTTCACTATGTTTTTATTAAAAGCTGTAAATTTGATCGAAATTAATTTTACTATACTGTGTATGGAATTTTCGTAATCTAAATAATTAGATTCGACATATTAAATTTGATGTCATTTAAAAAAAAAGTAGTCTTGTGAAATGCCTAAAAAAATGGCACATATCAGTTATACAATGGACAGCACATCAGACACAGCAGGAGTGATGCACTGTAAAAAAATTGTGTAACTGGAACAGACATATTCGTGTATAATTACAACATTTTGTTGATTGACAGAAGTATATTTTGTAAATGTACAGCGTTTGTTCATCTGTAAGAGTAACGTTTGTGTGAATAACGAAAGAAATTTGTGTTGTTACAAAGACATGTAGTAAACAGCCGCGCGTCAACCTTCACTTCTAGGAATTCCACAAATTCCGCGAATAGCCTACCTGGCTCGAGGAGGGTTGAACTTTAAAACACTGTAACATTTGCTGTAGCAAATATCAACAAAGTGACAAATTTTATCTTGACGAATATAAAATAGTTTATAGACTTTAATTTCGTAAATGTTTGAAGTATTCTAAAATGCGTCGTTAAAAGAGTATGAACAGTGGATTCGGGGCTAAAATTTTAGATAAAGGGATACAGTAAAATCAAATATTTGATTTCAGCTTAAATAATTTTATCTTGACTATCATTATTGCACAGAACAATAAACATAAACGATATTGGAACATATTGAAATAAAAAGTCACAAGAATTAATTTCTCATATATATATATGCATATATATATATATATATATATATATATATATATATATATATAT
>NQII01003536.1:0-76256 GCA_002778355.1 Clitarchus hookeri
GTTGTAGACGGTGAATCTTCTGCTATTGGTTTCGTCCACATATTATAGCAGGGTGCACGATTGTAGTCGTGGTTAAGATGATATCGTAATGCGTGTAGTGGCTCTTCAGTGTGCCTTGCTGTGGATGTCGACGTTGGCGATGGCAAGTCTTCATCCATTGATTCTGTCTTCATATTGTTGTAAACAAGACTGCTTTTTTCACAAAAGCGCTCGCCAANTGCGCGGCGGTTTTCTCACTTTACTACCACGATAGCTTGCATCTTATGCTTCATATGTCTCTTCGCATGGTAGTCGTATGGAAATGATATGTTACAGTAGTGATATGACTGTTCCCGCCAGCATACGTGTGGTGTATATCATCTTGTAGGAGGGTCTTAAACGATAATTTAATTTGAGAATACTCTGATATATAGCCCTCCCGGCTTGGCATGCAAGAGCGTGAAGTATTTCATCTTGTAGGAATAACTTACANGTAGTCGTATGGAAATGATATGTTACAGTAGTGATATGACTGTTCCCGCCAGCATACGTGTGGTGTATATCATCTTGTAGGAGGGTCTTAAACGATAATTTAATTTGGGAATACTCTGATATATAGCCCTCCCGGCTTGGCATGCAAGAGCGTGAAGTATTTCATCTTGTAGGAATAACTTACATGTTAATTGATTATTTTGGGAAGATCATGAGCTAACTCTCCTGGCTTCGAATGCAAGCACGTGGTGTATATTATTAGTAGGAAGGTCTTAAATGGTAATTATTTTTGGGAAGACTCTGAGATAATCCTCCCGGCTTGGCATGCAAGAGCATGAAGTATTTATTCTTGTAGGAATTACTTACATGTTAATTACTTTGGGAATATCATGAGCTAACTCTCCTGGCTTCGAATGCAAGCACGTGGTGTATATTATTAGTAGGAAGGTTGGGAAGACTCTGAGACAACCTCTAGCTTGGAATGCAAGCGCATGACGTATACGACCTCGTAAGAGTGAAATTACATTATACTCGCATTTGGGAAGACACTATGGTTAGCCCTCCTAGCCACTGCTTATAGTATTTGCGTTAGGCGTAAATAGATTGGTTGCGGTAGTGATTACTACTTGACATATTCTATATATATTTCCGAAACTCCCATCTACAGTATCTCGTGCGACGCCTTGGAAGCCAGATCTGCAATGGCCGGTCTGCTCGACATGTGTGTAAGTATGAAACAATTTAAGTATACTAGGATTTGGGAAGACTCTGAGATAACCCTCCCGACTTCTCATGCATCACTTCGGTCCCTCTTGGGAATGTGAGACTTTGACGTCCTTGAAACGCTGTCCGGTGTGTACATGGGTCCTCCTCCCTTCTACTGGCTCCGAGGACCTTGACACGTGTCTCTCGGTGCAACCTTGCACTTGTGTGTCTTGGAAGTGAGCGCGCGCGTACGTGTCTGCACGATCTGCCACGGCTGGTCTGCTCGCCATGTGTAAGGAGAACTGAACTATATATAAATTAATCATTTTATTTGATGATACGTGAATTAAGCTAAGTTTTTCACCACGGTCCATATTTAATTTTTGCGACGGAGGCACGCAACTGATGTTGCTAGAAGGATAGTCTGTTTTAGGTAGTCACGGGTCTCTTAATATTTTTAATCGGAAAATCAAATGTTTGCACTATACGCATTTTATTTTACTGNGCAGTCAGTTTAATAATATTTTGAGTGAAAACTTTTTCTTACTAGACGTCATTGGGTCGATAGCATCGTGTCGGGGTGACCCCGCCGGGAATCGAACCTGTTTCACCTTGGTGGGGCGGGTAGTCTAACCACTTACGCTTCGTATTCGTACGCAGTCAGTTTAATAATATTTTGAGTGAAAACTTTTTCTTACTAGACGTTTTAATTAATTATAAATAAAGTATTGTAATTTATATTTAAAATTTTAATTTAACCGGAAATAAAATACATTTATGTTAACAGAAGTAAACCTCAGTCATTGGATCGATAGCATCGTGTCGGGGTGACCCCGCCGGGATTCGAACCTGTTTCACCTTGGTGGGGCGGGTAGTCTAACCACTTACGCTTCGTATTCGTACGCAGGCAGTTTAATAATATTTTTAGTAAAAACTTTTTCTTACTAGCCGTTTTAATTAATTATAAATAAAGTATTGTAATTTATATTTAAAATATAAGTAAAATTTTAATTTAACC
Organism: Clitarchus hookeri; assembly: GCA_002778355.1. Classification (NCBI taxonomy): domain Eukaryota; kingdom Metazoa; phylum Arthropoda; class Insecta; order Phasmatodea; family Phasmatidae; genus Clitarchus; species Clitarchus hookeri. The sequence goes on from NQII01003536.1 coordinate 2,195, forward strand.
GGAAATAAAACACTTTTATGTTAACAGAAGTAAACCACAGTCATTGGATCGATAGCATCGTGTCGGGGTGACCCCGCCGGGATTCGAACCTGTTTCACCTTGGTGGGGCGGGTAGTCTAACCACTTACGCTTCGTATTCGTACGCAGTCAGTTTAATAATATTTTGAGTGAAAACTTTTTCTTACTAGACGTTTTAATTAATTATAAATAAAGTATTGTAATTTATATTTAAAATTTTAATTTAACCGGAAATAAAATACATTTCTGTTAACAGAAGTAAACGTCAGTCATTGGATCGATACCATCGTGTCGGGGTGACCCCGCCGGGATTCGAACCTGTTTCACCTTGGTGGGGCGGGTAGTCTAACCACTTACGCTTCGTATTCGTACGCAGTCAGTTTAATAATATTTTGAGTGAAAACTTTTTCTTACTAGACGTTTTAATTAATTATAAATAAAGTATTGTAATTTATATTTAAAATTTTAATTTAACCGGAAATAAAATACATTTAAGTTAACAGAAGTAAACCTCAGTCATTGGGTCGATAGCATCGTGTCGGGGTGACTCCGCCGGGAATCGAACCTGTTTCACCTTGGTGGGCGGGTAGTCTAACCACTTACGCTTCGTATTCGCATGTTTCACCTTGGTGGGCGGGGTGACCCCGCCGGGAATCGAACCTGTTTCGCCATGATTGGAGGCGTGGAGCCGACGAGGGTGAAGCGAGGTGGCGCCGGAATACAAGGACAGGGAAAAGGGAGATCTCCGAGAAAACCCGTCGACCCCTCCTGCGTTCAGCGCCGAGCGCTAGCGCTAGGATGCATGGGTGCGGGATCTGGGAACTATCGTCGACCCCTCCTGCGTTCAGCGCCGAGCGCTAGCGCTAGGATGCATGGGTGCGGGATCTGGGAACTATAGTGATCGGCGCCCCAGCGCTAGGATGTTGAGTGAGCGATCTGGAAAGTATCGTGTTCGGCGACCTTCGCTAGCGCTCGTGTGAGGAATCTGGGAACTAGTTATGGTGACCTTGCCTGGCGTTGCTTCAGGGATTGCTTGACGTCGCGTGTTTGACGAGCACAAGGCAAAACGAGGCATTTTTGGGAGAAATACACCCTATTTCAAGCGAAAAACAGGTACAAATGACATTTTTCCCTGTTTCTAGCCGACGCCATGCGTAATCTGAGAACTATAGTGGGCGGCACCCCAGCGCTGGGATGACGAGTGAGCGATCTGGAAAGTATCGTGTTCGGCGACATGCACTAGCGCTCGTGTGAGGAATCTGGGAACTAGTTATGGTGACCTTGCCTGGCGTCGCTTCAGGGATTCGGGCGTCGCTTCAGGGATTCGCTTGACGCCGCGTGTTTGACGAGCACAAACCATGGCTTTTTTTTAGCGGAATTCGAGACTTTTTTTTAGGGAAAAACGGTATATTTTGGCAAAAACGAGCCATTTTTGGGGGAAAAACACCCTATTTCGAGCGAAAAACAGGTACAAATGGCATTTTTTTAGGTCGCCGGGAGGGGGTCGCGCGCAGGCTGCTCCCTGCTCCCTGCCAGGTGGCAGGTGCAATAGAACCCCCCATTTTATACTACTCACGAATTCGCCCCGTGAATACGAGTAAACAAACTATGACAGTACCGCACCTCGAAACTTTTGATGTTGTGTATTTGTGAATATATACGAGACAATATATTCGTACTTCAAAATACAACAGTGATAGTCTACCTCACTACAATTCCCACAACCCCCACGCACTTTATAGTCGGTGCCTGGGGGACATTCACTCTGATCATATAAGCCACCATGTCTTCAACAGTGTACCAAAGCGAGATGAGTTAAATTGGCGCACAACTGTGGGGCCTACTTGCGTAAAGTTTTATATTTTGTTATGAAATCGTCTCTCACAGACAGAGTGCAGTAAACAGGTTGCAGTTTTTTACATTCCTAGTCTTATTTTAATATGTGAAATTTTCTGTTCTACGAATATAGGCCATGTAAAATATTCTTCATTTTTATTATACAGATAGTACAAAGTGACTCCGTTCAGATTTCTCAGTTTTGCTGTTAATTGCTTATTTTTTTCTAAATAGGCTTAAGAAATGCCAATATTATTTATTTACGGTAATTCTGCAGTTGCGAGTAAATGAAGTTAATTATACTTCAGTCGTATAATATGCCCTGACACACACTAGGGCAGGCTGTTGTACCTAGGATCATAAATTACATTTCCATTTTTAAATTAAACATTTTTTTTAATACAACGTAGTTAACAGTCTAGTATGCTAGTACCACTCCTCCTGCACACCATGGAATGTTTGAGAAGTTTAATTATTTAAAGTATATGAACAAAAATACATTTTCCACATTTCATTGTTATGTGAACAATGGTACAATACCATAATGTACCATGTAGGGCCTATCACATCCTCGTTTACCTTGGATAAATAACATTGCATAAAATAAAGAGGTTGTGCATTGCAAACAATTTTTTTAATATAACATTTTATTTATCTATGCCATTTTTACAAAATGTAATGAAAAGTGCAAGTCTAACCTTGATTTCTTATTAAATACATGTTTAAATCATGATTTCGCAAGTTGTAATTAATAATCTAAAATTAAACCAAACTAATAATTAAAGTCATTTAAGTTATATTGGCATAATTATTTCATGTTGAAGTTAGAAGTGAATGTGGAACCAAAACTGTCTTTCATTTATTGCTGAACCAATTAATTCTACTGGGTTTGGTAGCTTACCACAATATCTTCTGCTACAACTTCAAACATTTCTTCTGATTATTTTACAAACGTACTGCCATTTCCAATCCATTTGTATAATTGAATCTGATATTCAAAATAATTGTAATCTTTGGATAAAATTTTTCCTTTATATTGGACTGGTGGGCCACTCTTTTTGTTAAATCCAACCAAAACATATTCTCCCCTTACAAATGTTTCCCTTTGAAAATTAATTTCCTCTTTAATTTCTGCAACTTCCTGGTTTAATATTTCTAAAATATCTGTGACATCACCTCCGTCTTCTGAAAACAAATCTATCTCGCCAATCTCAGATTCGCTATCAAAATCCAATTTATTATTTATCTTACCTTTTTTATTCTTCTTCCTTTAATTTTTGTGTTGTCACCAGGAAGCTTAGGCATTTACTTTGTCTTTTTTTTTGTTCTCGAATTTGATTTTTTTCTGGGGTATCTGTGGCTATTTTGCACCTCCCATGTTTGCTTCCTCTTTGTACATTTTTTCGTGCTGCGGCTTCAGGGTAAGGTTTAATTTGTTCCGGTGTTACAATAGGCCTAACATTATAACCAGTTTGATAAACATTCTCCTTTTGACCCAGCTTACCGGTGAAGATTATGTTGTTGATTTTGATTGCCCTACAACACTTTCCTCAAAACAGCTTATTTCGTTCCTCTTTGAAGATGAGCTTTTATCATCCTCAATGTGACTTGTAACCTCAACTAAATTTGAAGCTGGGTAATCAGTTACATAGGATGGTAAATAGTCATCATCTTTAAACACACCCTTGTCTAAGGGGAAAATTCCTGGTTTCTTGAAGCCACTAGTTATGTTATTTGTGGTGAATGCTTGAGGATAAATCTGCCTGACAATTTCTACAACACTATACATGTCAACAGTTTTCCCAGGGTAGTTGTTGAGCCAAGCTTCGACTCCTTGGTTGTAATATACCTAGAATGAGAAATAAATAGCAAGATCAAGTGGTTGTAATTAATGTGTAATGAGCTGTGGGAAAATAAAAATTACTACCCCGGCTCTTCAGATGCTAACACAAAAGGTTTCACCTGAAAGGTGAGACTCACGGTTGTCAATTATTAACAATACACGTTCTTCTTTGGTAGGTTTTGTGTTTTTTTTTCTCATGAACTTAAAATACAACTCTTCATTAGACCAACCAGAAGGGTTAGCCCTGCCGATTGTCCCTGGAGGTGCTCCCTTCAATATGAACTCCTTGAAAGTTACTCTAGGAAATGCCATCATTGGAGGTATGTGATTCCCTATAGCATTGCTACAGGTGGACAACGTTTCCAGCTGCCTGTGTTCAGCTGACGTCACGCTACCAACCTGTTTTGCACCCTTAAGGTGAGACAATTTTTGAAGGGTTTTGGACTGTTGTTATCCCAGTCTCATTGTTGTTTGAAATACTTTCAGGGGGGAATGGGTCAAAGCGCCTGTGGACATCTTCCAAATTATCAAAAAACATACCCACGTTGGTTTTATTAAAACTAGTGGCACGAAACTAGCTAGTTTTTTTCAGGTTTTCTGATCGCTAGACCTTCAGAATGTTGTTTCAAAAATAACCTCATCCGCTCTTCACCGGCAAGTTTATGTTCGTTCCAAGTAGAAGGGTAATTTTTTTTTGTTTACAACAGAAAATTTTAAAACTAATTTACGAACCCCCCTTTTTGTCATGTCATACTGCATTTTAGCTATATGTTTTATATAATCAAATAATTTAATTTCTTCTTCCTCTCTTAATACTTTCTTGACATCATGTTTACTTCGTATTTAACGTTTTCTGTACCAGAAGCTTTGAATGCATTAAGATGCCCGACAAGTGTAGCAAACTTAACATAAAAACTTTGCAAGCCTCTCTTAATGTAATACGTTTGTCTTTGTGTGCAGTTATAGCTTCAATTTCTTTTTTAATTGACTCGGGGTCAATAAGATTTTCTTTTTTCCTCTTATTTACTTCGTGGTATAACGAATTAAAACAAGAAACTACCAAATTGTGACATCGTGTACCTATGATATCTGATCTATGGTACACGATGTTGTTTTGATTCAAGGTTCACGATGGTGCATCTTTACACGCTTAATAATCTGTACGCTCTAAGTTAGGTTCAGGGATGAAATGTAGCATATCACATTACTCGCCAACAAGCAGTATTTCAGGTATAATGAAATTTAAAACACTAAACAAAATCATACTCTTGTAAAAAAATAATTAGTAAAACCCAAATTTGTTACTTTTTGCGCTTGACCATTTATTTTCAACTTCACTTCAAAACCACAACACTTAAATAGCTCTCATCACCACGTCACCGAGGCTCCCAGGAAGCGAGTCGTCTACCCACCACGTCACCGCGGCCCCAAGCGGCGACAGTCCGGGATTCGTCGCGAGGACACCTAGAACGCATGAGCGTTAAGTAGGGATTAGGGAAGTTTCTATCCGCCAAACCACCGAGGCCCCCAGGAAGCGAGTCGTCTATCCACCACGCCACTGCGGCTCCCATGAAGCGAGTTGTCTATCCGCCGCACCACCGCAGCTGCCAAAAGTCGAGTAGTCTATCTACCGCACCACCGCGGCCCCAATAAGCGAGTCGTCTATCCACCGCACCAGCGCGGCCCCAATAAGCGAGTCGTCTATCCACCGCACCAGCGCGGCCTCAATAAGCGAGTCGACTATTCACCACATCACCGCGGCCCCCAAGAATCGAATTTGGGAAGACTCTGAGAAAATCCCCTGCTTGGAATGTAAGAGCATGAAGTTTGGGTAATGACTAACATGGAATATTCGCGAAAAAATATGTTCAAAATCAAAACATTTATTTTTTTGTGAAATTAGGATGTTGTCTATCCACCGCACCATCGCAGCCCCAGGAAACGCGTCGTCTATACACCACACCACCGCGACCCCAATAAGCGAGTCGACTATCCAACACGTCACTTCGGCCCCCAAGAAGCGAAGTAGGGACTTGTCGAGGCATTGTGACGGATTTAGGAAGACTGAGAAAATCCACTAGCTTGAATGACATGTCGTCTATCTACTGCATCACCGCGGCCTCCGTCGAAATTCAAGCCCCCACACCACCTGAGGTAGTGTGTTGTCTATCCACTGCACCACCGCAGCCCACAGTCGTAATGGAATTTCTTTCAGAACAGCGCGGAGCACCGCCTCCTCACAGTTGTTAGAGGTAGCCCACGATGCAGGTCAAGCATCCGGTTGGAGGTTACATACAGCGCCGAGCACAGTCTCCGTCATCTCGGGTTCAGCCGGAGATTACACACGACGCCAAGCATCGCCCCGTCATCCATTCTGAGTCGAGGCGTCGTGGCAGGGATTTAGGAAGACTCGGAGAAAACCATCTAGCATGGAAGAGCATGAAGTAGGGACCGGTCGGGGGGGGGGCAATGTGACAGGGATTTAGAGAGACTCGGAGAAAACCCTCTACAATGGATTGCACAAGCATAAAGTAGGGAAGTGATTAAAACTATTTTAAAAAAATATATTAAAAACAATAATTTAGAGAAAAAAAAAATTACAAATTTTTTTTTTGAAAAATTCTACGATGGCATCATTGGCTACCCCCAACGAATCCCCAGCCAGTCCTGAATCCTGAGCCAGGCACCAGATGCAGTGACAGGTCCCTTTCGAGTGCTTCGCGTAGCCAATAAGAGACGAGAGCCTCGCGTACCTGCTTGCACATTCCGGCTGAAATTGCACAAGTTTCAGCTGGATTCAGCCTCATTGTGCAAACCAGCCGAATTGTGTATAAAATATTTTTTTGGAGAAAATTTTGAGTGAAATTTGGGAAATTTTGAGCGGAAAAAGAGAAAATTTGACTTTTTTGATGGAAAAAAGGGGAAAAAATTACGCCCCATGGTTCCCCCCGGCGACTCCACCCGGCTCCCCGCTTCACAAGTCAAAGCCAGGTGTCCCAGAACCGGCTATTTATAGCTACTTGAGTGGATTGGGAGGAAGGGGAGTTGAAGGTCACTCTCAAGGAATGGTGGTGTTTCCTGCTTGTGCTCTCGCTCTGTGACAGGTGAATCCTGCGCCACTATGCTTCCATCCCTCTCAGTACGTTTTGGAACAAATTATTTCCAGTTTTTTCATGAAAAACATAATTGTGAGAAGTGGCATTGTGTTGGGGATTTTTGTGATTTTGTGTATTTGTTTGCTAGCCAATATGACTTTTGCAAGCGGAGCGAGAACCAGTTGGATTTACCATCTTACTAAGGAAACACTGCAGGCCACTTTGAAAGAAGCGAAAGTCGACTTTTCCGAGGCGGATAACATCGATATGCTGTGCGCGCTGTTACGTGGGTTTTTTTTGTAAGAGGGTGCCATTGCGGTAGGAAAATGTGGTGAGTCCGTTCCTTTATTATTCAAAATTCTTTAACCTATTCCTTCTAGAATATATAGTAAAATAACAAGTATTAAATCCAGTAACTTAACTGACATAGTAGAGTTTTTGGTAGTATTTACTAACGTCCTAGACTTAGGATTATGCGAGCCGAATATTATCTATTCAGCTGCATTTCTCAATGTGCCAGAAAATTTGCAGTCAGTTTTGAGTGAGGCTTCAAAAGAAATGGAAGTTTCAAGTAATTTGCAGTAATTTACTATAGCAGGTTGGTACCCAAGTCGCTATTTCATTTTTTCGTATGAAAATTCTTGAAAAATTGTAAAGTTCTACGCAGACGATGGAAGGGTTCGTGAAAGAAATAATACGGTTAATTACGGTGTTAGGTAGTTCGTGTGATAAGGCCTACTTAACCGAGGTGATGTTTTACAATCTCTTGCTCGGCAATCACAAATTCTTATCGTTTGCGAACAAGCCACAAAATTGGAAAGAACTGTTAGAGTTAGTTTGTCAGGTTGAGCTAGCTATAAGGGATTGTGATAGCAGGCGAGAAGTAGAGGTGAGAGAGTCAAAACTGCAGTGTAAATACTGTCCAAGCACCAACCAAGCTAGCAAAAAGTGCTTCTTTAAAGACAGATATGGTAAAGAGAAGGTAAGAGGTTTCGTGCAAATAGGGGCTAAAGAACACGTTGAAAAAGACGTGAAAAAGCCATAACATAAGCGTAATGTGTGTACACAGGCGGACGAGAAGAATGGGTCACATCAAAATGAAAGTGAAAAGGGAAAAGTCACACATTATCCATGCGTGTGTGAAAATGAAGGACATTTGTAGTACTCTCGTCTCTTTAAGAAAAAACCGTAGGACACAGGCAGTGTGAATCAGTTTTCGTCTAGGAAAATAAATTGCGATTATTATTTGTGACATTGCAAATTGGCGTTTCGCAAGTAACTGCGTTAATTGATTTAGGTGCTTCCGCATCATTAATGAGTCATGAAATGTGCAACCAAATTATGCAATGCCGTGGGAGTAGTTTATGTTTTGCAAGGCAAGAACACCGTATTTTCCTTTCCTAATTGCGGTTTAGTAAATTCGCAGGCTGTAGTAAATATGAAAATTAAAGTTGTAAATTTTTCGTGAAAGATGCAATTTCAGCTGTTTAAAGATTTATCGTATCCGGTCATACACGCTATTGATTTTATGGGGAAGACACGGTGTTATGTAGATGTGAAAATAAATGTTTGTATTTTTGGGTTTTCTCCTGAGTCTCCTATTTAGTTAGTAAAGAAGCGATCGTACTGCAGGAAAGTGCAGATGGTTAAGTTAGGAGAGCAGTTGGAGGCAGAAATAGATAACATAAAAGCCGAGTTTGATGACGTGTTTACAACGAAGTTGGGTTATTACAACCAAAACCTAATGTATTGAAATTGAGAGATCACGAGTCCGGGTTTCCGGTCCCATACAGAGTGCCTCCCCTCCGCCTAAGGTTCCTATCTTCAAACAAATTCTGGCGGAATTAAAACAAGAAGATATTGAACACTCTTAGAGTGCGTACGTAAGCCTGTCATTTCTTATTCCGAAAAAAAAACAGCCAAGTGAAATACAGTTTGATTAATGACTATAGGTTAGTCTTTGAGAAAATTGATACCGATCCATACCCAATTCCGGTATAAGACACTGTGTTTCAGTATTTGTGTAAGGCCTAATATTTCACCATTTTGGACCTTATTTCTGCGTTTTTGCAATGTGAGTTACACCAAAATTGTAGAGAACGTTTGGCGATGGGGGTTAACTGCACTCCTCAAGCCATGACGCGGGTTTTAAATCAAGTTTTAGGAAAATATGTTGATGACTTAGTGTTCACATACATATATTGATGATGTGTGCGTATACAGTAACGCCTTAGAGGATCCCCTGGCCCACATACGTTGAGAGTTAAAGGCTTTGCAAGAAGCTGGGTTACAGCATGTCAGGTGTCAGGTTTCTTAATTTCCTAAGTTCAGTTCCGCACTGACCCAATAAAAATTAAAGCCATTGCAAATTTTCCAATTCCTAAAAAACGTGACAGTGGTTCGGTGTTTTTTAGGAATGTCAGCCTTTTACGGGAAATTTATAACGAATTTTTCTAATATTACAGAGCCTTTAAATTTATTAAAGAAAATATCACAGTTATTATGTGGGGTGAAGAATAACAAAAAGTTCCTTAGTCGTTAAAACACATTTTATCACAGCCGCCAGTTTTGCAATTGCCAAATTTTTTTAGAGGAATTTTATATTCATTGAGACGCAAGTTCTGTTGCTTTAGGAGCGGTGCTCAGCCAGAAGAAAGGCGGTGACTTTGTTCCAGTGGCGTATGCCAGCAAACTTCTGACGGCTGCAGAGCGAAAGTACACCATCTGCGACAAAGAGTGTCTAGCTTGCATATGGGGAATCGAGCATATTGTGAGTATTTAGACCAAGCGCCGTCCGAGTTGTTTACGGACAACCGAGCTTTCAGTTGGTCGTTGACATCGAATAAACTAGCTGGACGGCTGGCGCGTTGGCCAGTAAGACTTTCTCGCTTTACATTTGATGTTCGCCACATCAAGGGCAAAGATAATTCGGTAGCTGATGCGCTATCGCGTGTGTTTTGCAGCGACGAGTTTGAGGTTATGTAGGTGATCCGAGTGAGCCATAGAAAATCAACGTTATAAAAGAAATAGTGTCAGATTATTTAGAAACCACACAATTTTTTTATACGTTGCAAAATTTTTCTGATGTTTTTGTAGATATTAAAGAACACCAGAAAAATTACTTAGAATACCAGCAAATAATGTCAGATCTATCTCAGTTAGGTAATGTAGTTTATAAAGGGTTCATTGTCAAATGGTCGAAAAAATTTCGTGTGTTTGTACCGGTTAAATTAAGACCAATGGTTTATTAGTATTGCCACGAGTCCTTTCTTGGATGGCATGTAGGGCGAGATTAAATAATTTAGCATATAACTGAGACTTTTACGTGGCCTGATGTGAGAGAAGACATTGAGATACGCGTAGGGGAATGCAGTGCGTGCCAGCGAGGCAAGCCGAAATATCAACAGCAGGAAGGGAAACATACCGGGTCTGCCGCTAAGTTTGTATGGGGAAGGGTGTACCTGGATGTTGTATGGCTTTTACTACGTAGGAAGGCTGGTTACGTCTGCATGCTGGTTGCGATCAACAGTTTCAACAAATTCCATTTCTTTTTTCCGTTGCGGACAATTAAAGCTGTTGATATTTGCAAGGTAATTTTTCATCATCTGTTTTGCGTTTTTGGGTCAGCTGCGTTTGTGGTCACGGAAAATGTGTCGTATTTTATGTCGCAAGAATTTCGTGACTTAATGTTCACGTGGGGAGTGAAGTTTATAAATACGCAGCCTTACTACCCGCAGGCGAACTTGGTGGAAAGAGTCAACCGGAACGTTAAATTAATCCTGCGTTATTTCTAGTTAGGAACAGAGAGAAACTGGGACACCATTTTTTACAACCACGTTTTGTGTTTCAACAACTGAATTCATAGTGCCCACAAGCGAACTCCATCTGACGGCTTTTTAGGAAGGCAACTTTTACATCCCCTTTTAAATGCATGGTCATTGCAACAATTATATGTTGAAAATGTAGCTAACAGAAATATGATAAAATTGTGGGAAATAGTTATGCAAAATGTATTGTTCGCAACAAGAAAATGGAAGACAAGATGAATTTACAACTTTATGATGTTACGTTCCACAGCGGTGTTATGATTATGCTTCAAATGTTTTTTCTGAGCTGTAAAGTTGATTATTTTAGTTCAAAGTTAACGCCACAGTGGACCGGAAAATTCAAAATTGTGCTATTCTTAACACCAGTTACTTTACTTTACAGCTGGTAATTTGCCATCACTCAAAGAAGAAATCTCAACGAGAAATTGCAGAGCACTTGAATCTGCCGAGGTCCACTTTCGGAGACATCATAAGAAGGCTTGAGAAGGAAGACAAAATAGATACGGTACCTCAAAAAACCCAGCCAAAGAAACTAAGCGAGAGAGGGCAGAACGTCTAGTAATCAGAAAAATAAAGGAAGATCCTAAAATTAGTGCTTGCAAACTTACCACGGAGGTACTCAATGCATGTGGAAAGAATGTCCATCCAGAAACCATACGACGAGTTATCAGAAGAGCAGGATATAATGGCAGGGTACCTAGAAAGAAGCCTTTTATTAATGAGTTGAATGGAAGAAAACGACTTAAGTTCGCAAAAGACAACGCTGACAAAGAGGAAAGCTGGTAGAAAGATGTTATTTTTGCTGATGAGACGAAATTGAATGTGTTAGGTTCAGTTGGCAGGGTAACAGTATGGCGCAAGCCAAATAAGGAGCTAAAACCTGGGAACATACAACCTATTGTGAAACACAGTGGAAGTAGTATTATGATCTGGGGCTGTATATCTACAGCAGGTGCTGGAAAGGCTGTACGTGTCGATGGAACAATGAAAAAGGAAGACTATCTCAACATCCTGAAAGCAAATCTACACAAGAGTGCAGATAATCTGGGCATTAGGAACACGTTTAAGTTCCACCAAGATAATGACCCAAAACACAAGTCATACATTGTCAAGAGCAGACTTTTGTGTAACTGTCCCAAAGTCATTAACACACTCCCTCGATCACCCGACCTGAATCCCATAGAAGAAGTGTGGGATGAACTCAAAATAAGACTGCGTACTAGAACAATTAGGTCCACAAAAGAATTAAAGAAAAGTTTCAATGAACAATGGAATAAGTTTGCCTCCGAATATACCAGGTAAATAATTGATAATATGCCACAACGCCTGCGAGAAGTAACTAAACAGAATGGCCAAGCTGCCAGTTACTAAAAGACTGTTTAGTTTGCAAAAAGGATTATGATTGTGTTTGAATGATGATGGCCGAATATTAAAGTGGCGTACTTATGCAGCATGGGATGACAAAATCATATTGTTTGTTAAGTTGCATTGCTCACTTCCGTTATTTGCTATCGCTACATTTCATTTAAAGCACACAAGAATGATTGTACAATATGATATATATGTTGATCTTCATTTATTATGTAACATAAGGCCATTAAACTGCGATAATCGTAGGTGGCCGAAAATTAATGTGAGCCACTGTGTGTGTGTGTGTGTGTGTGTGTGTGTATATGTATGTATATATATATGTGTGTATACATATATTAGTATTTTTTTATGTGTAAAGGAAACCCTAATGCATTTAATTAAAATATTTTCTTTTTAAATATCAGGAATTATAAATTATAAATATTTAAAGGAACATGTTAATTAAGCCCGTAATGCCCAGTATTATACAAAAATAGTGTTAAAAAAACCGTTGATATGAGCCGAATTTATTTACGTCGTCCTTGTGTGTTTGAGGAACCCAGAAAGATAGTCCAAGAAGGAAAGAAGGTGTATGAGGGAACGTGAGTTTGTGCTGCCGACCCGATAGCAACTAGGACTCGCCCGCCACTCGACATCACTGTCTGCGGACCGCGGCCTGCCGTCACTAACACTTGAAGGAGGGGAGGAGATGTGACGGTGCTGGAACACCGTACATCCAGCACTAATATCAGCGCAGGGAATTATACGTCCTAACGCGGGGATAGATCGACGAGGGAGCTGAGGTTACCTTGTTGGTGACCCGTTCGACGTAAGTCGTCGTGGACGTCGGTGGCTATGCGTGTGTGTGGGTTGGCAGGCGAGCGCAGACTGTCGGCGTGGAGGCTTGAAGATGCCCCCACCCCTCATCAAGCCAATGCCGCTATCCAACCAACGTGTATGGATGGCGTCTAGCAACCGTCCGACGCTTCCTTCGACGTCATCACGATTTGAATGTTACTGGACTCGAACCAATGAAACTTTCTGCGATGTTCCCCAATACCCTGGCCAACGTGTTTCCCAACTATATTAGGGGTTTTCTTTCTTCTTGGGAGAGAGAGCGGATAGAACCTCACGATGAGAACTTTACAACTTGGCAGAAGGCATTTCCGGCTATGGTTGATAAGTGCATTATATAAAGCACTAGTTGTGCCCGCAACTTCGCTCGCCTCGACTACACAATTATTGTTAAGGTTTTTTTTTTTTTTTAAATAAAGTTAAATTTTACTTAGTGTTAATTTTCTATACTTTACGCATATTATAAAACTCAACGTGTCTCTGTCTGTCTGTCAGTGCGCTTATCACTCGAGAACCACTTATCCGATTGACGTGTTTTTTTTTTAATTCATGGCTATGTTTTCTGGCCAGGTTTTAGTATATATTTTGTTACGCAAAGTAACATAAGGAATAATCAGTGACGATTATAGTGAATCAAGTCGGAAAAAAGTTTGCCGCCACCGCACTCTCTTGCAATACGCTGTCTAAACCGTTAAAGATGGAACAATATCATGTAGTAAAGAATTGTGTGGAATAAAAATACCTCCACGGTAGTATGTATCTATCTATAACAGAGAAATACTAATAAGGTTTTTACCATTTAATTCACAAGCAACATTCAGTGACGAAGTTTTTCCCCTTGCACTCATTTAAATTGAAAAGCCAGTGCAAACATTGTCAGGAAAAAGTATAAAAAGCATGGGCCTATCAATACCAGATAACATAATAGATTCAACCGTTAACAATGACTACATCAGGGACACTTCATATAATAGATTAGAATTGCACAACACCGCAATGTTTATTAGTATTTCGCTGTTATAGATAAATATATGCTACCGCGGAGTTTTTTTTACGTCTTTTTATTCCTACACAATTCTTTACAACATGATATTGTTCCATCTTTAACGGTTTAGACAGCGTATTGCAAGAGAGCGCGCTTGCGGCAAACTTTTTTCCGACTTCATTCACTATTGTCGTCAATGGTTATTCCTAATGTTACTTTACATAACAACCTATATATACTAAAACCTGGCCAGAGTCCATAGCTCCACAAATTAAAAAAAAAAATCACGTAAATCGGATAGGTGGTTCTCGAGTGATAAGCGCACTCACAGACAGACAGATAGACAGAGAGACGTTGAGTTTTATAATATGTATAGATAAGATGTATAGGGAAAAATTTTAATTTAAGTTGTTTATATTCTGTAATTTTGCAATGTTACAACATTGGGACTAAGTATGTATTGCTATGAGAGCCCATTATTAAATGTAACTTAATGTAATTTTCATAACAAACATTATAATTGTGACATATTGTAAAGCCTGTTTGGCTTTTTGTATTTTTATAATGCTTGAATTTTTAATATAGTCAGTTTATGAGAAAAAAGAAAAAAAAACTAAATAAGCCTGGAGATAAATGAAAAGAAAACCGATAGTTTGTTGAATCATTTCTCACAATTGAGGGGGTTAAATATCTTGTATTCCAATTCATATCAGGGGATGGTTGAATTTTCGCAATTTATTGCGACTGCGTTATTTGTTTGTACTCTGCTATTTAAACTCAGCTGCTTGAAGCTATTTGGTAAGACTCATTTTGCTTAAGTGAGTATAATGGAAGGAAGAGGAGTTGAAGGTCAAGGTCACTGTCATGGAGTGGTGGTGTTTCGTGCCGGTGGGAAAATATTAAACATGTTGTATCTGTTTTTCTTTTGTTGTCAGTAATAACTGCTATCACAGCCAAGCCACATGCTTCTGCCATATTCAAGACTTTTGACCAGCATGTTATGTAATTTAGAGCTTGAAGGATTTTTCGCTGGTAACAACTCAACGATTTGTTTGATAGTATCGAAAGCTGATGATACCGCACATGCGATAGCAGTCTTCGCTTCTTGTAAAACGTCGTTATCTGCAACGCCGGTTAGTTTTCCACGTTTGTAAACAATACCAGCATTGGCATGTATTCCGTCACATTCTGAAACTTCATACTTCTCCCACATGTCTAGGCCGTAACTATCGTGGTTTGGTAGTGAGTGTTTTCATTCCTCTCGTAAGGAGATACCACAATTCTATGCGATGAGTTATTCGTTGTTGTTACTTAGGCTGCGAGAGAGACAACAAACTATTTATTTGATCTTATAGCGCTGCAGCTCGCACTTGACTTCTGTATCAGAAATGCCCGAACTACTGTGCTTACACAATATATATATATTTTTTTTATTATTGCAAAGCTCTAGTTGTTTTTGCAGAAATTCTAACTGCACTGTGGTTGTGTCACATGTACTAAACTGAATAACTTCTCGTAAGTGTATTCTGAACGACAGCCTGCACTGAAGGAACAGGCGCAATTACTTAAATACTTGCACAAAATGTTTTCAAACTGAGACAACCTTTAAATCGTTATGAAAAATACTTTTGTCTCTTGTTCTAATCATATTAATCAAAGCTTCAACTTATTTTCCTTAAGGTCGCTTCGCTGAGATGTCTGTGACCTACTCATGTAAGACGGTAAAGATTGTAAAATACAAAGTTCCGCATTTTGATTCAAAATTGGACGATTTATACTATATTCTTACACAAAACCATTCTTACCTCTATAAATCTCAATCATTGTTATTTCGCGCTCAATGAAATGTCTATACACACGACGGAATTCGTTGAATGCACCAAGTTACCCCTAGGAATGGTTCTAATCCACTTAACCTTTTGCTATTCTGCTTGCGGAAATGAAAATACTGTTACGTAGTCTGAACTAGTTCGTGAGGCATATATACTACGGCAGCCAAGCACACGACATTTCGTCGCCATTTTTTATTGGAAAATAACAAATACACAGCTTCTGGGATACTTTTTGCGTGAAGCTCACGTCTGTAAAATATTTGGGAGGCCGCAGCACAAACAATGCCCGGGAAAGTGAAGGAAACACACGTGCTTCACAAGTACGGGCCTGGCTGGGTGCGCGACCGGCCTCAGGCGTGGCGTTGCCACATTTCAACACTCCGGCCTCCACGAGGGCTGGGTGCGCGACCGGCCTCGGGCGCAGCATTGCCACTTTTCAACACTCTGGCCTCCACGAGGGCTGGGTACGATACCGGCCTCAGGCGCGGCGTTGCCACATTTCAACACTCCGGCCTCCACGAGGGCTGGGTGCGAGTCCGGCCTTGGGCGCAGCGTTGCCACTTTTCAACACTCCGGCCTCCCACGAGGGCTGGGTACAATACCGGCCTCAGGTGCGGCGTTGCCACATTTCAACACTCCAGCCACCCACAAGGGCTGGGTGTGCGACGGGCCTCGGGCGCGGTGTTGCCACATTTCAACACTCCGGCCTCCCACGACACTGTGCCTAAGAGCAAACTCTGAATGCGCGTATTATAGTGTCTAGAGATGACTTTGATGTATGACCTTGTAGATGGTCAATGTGACTACGTAACCTACTCAGCGAAGATACCTAAGTTGCTAACTCTGTTTCTTTGATGTAAACACTGTATTGAAGTATTCGGTGGAGAGTGTGGAAGGTGCAGGTTGGCGAGGTATATCTCGAGGCGGAGTAGAGGCTGCTAGAGGCACAAAGAGGATGAGGACCGACACACGCCGAGACTGGGCTGCGTCAGAACGCGCTAAGTGACTCGAGATCAAAGGGCATTCCAGCGTCAACTGCCTGCTTCACTCAGGAGACCTCGGCAAGTGCACACTTACAGGTCCGCTGCTCCTCGCACAGTGGTTTCAAGGCTCACCGTAGTTCTCAGCGCACTGCCTTCATAACACGCCTGCGTCGCCGATAACAATACTTCCACTTTTATAAAACATTCAAGACAGGTCGCAGACTCTTGTTTCTGCTCGCTCTCTAGCATGCAATATCACACTTTATGCTGAAGATGTTATCCATCGCTATGCCTACAATTTAGAAGTATAATCATTATACTTTAAGATATGGATTAAAGCAGCCACGAAAGCCTTCAAACATCTAGAGTAATACATGGTTAAAAGTTTTAGTTTATTAATATTTACGTAATAAAATAACAACATTACAAAATGAAGACATAAAATAATGCAAGTATCAAAAAAATTAAAAGAACAAATAGGTAACCTTTCAGTAATAATTAAGAAATAATCCCTTTAGATGGTTGTGAAAATAATTATTTTCTTATTTTGAATGACGTAACTTTAGATATAAAAGATGATATAAGAAACATTTTACTATAAAAAGACAGAAAAACGTTGATTTGCATTCTGTTGCTAGAGTTATATTCAGACACTGGCTAATTAAGCGACTGCATTAGAAACTCCAAATTGTAGTTTTCAGAAGTAATGACATCCATAAGCCGACCCAAAAAAGTCGGGTCCCTTGAAATTGCATGAGATTTATTAATGAGCTATTAAACTAAGGAATATTTTTTGTGAATAAATATTTGAGGAATGTATGTTTTAAGAAACGAATTATTTGATGAATGAGTTATTTTTTTAGGTATATTTGAAGAATGATTTTTTAGACATGTTTTTTGAGGTATATTTGTTCAAGTTTCGATTTGAGGTAAGAAAACTTGTTTTTGGCCCTACTTTGTCTTGCCACTGTGTGACTACGTATTACCTTCACAAACCCGAGCTCATCTCCGTATCGGTGTCTCTTTATTTGTCTTCAGGGAATATTACCCAAGTGGGAGATACCACGTTTGTGACGCAATTTTCTCAATGTCAAGAAAGTTATGTTCTTCTTTCTTGGTTATATAGATTTGGTATACAAAATTTAAGAAGTAATCCTGGTTGTGGTCTTTTGGAAATGTGTTTTTTCAGAGGAGCTAACAATAGTCCTTGTGTTGCTGTGAATTCCAGTCGTGTGGTGCTTGTAGCAACTTATCTTCTGCCGTCGATCCTCCCGCCAATCAGGACTCGTTTTCATCCCAGGCCACGCCCAGTGTCATCCAGCCAACAACTTGTTTGCTTGCATGCTCTTGGCTTCTGCCTTGTAGTGGCGTAACTGTGGTATTTTGTCTCGATGTCTCGGAAGACCCTGTAGCCTTCATTTCCAAGGTGAAGCTGCAGCAGCAGTAACTGTTGTTTCTGGTAACTGCAGCTTCACCCTGAAGATGAAGTCTGCAATGTCTTCTGAGATGTCGCTATGGAAAGACGACAGCGAGCTAGCTACAGCCAGGAAGCCAAGAACATATATTCAACAGCCGCAAAAACCTGCCAACTTTGTTAACCTTATTTGCTCCCGATTTGCTCATTTATTTGGTCGACTCTACAGTTCATTATGTAGTACCTTGCAATATAAATGTCATTTAACATATATATCTAACATCCTTAATTGCTAGCGTGCTTTCTTGTCAGATGCAGTTCATTGGATTCGTCTTAAACGTATGGAAGGTGCGACACAAGATTGTATTCTCGCCATTTTTCATGACCTATTGGTTTATCTTCATTTCTTCTGGACTTCCCTGTCGATATGGAGTCCGGGGTTCTGTGCGCTGTCACATGCGGACAAATATTACATCAGCCTAGGGTGCAATAGTGCCCTCGTGGTGCTCCCAAATATTTACGGCAACGATGTTGGGAGTTAACCTTCTAGCCAGCATGGCTGTCTGTCAGGCGGTATACCGCACTGTTATCACTTCCTCTCTTCTCGCCGCTTTATCAACTCGAGTCTTGGCAAAACAAACAACTGGTCCTTCTCCTCATTTCTTCGCCTTAACAAATTCAATGCACGTTACCTGCTACACAAGTAGTGGTTTACGTGTCATTTTACGCGATCTTCTGCATTCATATTTAACTCGATAATTGGTTTTTGAAAACTGGTTTATAGGGCTTACTTTAGCAGTAGCGTCCTTAATCCTTCAACTCTTTACTTCTACTGTGCTCTCAAGGACACTAGACTGTAAAAATGATCAATTGAAAGAACGCCTCCATCTATTCCTCTTGCTTTCTGCAACAGGTGTTATTATCTGACAGACTAAGTCGGCGGTTTTCTGTATAAACATATTGGTCTCGGTTCTCGATTTTTCTTCCTATGCACTTTAGAATGAGATATATAAAATTATCTATCATATGTTTCAACTCGCATTTTACATTTCTATTTTCCTGCTTGGTAAAGTCCTGCATTCTCTTAATTATTCCGTAAATTAAACGCGTTGTTTCACAAAATCGGTACTTTCTTAGATAAATGTTACTTTCTGTCTACTATCTCTTAATTTATTTTCATAGTTTTATTTACTTTTCAAAATGTTAATATACACCTAGAAGTATCCAATTGTTTCGTCTGACATTCTAAAGGCTACATTTGCTGTTCCAGGAATGGCTACGTCAATACACATCTATAAAGTACCATTGAATTAGAGTTTTCAAAAAGTATCAAAAGTCCGTAGTTTCATTTGTGCCTAAAATTATTTTCTTAAGTAGGATTAATTTGATATAGAAATGTTACTGTGTTGATGAAGTAAATTAAAATTCATAATATTAAATATTTTTTTGGTAATGTAACTGTGGATAACTAGATATTTTAAGGACGTATTATAATGTCACGATGTCGTATCAGACCATAAAATTAATAAAAATTCCATAACATAATGAGTGCAATCTACATATATTATTCCTATATATACATTAAAAATAGTTCATAGTACATCCGTGAATGAGTTGATTTTAAATAGGTAACGAAATTGAATAAAACATCAGGACTCAATTTATGCAGGAAAGTTCGAATTCTGCTCTAGAAGCAAATTTTTCATACATAACTGTTTA
Organism: Clitarchus hookeri; assembly: GCA_002778355.1. Classification (NCBI taxonomy): domain Eukaryota; kingdom Metazoa; phylum Arthropoda; class Insecta; order Phasmatodea; family Phasmatidae; genus Clitarchus; species Clitarchus hookeri. The sequence goes on from NQII01003536.1 coordinate 21,952, forward strand.
TATAAAGTTTTTCAATAGCATGTGACATAAAATCACACATTCCCTTCGACAACATATAATAAATTAACTCAACGCAATAATTTAATCCTGACTTTTAAATCATACTGTATTGCTTGTTACCCTGCCATCATACCTTTGTAATAGATATAAAAACAATTCTATTGAATCACGCAAAATTACCGTTTTTAGCTCCAAAAGTAAAGAGTAAAGAAATTTTCAAGAGAGATTAATCTCATACTTGGAAGATTACAAATTGGTTGCAACCTCATTTCATTTACTTGCCGATACTGAGACACGATGACGTATGCAAATGAATGCTATATATTCCATATGTTCATTTTAAGGGTTTTACAGTGGCAATGCCTCAGTGGCTAAAGCACATGCGTAGTTAGGTTCAAAACCTTGTTAAGGTGGCACCACTGAATAATACACCCATATGGAAAAACAAATATTACCATGTAAGAATTGTGCGAGTACAACGGAGGTTATCACACAGTATCAACATAGCCCGACAGTTGCCTCATTAGCGTTTAATTTGGTTTGCGTGCCACTAGGGTGCATACATGTCCCTCCATCATCCATAGCTGCAAGTCACCGAATACGTCCTTTTTAGAAGCGTGAGCCATTGTGCCAAGTTCAGTGAAAACACAACATGCCCCGACGGCGCATTTCACAAGTCTTTGCCCAGCTGGATGAGTTTGAGAAAGGCCTCACCGTCGGCCTCCGAAAGGCAGGTTGGAAGTTTTGGTGCATTGTTCGCCACTTGAACCGTTCTGCCTACACTGTAAGTCGGTGTTGGTCTGCCTTCGTGATGTTAATATGCTTACTTGGCCAACAAGGTCACCAGATTTATCTCCCATAGGAATTGTTTGGGACCAGGTTGGATGGCAACTACGGCGGATTTGGAGGTTCAGTTGCAGCCCGACCGTTTCGCCGCCGGTCTCCGTGCTCCGGTTGGTCGAACACCATACTAAGTGCATCCTGCAAGTGCTGGTCCCCTGCAACATATGCATTGTGAGGTTCAATATTGTGATGTTTTCTGCAAACATACTATCATGTAATGTGCCTGCACCCACTTACGTGCCCGCCCCAACGATTGCACCTTCAGTGAGATTAATTTGTTTGCAAATAAGTGTATTTCGGATGTTTAAGCAGCAGGCAATGTTGATGAATACTAATGCACATACATCTGTCTTAATAGGTTGACGTGAATACATTTGTATTTAACAAATGCCTTACGCTTCAATGAAGTGGATATATGGTTACGGCATAACGTCTTGTCCACAGCGAGTTCATTAGAGACGGAGAAAGTTGCACAGAGATGAAGGAGTGCGGCAGGAACCGGACATGGTCTCTAGTGATAAACCATCCCAGCATTCACCTGGAGTGATTCCGGGGAAACCTGGGAAACCGGTACGAGTATGTCCGGACTGGGATTGGAACCCGGCTTCTCCCGAACGCCAGTCCATACGTTACATCACCGTTTCCATCCTGGTAACCTCGAGTGTCTGATTTCAAAGACTTATTCACGTCAGAGCACTCGTTGAGGAAGATGGAGGCAGCCGTGGTCTGGCATTGCCCTATATTGTTTGAAACCACGTTGCGGAAGTAGGTCGCGCAGCTCACACGTGTGAATGCCTGTACACACGCAGCAGTGCGCCTCGTTCTGCGAGCTGCGTGTGAGCTCCCTCAGCTGTGTAACCGCACTGACACAGCGGCGCCCCCACCGACGTTTGCTGTGAGCGCAGTCTGGGTCATGAAGTCGCTTCACTCCTCCGTCAGCACTCTTCAAGTACTAACTTGCTTCATCTACCCTACTTGCAACAACGCCGCATTTTAAGTAGTCCTGTGAGATACGCTCTTGATAAGAGTGGAACCTTTAAATTATTTAAAAAATTCCGTTTTTTTTTATTATTGCATTAGGATAGCAATCAGCATATTAGTAATATAAGTAACCTGGCACTCGTTCGTCACTTGGACAGATCTGCTCCTCATCATGCCGAGGCAAACTCAACACTCAGCAACCGTATTGGGAAGCGTTTTTTTCTGCGAACTTTGTGGGACTATTATAAAAGTTGCCACACCCATTTCTTTCAGGTGTTAAACTACTTGGGTAACGCACATGTGCATTCCTCTTAATACTTGTAATATATTGAGATCGTAGGAACTGTTGATGTAACTCAACTTTGCATGATGGCAAAGTGGAGTGAACACAATTTTTTAAAGCTTTTTGAAAAGGCTCTTCGCTGTTAGCTTCATAAGCTGAGCAGAACTTTTGAAAACGGGTTGTATTTATATCTGTAATATATAATTAATATTAAAAGAAAATAAAGCACAACACTTAGTTGATAAATCATGCCTTGCTTTAATAACTAATAATATTAAAGATTAAATTATTTAAAATCAATATTAGTTAAACTAGGACGTGCAATGTATTGCTAAATAAAATCCGTCAAATAAATTTCCTATATTTTAATGAATAAAGTAATTAACTTTATTGAACTTCTATTGTAAATTTCTATATGTTTTTAATTTCCAAAATAATGTAATTTGTACAGTATTTCCGGTTTAGTACTTTTCATTCCATATATTGAGACAACTGTAAAGATTCAAGCTGGTACTACATTCATAGCCGACTAGATGCTACATCTTTTGAATCGAGACATACAATACGAAAGCCGCAAATAAAAGAAATAATAACTATATATAGTGTTTTCGTGCACCCTATATACAGGATTTATCCTAGTTAGGAGCTCTGAGTGTGTTACGTTATTTATTAATATATGAAACATAATAAAATGTAATATTTTACTATACCTAATGAGAAAGAAGGTACACAGGTTTTTTTGAAGCGTTTTCTTCGTAATACTTCTTCATCAAAGCGAGGAAGTTTTTATATAAGTGAGTGTAATAACCCTCCTCTGAATTAACCCTAAATTGTAAAACAATTTCTTTATTTTTTAACCCATGTTTTTTGCAGAATTTTCAGCACTTCACTGCTCTCTTCTAGAGTTTTTGCACGGAACAAAATAATTCTTTCACCCTTTTTTTTTACATATAACACAAACTGTTTTGTTTCCTTCCATTATTTATATATATATAATCAATTATTGTAACTTAATAAAAGCTGCCGATGTAATCGCTCAAAATTTTGTGGTTCGGCATGCGTCTACTTGGAAAGCGTTCCCGATAGAGCCGTAGCGCTTCTCTGCCGTTACCATTAGCAGCACCGTACATTATATACATGTCTGCCTTTTCGCTATTCGTAAAATCACCCATCACGGCCGAACTCTCAAGCGCAAATGCTTTGTTCGCTGATGCAGCAGGTCACTGGCGCACCGTTTGACTGCCCTCAACTATCGCCACCATTGTCAGCCAATAATCACGCCATATGTAGAGGTCGCCAAGCATGCGTGGCTGTTGGTGGATGCATTTCCAGCAACTGTTTTAACATTATCTGTACGAAATCACTTGTTAAGTATGCTGCTAATGAACATTTTATGTTTCCGTTAATGTGTTATGTTTTTGTGTTTTTGCCTCAACGCGTCACTTCCACCCATATATTCCTATACAATAATTGTTTGTTTTAGTGAGCTCTACCACCCCTCAATGTTTTCCCTATGATTTTAGAATCATCCTGTATAACATGAAAGATCCAGTACACTAGTAACGTTATAGATTCGGAACCTCGGGAGATCGCCACCAGTACAATAAACTGAAGTTGGTGACCGGCATGACCTCGCACCTTCACTGTGACCTTGTCAGTTCGACATCCTAGAGGAAGTTCTTGAACACAGTCTTCGAGACAAGTAAAGCACATTCTAACACACAGTTGCTGAGAGGATACAGCACACGTGGACACACAGAGCGAGGTGGCACCGTGGTAAACAACTTTACTAGCATTTTGGAGGACAAGGGTTTAATTACCTGATTTCCGTTTCCCATTGTTTCCCGAAATCACTTCATGTGAATGCTGGGACAGCTCCTTAACTACGGGTCATGGTCGATTTTTTCCCCGCTCCTGCTCATATGGTGGTGTAGTGGTTACAGTGCTCGCTTCCCACCAAGGATAACCGGGTTTTATTCCTGTTGGGGTCGATCACGGGCTTATAGGAATCGTGCTGGATGATGCCATTGGTTGGCAGGTTTTCTCAGGGGTCTACTGTTTCCTCCTTCCTTACATTCCGGCGCTGCTCCGCACTCACCTCTCTTCACCCTCGTCGACTCTCAATGACTCATTGTTAAAAACAACGCAATTATCTCCAATGCACCCCACCCCTGCTTCTCTGAGCGATTTTCTTCGTCTGTAATGACCCCACTGTCAACGATGTTAAGCCCTGCTTACCTACGAGTAGGCATAGAGGGAAACAGCTTAGAAATTTAGAAGAAAATAAATAATAGAGAAGACAAAGAGAAGCGCACACTAAATGCAGCACGCACACTTTGTCCTACACATTATGGATGTGGTGCTGGCTTCACGCTGCAGTTGCTTGTATACACATGGAGAGCCTGAGGAAGTGACGACAGGTTAGACTACAGCGGACAGCGGGTTGCGTCGTGCAGTCGGCAGGTGTCACGCGGAATCTACTGTACGTCTACAGCAGTCAAGGACGGCAGAAACTGATGTCGCAAGAGAACTGTGTACGTGTCGCTCAGTAAGCATTTCCTATGTAACAGCATGTTTATGATAAACTTGACGTCTACAACAGTTACTTGTTATAATGTACCAATAATTTTCCACGTTCCAAAGCAAGGCTGTGTTAAAATTACTCTACCTTATTTTTAGTGTTATAAACATAACATTTGATTACTGTTTTCCAAATAATTACTCCTTACAGTAGAAAAAAATTTCCTACCGTCTGCATGGATAAAGACGTCGACGTCTCAGGTAGAAGAAGGTAAAGAGTCGCAGCTCCAGACGTCGACTTCTCAGGCAGAAGGAGGCGCAGAAACGCAGCTGGAGACGTCGACTTCTCAGGCAGAAGGAGGCGTAGAGACGCAGCTGGAAACGTCGAAGTCTCAGGCAGAAGGAGACGAAGAGATGCAGCTGGAGACGTCGACGTCTCAGGCAGAAGGAGGCGTAGAGATGCAGCTGGAGACGTCGACGTCTCAGGCAGAAGAAGGCGAAGAGACGCAGCTGGAGACGTCGACTTGTGAGGCAGAAGGAGGCGAAGGGACGCAGCTGGAGACGTCGACGTTTCAGGCAGAAGAAGGCGAAGAGACGCAGCTGGAGACGTCGACGTCTCAGGCAGAAGAAGGCGAAGAGACGCAGCTGGAGACGTCGACGTCTCAGGCAGAAGAAGACGAAGAGACGCAGCTGGAGACGTCGACTTCTCAGGCAGAAGGAGGCGAAGAGACGCAGCTGGAGACGTCGACGTCTCAGGCAGAAGAATGCGAAGAGACACAGCTGGAGATATAGGTTTTGTCTGTTCTATATAAGGAACCCAGATATTTGCTCCTACTCAAGGTAAATTGCGTGCCTGGGAGACAGAGGCTCCACATAAATGAAGATCGTTCAATATAACATTTTTGATAATATGCATTTAAAGTTGATATTTTAAAATATTTGGTTTTAATCGATATGTCGAAAGGCAAGAGAATTAAGATCGCCCAATGTAACACGTGTGTATTTATGCATCTAAAGTAGATAATTTAAAATATTTTGTTTTAATCAATATGTGTTACATTGGACTATAAAAATATTTTCAACGAGTTTATTTGTAATAGTTAATTATTAAAAGTTTTATTCTCGGACAACTGGCGGAGAGATGGCGGTAATTGTAAACATCGCGTGGTTCCTAAGTGCGATGCTTGCATTGAGGTTCGAGTCCAGAAACCCGTCTGCTGCACGCTTCCTGTGCAGGCCATACTTGATTTACTAACTTATTTATGCAGGTATTACTCCTCTTTTAAAACTGTTCATGTTCACGTACCTGTAAAAAATCATAACAATGCATAATTACTGCGAATATTTTTGTACCAAACATGTGCGTTTAATACACAGCAAAATAACAACTAGGCTTGAACATCGGCGAGTGACATATCAATCAAAAGTATGAGTGGTATTTCGATTCTTGCTCTTTCTCGTGCGCCTTGTTATCTAAAGGAAAACAATCATGAAAGCACTGTTGTTCCCGCCAAAAATGGAAAGAGAGAAAACGAGCTGCCACACAAAGGCGAGTTGTTCCAATTGTTGTGTAGCAGCCTGCCATTCCCCTGGCTCCCAGGAGACGTTCCGACCAAGCTCTGTCACTCCCCCCACCGCGCACATCGCCGGAGTTTCAGGGAGGCTGTGACGTCGCGAGAGCCTCTCCCACACCAGCGCTGGCTCCACAGTTTGCTCAGCAGGATAGATGCAGCTTCACGTCGGAGACAGAGGCTGGCTAAACCTTCTATGAATGCTGGCCTTTTCTTTACGCCATTCTCGACCAGACTTCACTGGCTCGTGTTTCTCTAATGTGAATCGCTAGGTCGACTTGTTGACCCGCGACTTTTGGCGGGTTCATATTACTCAACTACTCTCATATAGCTGAGAAAGAGTGAAATCAAACAATAAGCCATTCAATTAAACTAGCTACCCTGCTTCAATTAACATGTCTTATATGTAACTAAAAATTACAATTCCAATCGATTCTTATGCTTCGCCTGAGGTAATATATATTATATGTCAAAAATTGTTTGTATTTCATTGGAGAAAATTTAACCCTACGATGATGTCAATGGCCTTACATCATGTTGGTTTTGCGAGCTTGTGGATGAGGTTTGTGTGTTCACTTACAGCAAAGACTTAAAATAAAATCTTCTACTGTAATCAGTTGAGCACTCTGATAAACAGCATTGGCTGTCAAAACCACATGTGCTCATAAAGTGTGACAAAATTTTGGAAAATGATTTCCTTAACTGCATCACTATAAGTTCGCAAATGACCAATCGTCTGCAGAAGAGCTCTAAAGCCTCACAAAATAACTGATTCTTGTGTGCATAAAGTCGCGTACACATCACGTACGTAAACTTGCCAAAAATATGTTTCAGAAGTTAAGAATAAGTGTTTTATAATAGGAATGTATTGCAGACTTCCACAGAAATGTTCTTCAAAGAAACGTGGGAGGAGGAACTGTTACCAATATTACACTATCATTAAGACAGGTTTAAATGTAAACAATGTGCAAAAGTGTTACACCGCTTGTCAAACAAGGTATCGCTCCGTTGTTAGAGCTGCTTATATACCGATATTTTATTTGTTAAACATAAACCATTAGACTACAGGCTACGTCATAAGTGAAATCTCTTCAGGTGTATGTTACAAATATAAAATTGTGCTTATAAACTGAACGAGGTCAAGGTAAAACAAAAATATTACATAATTGTATTAAGAGAGACTGTAATCCATGGAGGATAGCTAAAGATTACCGACCAATTTAGCAACCAGTAATTACAAAAATGTTAAATATTTTCCTTAAACACACTAACGAGTATACAAATGGTTTAACATTCATGATTGGTTCTCACTCACTGAGGGAGTTTCCAGGGTTGAGCCACAGTGAACATAGTGTGTCATCACAGCCCTCATCCTGACGTTCAGAACGCAGGCTGGCTGCACCTCGGTGATCGGCGGCCGTGCTCCAGAATGTAGCGTGGCCTCACGCAGTGCTGGGCAGAGATAAACACGCTCTGATGGTCGTCCACTTTGATTCCAAAACTTAGTCTGGTTTGTCCGCGTGCCATTTGTCTGATTCTTGGTCACGACGATACCTTAGGTATCGTCGCGGTCTTCGCTTGTATTAAAAACAGTATACACTCTGGCGATGGTAGTGTCTCACTTCTACAGAGAACCTAACAACGCCCTCATCGCCTATATGTTCTCCTTATACCGTTTTAGAAAAAGTGCATTGCTCGCCTCTACACTGTGAGACGGTGTTGGACGCATCGGGAACAGGAGGGTACACACACCCGTCGAGAAGGCTCGGGTCGACCCCGTCGTTCCATCGTGCGACAGGATGTAAGCACTCCACGTGCGTCGCTACTCGCCATCCAGGGACATGTCACGGCAGCTGGGGATACACCTGTGTCCACCAGTACCACGTCCAGGCTGCTAGCACAGCGGGATCTGTCGTAGCGGCGTCCCTTACGATGTCTACCAATACGACCTGAGCATCGCCGAGCTCGTGTAACCTTCTGCCGGGAACGGGCAGTTCGCGGACTGGCGACGAGTTTGTTCAGCGACGGATCACGGAAGACAGCCGAATATGAGTCTGGAGACATCCTGGCCAGCGCTGTGATCCACTCTTCATTGCAGAGCGGCACACCACCAACGAAAGGTGTCATGGTGTAGGGTGCCATTTCCTACAATTCACGCATCCCAGTGGTGGTGATTGAAAGAACACATACAGCGCGGCGAAACATCCAGGAAGTTTGGCGACCATGTGCGCTCCCCTTCGTCCCTACAGCTTGACAACCCCATTTTCCATCAGGATAATGCCCAACCTTGTACAGCACGGATATCTGTGACCTGCCTTCGTGACGTCCACATGCTCTCTTGGTCAGCAAGTTCCACAGCTCTCTCGCCCAAAGAGAACGTTTGGGACCAGATTGGATGAGAAATTGGGCCAGTGGCAACTACTGTGGATATGGAGCGTCAGTTGCGCCAGCTATAGCAGGATCTTCTTCAGTAAAACATCCTGCAGCTTTACGCCTCCAAACCCGACTGTACCACAGCCTGTCTCAGTGCTAAAGGTGGTCCTGTAGTTCATCTTGCAAGTTTGCGTCCCCTGCAATACATGTTTCGTGTCGTACAATGTTTTCATATTTTCTGTATACATGCTACCATGCCCTGGGTCGGTAACCATTCATGTATCCCTGCAATTGCACCTTCAGGGTGCAATGTAAATGAGTGTATTTGTGAACATATGTTGTGAAGTTAGCGACGAGGTATGCATGTCTACGAATTTGGCAACGTCGCAGATTTACGCTCGTCATTCATATGTATTAACATTTATCGAAGTCCTATCTTCTGCTATCACACAGTAACTTACTGCAAAATTAGTCACGAGTTTAAATAACTCTTATTTACTTTCGTTAAAAGAACAGTGCATGCGACAACAATGACCAGCGACTACTTGGTAGGGTGGTGCGAGGGGGAGTGAGGATACATTCCAAATGAGATTATGTGACATAACGTTATGTATAGAACTTTCAGCTTCTGAATGTTTCAGGTAGAATTAGACTAGTTTGTACTAAAATACATTTCAGAAAAAAATTTCGTTTCAGAAAAAATTAGTACATCATTTAGTGTTTTACGATTATTTAGTTTCTTTTAAATTATGCAAATATCATCATTTGAAAAGCGGATTTGAAATCATATTTGGGTATGCTTAAAGTCAAACAGTCATAAAATAGCATTTTAAAATAAACGATATTATTTTTACCAATAAAGTAAAAAAAATTAAAAATTAAGATTATACAAATATAGTAACTTTTAAATAATAAATATTTTTACAAAAAAAAAAGCATTTTATATATCAATAATTATTTCCATTCATATTTCAATATAAAAAATTTTTACAAAATTTATAAAAAAAATTGTGACACGAAACGTTTTACAAATTTTTGTTCCAAACATCTTACGTTATTTTTTAAATTTATAAATTAAAATGGTGACAGTTTTATTTTTATACGCTATTTTCTTTCATTTTGTGTTTTCCAAACCATTCTACATCGGACTATGCCTCGTTTAATGTATTATTTTTATGACAGGAATTTTCAAATTTAATATATTATGCATATTGTTAATTATATATAAAGGATAATTTTGAGCAATGAGGACAAATTGCAGGAGAAAATCGTTGAGAGGATAATGAACAAAAGAGGTGTGATGAACATAGGTCTGGAAATGCATGGCTCCCTCGCTATAGGAGGGTGCTGTTACCACGACGGATGCATGATGGAGTATCGGTAGCATGTGTCCATGGTCCGGTATTCCAGGTCGGGAACACGCCGACATGGTCTTTACATATGCTGTAGGGCAGTACTATTACCACGACGGAGGTGTGATGGAGTATCGGTAACATGTGTCCATGGTCCAGTATTCCATGTCGGTAACACACCGACATGGTCTTTACATATGCTGTAGGGCAGTACTGTTACCACGACGGAGGCATGATGGAGTATTGGTAACATGTGTCCATGGTCCAGTATTCCATGTCGGGAACACACCGACATGGTATTTACATATGATGTAGGGCAGTACTGTTACCACGACGGAGGTGTGATGGAGAATCGGTAGCATATGTCCATGGTCCAGTATTCCATGTCGGGAACACGCCGACATGGTATTTACATATGCTGCAGGGCAGTACTATTACCACGACGGAGGCATTATGGAGTATCGGTAACATGTGTCCATGGTCCAGTATTCCATGTCGGGAACACGCCGACATGGTATTTACATATGCTGCAGGGCAGTACTATTACCACGACGGAGGCATTATGGAGTATCGGTAACATGTGTCCATGGTCCAGTATTCCATGTCGGGAACACGCCGACATGGTATTTACATATGCTGCAGGGCAGTACTATTACCACGACGGAGGCATTATGGAGTATCGGTAACATGTGTCCATGGTCCAGTATTCCATGTCGGGAACACGCCGACATGGTATTTACATATGCTGCAGGGCAGTACTATTACCACGACGGAGGCATTATGGAGTATCGGTAACATGTGTCCATGGTCCAGTATTCCATGTCGGGAACACGCCGACATGGTATTTACATATGCTGCAGGGCAGTACTATTACCACGACGGAGGCATTATGGAGTATCGGTAACATGTGTCCATGGTCCAGTATTCCATGTCGGGAACACGCCGACATGGTATTTACATATGCTGCAGGGCAGTACTATTACCACGACGGAGGCATTATGGAGTATCGGTAACATGTGTCCATGGTCCAGTATTCCATGTCGGGAACACGCCGACATGGTATTTACATATGCTGCAGGGCAGTACTATTACCACGACGGAGGCATTATGGAGTATCGGTAACATGTGTCCATGGTCCAGTATTCCATGTCGGGAACACGCCGACATGGTATTTACATATGCTGTAGGGCAGTACTATTACCACGACGGAGGCATTATGGAGTATCGGTAACATGTGTCCATGGTCCAGTATTCCATGTCGGGAACACGCCGACATGGTATTTACATATGCTGCAGGGCAGTACTATTACCACGACGGAGGCATTATGGAGTATCGGTAACATGTGTCCATGGTCCAGTATTCCAGGTCGGGAACACGCCGACATGGTCTTTACATACGCACAAGCAAATGGCAATGGGCGGGCGGCAGTGCAGTTGTACCGGGAGAAGTATGTCCCATTCTTTCTCTCGCATTCTTTTACGAGTTCGCATAGCCTGCTATACCCAAGGACAGAAATATGTCTATACTCTCGCTTATTATCTCACAAATCCTACTCCGATGTTCAAGTGAAGGGCCCCACGATGTGCCTACCCGATGGATATTGCTTAATCAAATATATCGGGCGTATGTCATCAGTCAGAATTTTGCGCATGAACTTCGCTAGTAAGGTTCTGAAACTCGCATTATTACTAATATTGCAAACCTCTTATTGCAATCCGACTCCATTATTATTATTTTACAACTTCCCTTTCGCCTTATATATATACACCACACACTTTCTATCGCTGGACCAAAATTATAAAAAAATTTCAAAGTCAGATAGAAATATTATTTTTTAATAGTTCAGGTCTGGAGGCCCTACGCCACGCCTAAACTATAGATATTGCTTAAATGTTTACATAAAAGGCGCATAAGCACATAAACAGACAGAAAATTACTTATAAAGTTCGTTAAAATGATCCAATGCCCAGGTCGGTATTTGAACTGGGGTCCTTATATCACGTTTTTTCTTTGTCCAAAATTTGTCGAACAGCTTAAATGTTATGTTTCCTACACCGTACATTTGTTCCGAATTTATTTCAGCCATTTTTGATAAAGGTTTTTAATAAAGCATATTGGAAAAAAACTTTCTTCCCCCACAAGTAACGTTGTCTTACATTTATCAAAATAAATCAGCGGTTTTGCATCCTAGTTGGCATATGTAATTTGAACGGCTTATATTGCCATGAAAACATTCTACACCACTTTCAAAACTGCCACAAAGTGTGTGTGCTGGTGATTTTTTCTATTAACATACATCTCGAAATATGACCTTTCTTGTTCGCAACCAAATGTTAGTTTACATTTTCTTAATGTGGTAGCATGTAAATATGTCTACACTCTACAAGTTTGTGCTTTAATTCTGTAATTTTTTTTCAGTGTTTTGATAAAGATCAGTAAAAGAATTCTACAATGAATTTCCGTTGCCCAGAATGTATTTCACAATTTTCTACTTGCTTGGCTTTATTGAGGCATCTTTGTTTTAGACAAGGAAATTGTCAGAGGCTGTACAAGTGTCCTGAACCATATTGTGAAAGGCTCTTCAGGTTTTTAGCAGCATACAAACATTTTTACAGAAGTCATTTTTAAAAAATCTGACTCTTAGAAGTAAATTTTACTCCGGAGTGTCCAAAATAATACATCATCATTGCAGATTATAGAAGATCTGTTCTGTCACTGTGGAACAGACATTTATCCCATATGGTAGCAGCGAATGTCTAATTAATCGTTGTTACAAATCATTTTCAAAGTACACAACCCTGAGGACTCATTTACCACGTAGAAATGATGGTTGGGATAATAAAGTTTTGTATTTTTCTAGGATTTCTTTATAGCTTGCATATGAGATGAGATGTGACATAGTATTTTGATACTCATCAATGTAAAATTTTGTACTTTAATTGTCGTGTGTTTTCTGTGTGTTATGTGGCTCGTGCAGGAATAAGTTTGTTGGCTATAACATTATTAGACCTGCAGTAGATGTACTAGAATGGAATTAAAAAAGTCGGATGTGATAATTTATTGGTCCCTGAAATCTGTAAAATGCTTTAATTTTTAGCTTATGGAGGAAACTCGCAGACTGACAGGGCTTCAGTTATGAGAAAATACTAGCTGCAACGCAGAACAATATGAGAAGACGATATTGAAATTAATGAAAATAGAAGGAGCTAGTGATGATCTCTGGAGAAATCGTTCTTCATTCTTCAAGGACAAATGGCATTTTCGGCAGGAACTAAAGTAATGTTTTATGATGTGTATATGTAGTTATCATTACACATAACCGTTTGTTTACATTTGCTTGTCTTTTGTTTTTTTTAGACTACTTTATGAGGTTCCCATGCTGGTTGCATGGCCAATTTTATGATCAGGTAATCGAGGCAATCTCAGTTTCGGTTTTGTCTTTGCCGTTAGAATACAATTCCATATAAAGTAAGTCTGCAGTTCTATTAAGACCCAACGTCACAATTTTGCAATGGATTGCTGGTTTACGTAGCACATGGATTAAGATACGAGGTTATGATTATCATCACGCTTTTTGCGAATGTGTCTATCTTTGGCAAATCAACAAAATATCTGCATCAGCACTAACTTTGCAATGACAGTTGGCGTTCTTCCTGTGCAAAATAACTGCTCATATGAATAAAAAGGAAGGAAATATTAACTTTTCTTTAAGTTTCCTGAGCATCATATGTTTTGGTAACTAAACATCGGACACACATGGAAAATAGTTGAAATGAGCATTTTTTACGTTTGAAAATGAAATATGTATCAACAATATTTACCTGTTTTTGAAAGTTCAGCAATTTTTTTATCAGGCCTGTCTTTAACATTTTACGAGGGTTGTTATTACTGTCTACATTTCATTTTGGCGTTTCACACTGATTACTTTCAAGCATTGATTTAACTATTGTATTCTAGCAATTTGTTAGAGACATAATTCCATCAGTTGTAGACATTTTAGCATTGAATTCAAACGTGTGGAATTTACATTACACCAATTTACTTACTTTTGTTTTTTTTTTTTTTTTAGTTCTGCTTTATGCTATTAGCTACTTTGGATTTTTTTGAGGTTATTGTTGCTTTGTTTTTATTTAAATTAAAATCAATTTTAAAAGTTGGCTTTGTTATTTAAGTGGGGTTAAAAACATATATGTAGTGGGACTGATGAGGGAATTTTTTTTTTCTGGAAGAGTCAGGAAGTTCTTATTTGACAACTTTAGCCACCCTGTTCTGTTATAAGCGTATAATGTTTTTGGAAAATCATAACATAAAAACTTAAGATCTTTAAACACACATGCTATGTAACAATGAGTAGCATATAATTACCTCTACAACTATTGTCTAAAACGTTTTTTTCCAAACTCACAAGAAAATAAATAATAAAATAATTTTAAAATTATGAGCACTGTTATTGGATCATAAAAGAAAGAAATAAACTGAAGTGAAAACAAATGCTAATATTACGCATAACAACCACTTACATTCATTAAGTGTTCAGCATGCTGTAGTCCATAGGACTAGAAGCTCCTTGATACGAATACTGTATGTCTTTTCTCCTGGAAGTTTTTTTATGTAATGAAAAACACAATGATAAAATTAAGTTGTGCTGTTCTTACTCCATATTTATTTTTTTTGTATCTGATGTTATAAAAGAAAAGAAAATGTACAGACAAACACGAATAGTATATCTGGCTCATATTCAGTATTTACTTGCCATCTTGTATATTCGTTTTCCCAATGTAAAAAATTTCCAGCACAGACATCGCTATAAAAAATGTTGTTTTATGTACGTAATCTTAGAAGCAAAATCACTTTTTGGTATTTATTTATATTATTTTTAAATTATAAAGCCCGGGACGATTTCCTTGTGAGATTGTATGCATGGAGTCTTATTCGCAGCTGAACGTATGTGTCAACATAAAAAGTGGCTCCCGAAGAACAATGCTACAGGCTGGATTACTACATTTTAATAATTGAAATGTGCTATTTTCTGTAAATATTTTACTGCTTGTTTCTGACCTTAGCCAATGAGACCGTGCTATTTAAACATGTGACTGTCTTCCACATGAATCACGCATGTTCAACAAATATTCTAATAGTTTCATATACAATTTAAAATGTATACAAAATAAATTCAGATAAATGAACACATATTTTACAGTAAACATTCATTGAATGAAAATATATTCCAAGTGAATATTACCTTACAAATAGTACAATGCAGTACTATGTTCCCAATCATTTTCACACACAAAATAAACATAGTCTTTAAGTGTAAACCAATCGTGAGCGTTGACAAAACAATTTTCCTCTTGTAACAAGTCATAAATACACAAGTTTAACTGAATATGCTTATGAGGTATTATTTTATTAAATTTTGAATTAGATATAAACAAAAATGCTGGATAATGATCATACAATGAAAAATATTAAATTTCTGTTTTTCTGGATAGAACTTTGTGGGTGATAAATGTAATGAGATGGCAGTGCAACGAATACCTACATGCACTGGGTTTCAAGTTTGATCTCATCTTCAACCAAAGAATTTTTATTTCATCTGTAATTATTTTTTATGTATATTGTCCTTATAGTTGCCGGTTCAGCTTAAAAAGCGAAGAATGTTAAGTCGGACGTAAAAACTATTTTATAATTACTAGCTAAATCTGATTTTGTAGTGAAGTACATAACAGATAAACATTTGCATAATAGTAACAGAAATGTATTTAAAAATTGACAATAAGAGTAGTCATGGAAATAAAAAAACCTTTAACAAAAAAAAACAATTGTTTCATTAATTCTAACAAAATGTTATAAAAACTACACTTTTTCCACATACTTATGTCTGAAGATACGTAGGAGGCAATTCACACCATGAATCCTGCAAGGCAGTCCACAAATCCAATCTACGTCAATTTGAGAAAGGGTTGCACGTCTATCACGTTTAATGATTCTCGTTAGTCGTCATTTGTCCTGTTCTTTCACGATCTTTTTCCGGCCGCAGCGATGTCGAAGATGTGATGTTTTACCGGATTCCCGACATTCACGGTACACTCGTGAAACTATCGTACGCGAACATCAAAATGTTATCACTACCTCGGAGATGCTATGTCCCATCTCTCGTGCGCCGACTATAACACCACATTCAAACTCACTTAAATCTTGATAACCTGCCATTGTAGCAGCAGTAACCGATCTAGCTGCCGACCGCATCACGTTACTCTGATTGGTGCCATACCTCTGTTATTTGCATACGCACGCCTATACCAGTTTTTTTTAGCTCTTCAATGTACTAGCACAGTCAGTAAGTTGGTCGACTGACTACCGCACCGAGTGTTCCGCGAACCACGGTGGCTAGGAACTTATTGGTATATATATATATATATATATATATATATGTGTGTTTGTATACATGTATATACATACATACACACAAAAGGTTTTGTAGATGGCAAATTGTAAAAAGTTCCCTTCCTCCTTCGTAGACTTCTAGATCCGCCGCAGTTGACGAGAAACGTAATACACAAGAGCACATCGCAACTGAGCATGTTCGACACGCAATAAGCGCTGTGTGCTTACGAATATTACCGAGGAGCGATATTATTGTCGTAGTGCAGACACTCATCATTATTTGTAACTCTAGAGTGATCCGGTTTTAACTGCATGACTGATGGCCAACATGTTGAAACGATGGTCGTGGAGTGCAGCGTCCGCACGACCGAGCAAACCATTTATAAATGTTATACTCAATTACTTGAGGCAGGAGAGCAGTGAGAGCCGGAAATATATGTTGGTGCGGAACGAAAACAAATGCTGACGCCAGCTGTTAACTTTCCATGGGCCGTACTCGGAGGACAGATGAACGTGGAAGAGAGGGGAAGGGCAGAGAAAGTGAGAAAATACAATATTAGTGGACGGATACAGGGGAAGCGGCTTCTCGTGGGAGCTCGCGGCAAGCCCAGGGGTGTCATTATACTTGGTTTAGACTTTCCCAGCCAGTTGTAGTACGTAACTCAGTTCAACGTGGTTTCCACAGCTACGGCCGGCCGAGCAAGGCACTTAGCACATCCCGAGGTGTACTACCTCCCGCAACCCTTCGCTCCCTCCGCTATTGGAAATTGTTACGAGCTTGCTATGCTGCATTGCTATATGTTATTAACAACGTTTCACTATTCCTACTCCAGTAAGAGATGGCAAGAAAATGCACAAAATTTATGTCCGAAAATAAAAAGCATTGTTACCATGAAACTATCTACTTCATAAATTGAAACATTTACAAAATATAAATGATTAAAATTTAATTTTTAACAAAAAAATATCTTTGTTAAAATACTTGTTTCCAGTTTGAAATGAAAATATTGCTGATCGTAGGAGTACTGCGTAATAATCTTAATTGTTTATCGGAAGAAAAGGTAAACTTAATTCGAAACTGTTATTTCTGATATCTTGCACCACCAGTGCATACGGTGAGATCAGAATTGGCACAAATACGACTGAAGGAAAACAAAATAAATGAGATTTTATTATAATCTCTTTATGCTGGTTCTATACGTTCCTATACTGTTAGTAAACGGGACGCGCAGTGGTTTCTACATAAACTTGACGAATATTTTTCTCTAGAGCATGGATACTTAATTAAAAACTTTAACCTAGTGATAGCTAGCATTTGACACCCCTATACATGCAACATTTTTTAACTATGTTTATTTAATTCCCATTCATAATGCGGTTAGTTTTATTACTTTTCCTCATTAAACGCTGCAGTTTCAGAACAGAAAAGACTTCTGACGATCTGTATGGCTCGCGTTCTTCATAGTAAATGTCTGCAGCACTCGTATTTCCTTATTCACACACTGTTTTGGAACACAATGCATGCTCGGATAATGTTATGGGCACTGGAACCATCGTCAGTTTACACGACGAATCAGTATGATGACCAGCCATTGCATTATCTTGCGTCAATAAGTTCAATGCTTGCTGTCTTGTACCAAGTAAAGGTGTGTTACCTTTACATGTACCAGTGTGTTTCTTTATATTGTCACTTCTACCAGATGCTGCACTATAAATATTACATTTTAGTATTCTGGAGGTTAGTTTCTTTTGACATTCGCTCTGTTCTTGTTGTCAGGCATTGCAATTTTTACTGAGGGTCTTGCCACAGTAACTGCATTGTTTTCCATGTATTTGTTTACAACTTGGTGAAGTTTCGCTTGTAGGCCTACAGAAAATTCTCGATTGCACATTCTCAACACTTTCCATCATCTTCAAGCATATGTAAATATAAACACATGTACTACTATACAGTGCTGACTCCTCCATGCTGCTGACTCCTCCTCCATGCTGCTCTCTCCTCCTCCATGCTGCTGACTCCTCATCCATGCTGCTGGTTCCTCCTCCATGCTGGTGACTCCTCCTCCATGCTTCTGACTCCTCATCCATGCTGCTGACTCCTCATCCATGCTGCTGACTCCTCCTCCATGCTGCTGACTCCTCCTCCATGCTGCTGACTCCTCCTCCATGCTGCTCTCTCCTCCTCCATGCTGCTGACTCCTCCTCCATGCTGTTGACTCCTCCTCCATGCTGCTGACTCCTCCTCCATGCTGCTGACTCCTCCTCCATGCTTCTGACTCCTCGCCTAACATAGGATTACCATGTCCAAGGATCGTATACATTTTTTAAGCATAGGGCAGTTTCGTATATTTTACACATATGATTTCTCCGGCCCTCGCATTCGGTTTTAAGTGTTTATTTTTATTAACACATGAGTGTTTTAATATAACCCTTGGCTATGTATGACTTGTTATAATTGCAATAATATATATTTTATTTCTTCATTCTATGTCTGCTTGTTAAGGGTTACCTATGTAGTGGTGACTCGAGCAGCCGACACATGTGTAGGACTGACGATGATCATTTATATTATCATATATAAGTATTCTTACAGTTACCACGACTATGTGCATCGTGCGTGTATCACATTTGTATTTATCTTGCTTTTTGCACATCGCAATTTGTTGTAAGTTATTCATGCTGACATTTATTAACCTTATACATTTTCACAAATTTTATCCAGTCTGGATGCTATTTGGTCGTTAAGGGAGGCAAGCTGTCGCTAAGGGGAGGATCGAGTAGGCAGATATTTGTTGTATCGTGTGACAAGGGTGGTGGAGTTAGTGATGTTAAGAATTTGGTGGAATTATACTTAACGGTACGGAAATTACGACGAACTATGCTTATAAGTATGCCTAGGGCATAAATGACACTGCGATAATTTTCCTTATCAGAGGTGCTGTTTATGTAACGAATTTGACGATTTTATCTTAAACGGTTCGGAAATTACGGCCAACTATGCTTATAAGTTTTTATATGGCATAAATGACCCTGAGATCATTTTCGTTGACAGGGGTGATGTCTATGTTACAAATTTGGCGACCGTATCTTATACAGATAGTAAATTATGACCGACTGTGCTTAAAAGTACCCATAGGGCATAAATGACCCTGTAGTCATTTTCGTTGACGAGGGTGATTGGTATGTTATGAATTTGGCAACTGTATCTTAAACAGTTCGGAAATCATAGTCAACTATGCTTATAAGTTTTCATACGGCATAAATGACCCTACGATCATTTTCGTTGTCGGGGGCGATGTCTATGTTACGAATTTGGTGACTGTAACGCTTTGAATGCCAGTAGGGGGCGCCCTGGCAGGGACTGGCAGGGGCGAGATCATTTCGAGAGCCTAGAATAGCTAATCAGAGACGAGATCATTTCGACTATAGTTGGGGCACTTTAGAAGGGATTTGGGATGACTCTGAAAAAAACTCATATCATGGAATGCCAGAGCATGAAGTAGAGACCAGTCGGGGCATCGTGACAAGGATTTGGGAAGACTCGGAGAAAAAATCCGTCGCATGGAATGCAAGAGCATGAAGTAGGGACCAGTCAGGTTGAGGAGATGTGCATGGGGTATCCTGGCAGGGAAAAAATTACCTCTGCCAGTACTGACTGACAAAATGGCCGTCGCCGATCCGTCGGGGCGTTGAAGCAGTGACTGGTAGTAGTTCGGATGGGGGGACGTCGTGGAAGTGACTGTCAGGGAAATAAAATATTATCGCTATCGATACTGGCTGACAAAATGATCACCGACCAATCGTGGCATCGTGGCAGGGACTCGCAGGAGAAATTAATGAGAAAATAAAATCGGAATGTACTAGCATGAACAGGGTATTCGAATTTGGGAAGACTCCGCGAAACCCCCATCGCTTGGAATACAGAGCATGAAGTAGGGACCAGTCGGGGCGTCGGGGCAAGTATTCTGGAATACTCTGAAAAAACCCCATCACATGGAATGAAAGAGCATGAAGTGGGACCAGTCAGGGCATCGTGGAATGAATTTGGGGAGACTTGGATAAACAAACCCTCGCATGGAATGCAAGAGCATGGAGTACAAGATCTAGTAGGAGGTAATTAGATAATAATAGAATTTAGAAGCTTATGGAGAACAAAGGTATTCGCATTTGGGAAGACTCGGAGAATACCCCACACATGGAATGCAAGAGTATGAAGTAGGGATCAATATGGATGTTACCAGACAGGAATGACTGAGCAGGATGAGTGGTACTGGCTTACAAAATGGTCGACATCGGTACATGCAGACGAAATGGTCGCTGTCGGGAAAAAATGCCAGAGCAGGATGTTGGCTCGGAACATCATCCAAGATGGCTGCCATGTGTCCCTGTGTCCCCACTCCGACGCCCCTGCACCAGAACCTACATTTTATAACTACTGATGTGGTTCGTGTTACTTAAGAATTTACATTAACTATCCATTCAGGGTTTTACATACATTTTTTTCGTGTGTTAGTTTATATAAGAGCCACATTCCTTCCCATATGAAACAAACAAGAATAATTGTTTACAAATGTTACTATTCTAAACTTTGTTCGAGCGAGGTACTTGCTAAAGACATTTTAGTTTTGAACGGATTTGAAGAAATAATTTTTTAGTAATGAATGTTTTAATCAGACCTTTTCCATGTTATTTAAGCGTTTATGGATTTTTGTGATAACTGTTTGACAAAGTATTGCAAAGTACGTCGCAGAATTATTTTTAGTGTTATTTTCGAGAATAAATAGTGTACGACTAAGTTGTATTAATTTTAAAACAATACAGGCCTTTGTGTACTTTCGTCAAACGTATACGTTTATTTGTTTATTATTATTCCAACCTCTATTATGTAGTTTTATATTAATTGGCCAGTGCTCTGAGTTTCATTCCAAAGATTTATAGCAAATCTTTAATGGAATCTTGCTCAATTGAGTCCAATTGCGAATATAATTTCTTCTAACTGTGCATGCTATTGAGGTTTCTTTTGCCCTAAAAGCAATGGTGGTTATAAAATGAATAATATTATACTGAAAGTTTTCATTTTTATCTGCTGACAAGAGATATAGAAATGTATCCGAAGTAAGTTGCTCTTTAACAGAATACATTTGTGCCAATTTTGTTTGTCAGTTCCATTTTTCTCTCAAACTATTACATTTATTTGGTGACTAGTGTCATTGTAGGTTTATTTCACACTTTGGTACGTCATTTTATTTAATACTTTGTCTTTTCTTGAAATATATCTTGCAAACAAGTCCTATTGGACGTGTTTGTAAGGCAGAACGGGCTGTTAATGTTGCTGCTCAGTAGGACACACGTCTCTACATGGTCTAATAAAAGTGTAATTCAAAGAATAATTGTACAACTTAGAACAAAAATCAAAGAGTTTCATTAGGAGAATGAAGGTATTTCAAAAGAATGAAAATGATTAAAATGTGTATAATACACGTTATTAGCAAGAACCATTATCGAGAACTATTGCTACTATGTAAAAAAATCATGAATAAAGGAAGGATGAATAACGTAAAGCTAATATTGGCTTTTAATTGTTTAAACAAAACGCATGGGCAGCGCTAATGTCCGACTGGCAGAGTGAATATGGAAAATGAAAAGCCATTTGTGTCCCGCAGAAGTCTGCGCCTGTAATTCAATATTTTTTCGGCGTGTGAGGCGAACCAGACAGTTAGTCCGTAATAAAAATGAACATCAACTGGGATGAATGTGCGGAGCGGCTCTCACACATAACAAGCACACAGCAAACACAGCGACTGACTTTCGGCTGTGGCGACGGCACCAAGTCAACAAAAAAAACTGAATGGCCAAAAAATTTAAAATTGCTGCCATTTATTTGCCCTGGTCCATACAGGATTATAGATGTCACTATAACTATGCGTGTCTACGCGATTCACATCTCTCAACATCGGAGAATCTCCGTTACATTGCTGTGTGTGGGATTTATTGTCATCGCGATATTTGATTTTCTACATTAATATGTTTGCAACAAGTAAAAAAGTAGTACATTTTAATTTAGCAACCCATTTTTAATGCGTTATAATTGATTCATTTCAGATTTCTGTACTGTCAGGTGGGATTCATTACTACACGATTTGCACGTTTTGTCGAGTATGGAGCTTTAACTTTGCCGCTCGTTGTTACCAATGCAAACTTACTTCAGTATTTATCTGTAATCAAGACATTTTCAAGACACAAACAGATGCCACCCCGCTTGAGAACAATGAGTGAGGGCACGGTAAGTGTTCATTAAAATAATTCTCAGACATTGGCAACATCAAATGCGCAAGAAAATGTTCCAAAAGTGATATGAATATAATATTTTACTAATTTAAGGTGTAATCAAAGATGAAATAGATATTATATTTCGCGGAAATATTTCATGTGTTGGAAAGCACGATGCCATAAGTAAGGTTATTCTGCACATAGGAACGCACTTCTTCTGTTTGCATTTCTTGTTATGGAGGTATTGAATAGCCTGTTAACTATTGTTTCAGACTTCATCATGATGACTGTATGGTCCGTCATCGGACGTATGGCTTTGTAAAGTTTTATTATACCCCAAATATAGCATGATTTTACGTGAAAAAAACTAGCGTAAATAAAAATATAGCACAGTTTCCTTTGTAAAAAAATAATTTTTAATAACTCATTATGGGTTTCTGCGACAAACACAAAACTGTGCAGCTGCACGTTTGTCAAAGAAAAGGCCTTTGCTTAGAAACTCAACCTTAGTTTCGAAATTTCAATTTAAGTTGCAGTTTGTAGTGTGCTATCGAAGCCGACACAAGTTTTTAGTCGGGTGTCTGTTGGTTTTCTCTCTCGGCCGCTCTTCTTTACCCGCTATCTCTTCCGTGCTCCTCTCACCGGAAGCTGTGTGGCGGCGGACGTTCCAGTCGACAGGTCGAGACGCCCCGGGTCACTGGCGTCATGGCTGCGATGCCCTTGTCTTGAGCAGCACCTGTGTGGGAAAGTCGCCTGCTGGCCGGGTTTAGGCGAGCTGTTCTCATTACAGATGATCACCAGCTTTCTTGTTCACAAAAACCAGACCACTCAAAACCTTTCGAATGTGTCATTTCGTATGGTTCCTGCAGAAAATTTAAAGTGAAATAGACGATGAAATAGCCTTTAAAACTGAGCATATAATGAATGTAGACGTAAGTGGCAACGAAATATTTTCACCAATTAATAAGTAAAGCGTATTTAACAAATATAGTAAGTTACCTTTGTGAGTGAAGGATTCAATTTTGAATTGTGAACACGATAAGATAACAATCAAAGTATTATAACTTCTTCTACAATACGTCGTCTATATCCGCCGTATTTGTCGCTTGTCCACTCGAACCCCTAGATGCGTTCCACTGGCTCTGAAGGATCGTAATTGAAACGAGAGATCGAATGGAATTTAATTAATAAATAATGCTCTGTATTTTAAAGTTTAGTTTCTGGCATCTGAAAATGTAAAGTAACCGCACAGTTTTAAGAATTTATATTTTTAAACTCCACATTTGTACCATGAATTTGGTATTTTTTCTGCACTGGTAATGTGATAGCAACATATCAGTTTTACAAATCATAATGATTGTATAGCATATGTAACATATATAAGCAGTCTGGAACTGCGCAGTGTCAAATAGTCGATATCTCGACATGCATTTGGTAAAGAGGATGTTTCATTCTACTCCATACAGCTGTCATGGCGTGGCTGGGCCTAGTAGAACTCTCTCTAACAAATCTATCCTGTGGCAATCGTCCATTGTCTGCTCCGGGTGAACATTTTTCTATTAGAAACTGTCTATTGCTATGGCATAATATTAGCTTCCATAAAATTATTTTACTTTCGTTAGCCTACTTTCCGAAGGAAAGGAAGGCTTATGAGATGAATTTCTTGTCTGTGTGTCTGTGTGTGTGTCCTTCAAAACTTTCGAACGCGTGAACAGAATAACACCAAACTCGGTGCATAGTCAGGACTTCCGACTCTCATATCTCTCGACCGCGCCGGCTGCAAACTTTCAAAATTGTGACACGTCTTAAATTTAATGTGTTTTGTAATTTTTGGGAACCATTTAACAGATTTAAACCTAATTTCGCATTTGTATTTAAACCAAATTTTGACAGTGCATCATGTAAGCATAAAATTTTTTAATGGATAGTGTTGTTGGTAAGCCATTTTGGAAGATAGCACTAAATGAAAAAATAAAGGTTCTTACATTATAACTCAAAACTACTCAATCAATTCTCGCCAAATTTGGCAAGTAAGTAACACTATAGTAGGCCAAGTAAACATATACAATTTAAATTTAGAAGGCACGCGTTTTAAATATGGTGGCCATATAAATATTTCAGGTTTATTTAGCATATCACGAATACTGTTCTGTCAAATTGGAACAAATTTTTTATGTTAAAATTGCCTATTACAAGTATCATATATGTCAACAAATAGCGACTTTTGTCCGCTGTTCGTCAGATAGTGCCACATGAACAAATGAAGTTTTTACGTCGTATCTCGGGAAACAATCTGCCTATTCTTACCAGATTTGACAAGCATGAAGTATTACGTTAGGCCATATAAATATATATGTTGCAAGTGAATCCGGCTCATATTTTCAAAACTGCGACCATATAAACACATTATCTAAGTATGTTCAATTTACGAAACCACATAATCAATTTCAATTTAACTTAGTATGCAGGCGGTGACTAAAACAACATTCACATATGTCTACGCGGAGCCTCTTTTGTCCGGCATTTTGTAGGACATCGCCACATCAATAAATAAATATTTGATGTCCCATATTGGGAAACAATTTACCGAATGCTATCAAATTTGGCAAACAAATATTTCTGCGGCAGGTATGTAAACTAATACGTTATAAATTTGGCAGGCATTCATTTTTCGAAATGACGGCTACATGTCCTCTATTTATGAAGATATTAACATGGAAAAATTAAGATTTTATGCAATTTCTCCCACCTAATTTTACACGTAAGTACTACTACGGTAGGACATGCAAACTTTAGTGTTTTCGATGTGGAGGAATTGTTTTTAAATAGCGTTATTTACACATTTTGTAGGCTAACAGCACTAATTAGAAGCATCAATTATGCATACAAAGTCTCTATTTTGCTGGGTTTTTTTTTTTTTTTTTTAAATAGTGCCAAGCTAGAATATAGGACATGTTGCTATATTTCCGGCCATTCAACTAACTTCCACCAAATTTCGACCACCAGTAGTGCTACAGAAGGTCATAGAAACTTACATTATTTAAGTATGATCAAACACTAATTTTAAAAATGGCCACCATAAAATAATTTATATATACATTATATAAGTAGGGTCAAGCACTGATTTAAAAAAGGCCGCCATAATATAATTTATAAATACATTATATAAGTAGGATCGAGCACTGATTTTCAAAATTGCCGCCATAATATAATTTAAATAAGTTTGTCATATATGTTGAACAATGAAATGAAATTCAACCAAAATGTGTATGCTGACAGTATATATTAGAAGCAAGTTACTCAGAAAATCCTTTTAAGAAAATTTTTTAAGATAGCACACAATAACAAAATTAATTTTTTATTCCATATCTCGGGAACTAATTAACCGATTTTCACCGAATTCTCCACACAAGTAGCACTGTGTTAGGTCATATAAATTTTCATGTTATAAGTATCTCAGGCACTTATTTTCAAAATAACGGTCCTGAAAATATTCCAGGATAGAAAACTTAATAATTGAAAACATTTGCCCGATTACATTCGTAGATGATGTTCCGACTCCTACCTCCGTAGTGCTTATGGTTAGAGATTCTTCCCGGATAAGGACGTGTGTATTTGTCTCACTACTGTTGCATGTTTCTGGTTCCATCTTTAATGATACTACTATCAGCGAGACGTGAAGACCTACCTACCATCTAACTTTTAATAACTTTATTAAAGCCATTCTTTTACCCATGTAGAGGAAAGAAGGGCAACTAATTGTATCAATAACTTGTTCTGACATATTAACGTAACACGTTGACCACATTTTGGTGACACTGGTAGCAGTTTTCGGAGCAAGAATTATGAAAGACATGTCTAAGAAATATTTCTATATGATACTTATTTTTTTAAGTTATACTTCTTTTGGCGCGTTGAGGGTAAAAGTTTAGTGTGCAACGGAAGTTGCGCGCACAGTGTAACGAAATTCGACAGTGAATTTGGTAGGGGTATAACCCAACGCGCATGTGCGTATCGTCTAGCTATATACAAACGCAAGGTACACAACATAGCACGTGGTTATATTTAAAACCGATAGAAAATCAGTTCATGTGATAAGCAAATTGAAAAACAATTAATTTATACTAGTCATTCATTGTGAATATATATCTTATTAATTAATTTCACTTACATTGTGACGTAAAAAATTTGTTAATGACAAAAATTGTTAAGTAAAATTTTGAAAGTGTTTTCAATTATTTAGGTTAATTTTTGTAAGTATTTAACTATGTTCTTTAATCGCACCTTTATTAACTGTTTTTAATGTCTTTCTCGGTCATTTTATCGTTTTTATACTTACATAAATGATTTGCATACGTATTTTTTTTTCTCAAAGATTGTTGGTTTGTGTTTTTAACATCCAACAACTGTAAGTATCATGAAAAAAAATCTAATCTTAGCTGTGAATTTCTAAACATTTTTCCCTATTACGGATACATTTCCTTATACGTTTTTGTAAGAATGTGAACCAAAATTAATTATAGAACTTTGTGAATGAGAAAGTACGGCAGCAGGTATTGTGTAATATCTGTTTTAGTATTTCTGGAGAACAAGATTTTCAGCATAGAAGTGGTATTGATATTATTTACAAAATAAAAGTTTTGCATAACTTTATTATTGAGTATCTGACGTTAATTTTATCGATTGCAGTTTTTTAACAATTATTTATTTTTTGACATGAATCCAAAATTTAAGTTAATATCTGGACTGGTTAATATGTTCAGTGGGAAAGGAAGTACTAAGTTTTGATGAAGCCAAAAGCTAAATATGTTCGTATTAATTTTAAAGGTATGGTGGCATATGACACAACGATACAATTTCTTCAAAGTAACTTCTTTACTCCCAAAAAAAGTGTTACGGACACTACAGATTCGTTTAAATAATATGTTACCCAGTGAAGTAAGAAGTCATAGTAAAGAAATAACACAGCTTCCATTCATTTGAGTGACTAGTCACTTCAGCGTGTAACAATTTCGATCTTGAACAGGTAAAAAAAAAAAAAAAAGATGGCATTCAGTTCTAGTAAAAGTGCACATATCGCCTTATAAAAGGAAACCGTAATCATGAAAAATAAGTCCATGAAATAAACTATAAAGCGGATATAAAACTCTAGCAATTCAGATTTGGTAGCTAAAAACTTTTCAGAGGAAATAAATTTTTTTGCTCATACAATAAAGAAAGCTAAATCAAACCCGGTGTTTTCAGCACTTCCGTAGTGCTGAAGTTACTGTATGGTGTGGAGGTACTGTTTTACGACGAACAGCAATATGATAATTTGATTTGTCTCTTACTTGCTTTCGATACATCTAACGCGAAATAACTGTTCGCAATGGATAAAAAGTATACATGGATTAAGAAATTATTTGAAAACTAATAAAATTAGCATCAATGGATATAAACTGTTATTCAGGAAATAAATTTGCGCAATGATGTTGTTTGCAAAGTTTACGCAAGTATATTTTAATTGCAATTTTACTTTATTGTGCGTTTTTCATTATGACCGTACAGTTAGTCGAGGCACGTTATTATAACCGCCTTTCACAGCACGGAGGCCGGCAGTTGTGCGAGATGGAAAATACTCAGAAGTAGTATGTCTGCGCAGGGCGTGTGAAGGCACGCCGACTTGTGAAGAGTGCGTGGTGGGCGATCCCTGCAGTCAGCACGATGGTCTGAGTGATCACAGAGCTGCTTGACTGGGTTCCAGTCCGAGGAACTGCGGGTGCAAGCAAGTACTTCAAGAGATGGCCGTGCTCCTCTGAGGACAAGTGCACCTCGCCTTGTTCTGCAGGAAGAGGCCATCCTCCCAGGCGATCACGAAACAGCCAGCAGCTAGTACTCTTGCAACAGTGGCGGGTTTGCTGTCGGAGCAGCCTCCCTCCATTCAATAGACCGTCAAATATGAGTCATCGGGTAAGACAATAATTTGTCAGCTATTAGAGGTTTACTTTAGGTACTCTCGGACAAACTGATGCTTGTTTAGCCAATGAACGGGCCACGGTGGTGTAGCGGTCAGACTACTCGCGTCCAACCTAGGCGAATTGGGTTCGATTCCCGGCGTGGTTGCTCCCAGATTTTGACACATGGGAATCGTGCCGGACGATGCCGCTGGTCGACGAGTTATCTCGGGATCTCCCATTTCACCCGCCGCCATTTCATTCTGGTTTTGCTCCATACTCACCTCGCTTCGCCCTCATCGGCTCTCAAGAAGTCGATGTTAAGAGCCGCCCAAATCTCTTCCTCAGATTGCCGATGAATCTTGGTGAGTGCGAGTGCAGCGATCACTGGCAACATGGATACTGTCATCTCAGACACACACGTGGCAGCTCTGGTCGACTCACAGTAAGTGTGCCGAGAGTAGCGTGCCTGTGAGCATTGCATACTACTCTCTATTAGCAGTGACACGTCGAGTTCCACACTTTCTACGTCACGTGCTCACAGTGGCGCCGCGCCATTCGTCCAATTAAATTACTATATAATCACGATACCATCGAACAATCCACAAACTGCGCTGTTACAAATATTTTGCCACCGCGGGCCGAAAACAAACAATCATTCTTTCCCCAACATCTGATAATCCCCACGTTTTACCAATTGCAGCACTGGTTCAGATGATAGCAGAGTGGCTACACATGTTCGTGACACATGCGTTATTTCATTGGCTACGTTCTGCTGACGTCAAATGTATAGCGGGTGGTCATAATAATGTGACTCAGACCGTGTATTCAGCGGCCATTGCTATGGGGCTGGTTGAAAATCAGAATTAATTAGCCACGCACATTGATAGAATAAAACGCAACTGCGCCGCTTTGTCGGTGTATTTGAAGCTTTCGGGGAAATGTAAAGCATACTGGTACGCAGCGTCTGCGCTCTACGCCAATTCTGACTCAAAAACTTTGAAATGTTCATGTGTCATGCAGTAGAATGATGCAGTGTGTTAATTTGTTTGCTATGTAAATGACGGCGTTCATTATTTCAATGTTATTGTACAAATACATATTATACATATTATATATATATATATATTTATACCGTATATCCGTTAGGTAGGTTCCTCACTGAACTAACCACGTCTACAGCTTTTCTACTCTTGCTTCAGCTAACTGTCTAGTTAATCGCTTTTACGGCTAAACATTCCGAAAATAATATATTTATTATAGATGGTGCAGCCGTCTGTGCAAACTTGCGTGACGATAATAAAAAATGAATGTAGAATAATGTAAACGTGCGCTAATGTGCCTACTTTTGGAATGATATGTTCTTGTATCGCGTCATAAACAAATGAAGTGCAATTCCTTACTACCTCAGCCACGCTCGGTACTAAACAGGCCACTGTGTCCGCAGACTGCATCTTCGCTATCCTTAATGTTCGCATCTTAGTCGGTACTGTGGTATGCGCTATTTGTAAACACGTGCAACGAAGAGTATGTGAACGAGCTCTTCAAGGATTGTAGTTGCCGGAACAATGAGTTTATTACGACTGGCACACTCTTCAGCTCGCACAGTAATCCAGTCCATAATTCCTTGTTCACAACGCCAGTGTACTCAGTATGCAATGAGTAATATCTATATGAGAAAATAAATATACTATAATAAAAACCGTCTGAAATTGCAGAAAATTTGGGTGAATTTTGATTTCTAGTACCCAATTAATAATACATATTCACAAATATAATTATTGGCAAGATATTGTATATAGTGAAAATCCGGACGCAAATCCGTTGGTTCAACAGAAAATAAATAAATGTATTAATAAATATTGGTAATTGCAATGTTATTACAGATCTCATTGTTGGTTTGATTGAGAAACTCTTGTAAATAACGCTATTAATTTTATTGAAAAAGTTGTAGCAGCTGAAAGAGGAAAACTAACTACAGCTAGCAGTATGTAATTTTCAGTTGGCTTCCTAAATACACAAACACTTTCAACTAGTTATTTAAATATAGCCATTTTAATACGAAAACTTAAGGAAGAATATAATTTATATGGCGAAATCCATACTTTTTTAAATCCCACAACATATACTAGAAATATACAAGAGAGTTTTAGTTAAGACTTCAGAAAAATAACAACTTTTCTTATTGAATCGAAGCCTGGACAGTAAATTCATTATTTATACAGTATAGAGTAGAATTCCTGAGAATACACAGAAAGTCGTGTTTTTTTTTGTCACGAATAATGAAGATATAAACAGAACTTAGGTAAGCTATAATCTATGCTTAAAATTGTATCTCAAATCAAAACATTACTCGAAAAACATATAATTCCGAAATCTACACCAATGTAGACACGAAAAATTAATTTTTTAAGAAAATAGTAACTATTAATTTTTTATAAAGAATCTATCATTTTTATTTTCGCAAATCATTACTTTATTTAATTTTAATGCTAAATGCACGCCCCTAAATTACGCAAACCAGAGCATATTATTGCATAGTCTGCAAAAATCTATATTTCCATTAATAAGAAAAAAATAAAGGCCTTTGTGTTTGAAAAAATTGATAATTTATTGTGTTCTGCGTTTTGTGCTAATGCAAATGAAGCCTGTACAAATCCGATTACCGTATCTTGACGTGTTTCTTGTGGAATTACTCCTCTTGCTGTGCCTTCAAAGTGCGTTCCTCTTCATTCTACTAGCGACGAGAACCGACATGATGGGAAAACTTTCTAACAAATTCCTCATCCTCAGCTTCTTTAAAAACATTCTTTTCCAGACGCTTTTTTTTTTTTTTTTAAGTTTGAGAGCGTCACTACAACTTGGGAAGTAACTTCGAGTGTTTTATTTTCCTTGAAACACGCGATATAAGTAAATTTAATGTTAAGCATTTAATGAGCCTCACTACAGAGTCATCCCCTAACTTTTATGAAATTAGACTTTCTTGATGGCTTTTCTGATAGAGAAGAAGACAAACGCAATCATTTCTCACTTCACGATCTCATATTACATAAGTTACATTTAAAATTCTGCAAGATTTTATATTTCTTGTTTGTTCACTCACATTCGACATTATTAACTCTTTGAGCGATTTTGTAAATCAATAAGAATTTAAAGTTTGAAATATTTGCAAACGGACATTTAGCAAGTTAAACACTTGTCGAGCAGATGGGGATGAAGAATATTTACCAAATATTCTATTGTTTGCCCTCTACTGTACCTTGTTCATTTATAAGTAAAACTTCAGCCACTGAATCGTGATTGTGAAGTTGATGTCGCACTATATGAGTAACTGGTATCGCACAGCCTGCCAGTCGCTGGTCACGATGTTATACTGACCCAGTGCTACCTTGGAGTTACACACAATACTGTAGAGTCGTATCGGATGTGTCTTCAACAATTAACTTCATTACACACTTCCTTAATACACTCACTCACCGCCTACTGAGTGCACCATTCAGTCCACTCACGCATTACCCAATCCCTGGCTCTGTCGCCTATTTATTCTGTCAGCCAGCAACACACGTCTGTAATGCTCAATGTTCTTTGCCCTGTGGTGCAGTTACCAGACCTGGGTCAGCTAGGAGTAGAGGCGGTTCCTAACAATATGTTCAGTTTCTACCGGCACAATGCTTGTTATAGCGTCCTGCTGCAGGAGATGGCTGTGTAACGTCGCTTGGTGAGGCGAATTTATGCATTCTTTGGTAATATAAAATAGGAACATTGTGACGCAGTCGCTCCGCATACTTCTCTTGCGTCTTCCCTCTGTCGTGCGAAGTGAAGTTCTTCAAGAGCATCACTGGTAACTCGAGAAGTACGCACAGAGTTACAAACGAGCTGGCGCGTGACACTGGCATGGGCCGTGCTAAGGCTCTCGGGACTCGTGCCGCCGCTCCTGTCCTCGACTGGTTCAGTGTCATGGGATAGTCACTGCGCGAGTTTTCTGGTCATCACCCCTCAGCGCGACGCGGAGGACGAAGAAGTTTCTCGGCCAACCCAACAGAGCTGTATAAGTCCCGGTGGGCTTCTTTGTCGAGTGTGTGGAGCCTGGTACGTCCACGTGCACCAGGTGCGTGCAGGGACGAGGGACAACGCAGTGACTCGCGAATGGCAGAGTGGAAGGTTCTACTGACAGGCAAGATTATAGATACGTGAGACTTGATGTGCGAGTGGCAGAGATTTGCAATCACGGCAATGGACAGTTCGATGGCGTATTAGTAAATATTAGGGGTGCATGAAGTGACAGTGATAATACAACGGTCGGAAACTGTATAAGTTACTGCGAGTCAAACACACTTCGTGTGGGGTGTTCATGACGCCCAGCCCAGCGGAGATTGGAGAGCCGATGAGAGTGCAGTGAGGCGAGAATGGAGCAGCGCCGAAATTCAAGGACTGGGAAACGGGAGATTCCCGAGAAAACAAGCCGAGCAGCGGCATCGTCCGGCACAACTCCCACATCCTGGAGCCATCCCACCGGGAATCGAACCCGGTTCGCCTAGGTGGGAGGCGAGTGGTCTGACCACTGCACCGCCGTGGCCCCTCCCAGCCCAGCATTATGTGTGGTTGGCCGAGATGGTCCGACGCCGACATGCGCAGAACAAAACATGCACGAAAACAATGTACATACATCTTGGATCCCCGTCCAATGTTATCGTCAGCAATGCAAAAACCCCTGTGAACATTCTCACGAACACAGATCGGAACACAGGAGTTCAGAGTCTATTTAATGATGTCCTCAGGGAGTGACGCTGATTTGCCTTTGGCTCAGCTGAGCGCTCATTTTATACTTGACGCATCACCATTTATATTTCAAAATAAAACAAGGCTTCTGGTTTTAGATCATAGATTGATGTCTATAAACGCCGTGCGATCTTTGTTCAAATAAACAGTTCCAAATAAGCTTTTCAGCTACATTATTATCAAGTATTTATAAAAAAACATTAGTAGATATACAAAAAATCTTTTCTTCGTTGAGATAAAAACGATATTTCATTACAACGAAAGTGTTCTAGGGCCGCTTTTGAAAGTACATAATGGTTTCATCTACGGTCTATTCTCACTGAAAGATCAAGAGATCCCAATAATTATTAGGAATTTGTTGACAAAAATAAAATGAAATTTACTTTAAACGAGTATAAAAGTATTTAGCAGCCTAGGCTATTAACTGATGTACGAAGATTGCGCTATTTCACCACATTTCTTATGTTATAGTTAATATGTATATAGCCTACCAAGACAGAGTGGGCGACAAAAGCGAGTAAGTAGTTTTTGGTGATGTGATGATTGTAAAACTTAAATACAGAAATATTAGGCATGCGCAAAAACGGAGACATTTGGAACTCTTATATTAATTGTTTGACCACTGTATTCTTTCGTACAATAAACGGCAGGAATGCATGAAATCAGATTTTTTACTTACTTTGTAATTAACGGATTCGCTTGAGCTTTTCAAAGTGTGCATTTACCATGGATCTTTGACGAGTGGGTAAATAAGCAAGCAGTTTTTTACAATGTCCTAGAATGAATGTAAGTAGAAAACTTTAACAATGTGTGGTTTTATGGCGTCAATTTGCGGCACACGAACTCAACTTTGTGTGGCAACTCGAATAATCTGCACTTCAGAGCTTTTGAAATGCAGAAAATGTTGTTTCAGCTTCCACATTACTTTTTTCTTTGAATTTATTTTGCTGTTCATTTATGCATAACATTAACATCGTTACACTTTTACGTCACGCCACGTAATCGCGAATTTTTTCAGTCGAATCTGATTCCGTTTGTTTCGCGTGATCCAACCCTGCTGCACTCTTTTTTTAATTATTCCTTTTTCTCTCTCTGCCATCCCTTGTAACTGCATGGTTACGATTTCATTCCCACATTGAAACTAGTTTTCTGTGCCGAAGAAAAGGCCTTCAGATATGCTTTCCGAACGAAGACATCGCTACGTCCGGATCCTGTGTACAGCTGCTGTTTTGTTCCGTTGTAAAGTTTGATGGATGATGATCGAATCACTGCCCGCCATTTAATAGTTACATGTTGCGTACGAACCAGTCGTGATATCGTTGTCACTTGTCACAGCTCGTATACCAGATGAAGAAATAAGTTTGACAATTTAATATGCGCAACATTAACACAAAGCCAGATTGATAAAAATGCTGGGAAACTACTGTATTTATCCAGTAACTATACACACCACAAGTCACGATAATCTCCTTCCAGCTTTTAATAACAACGAAAAATAAATTAACCGGAAAGACTTTCATAGATTTATACTCGCGAAAATATGGCAGTCTAAACAATCTCCAAGTCCTTTCAACTAGACAGAGCGTAGGCACGTATGCTACTAAAATCAAAATACGTGCTTAAATCACATTGTATACCGCATTTAATAACTTTATTCGTCATTTTAAATGGAGAGTTATTTGGAGGAAATTCATCAACGGCATCTACCCTCCTGTCCTATCACCACGCGATCTTCTTCCGAAGGTAGGGAGCCATTAGTGTTACCGCAGAAATGCTGCAATAGCACGAGGATCTGAGTGAAGGCTTGGCAAAAAGATGTTATCAAGGCCACAATCTTCAGTGGATGTGCTCGAGGGGAATAAGTTTACAAAAGGTACGTTCCACTCACTATATCCGAGTACCCTTTCAAATTCAAGAGACTGCAATTTTCCCTCGAGGCCTGCTTTGCTATGACAATAAGCGAGGTCCAGTGACAGTCGATACAGGTGACAGGGATAGACTTGCAGGAGGACTGCTTCTTACATAGCCTGCTGCAGTGTAAGGTCGCCTTCCATCCAGCCATCCTAGCACCTCGGGGCAGAGCAACTAATGTTGTGTACGAAGATATCCTCCGGAAAAGGCATTAGTAACTGCTTCGTGTAGTACTAGTTTAACAATGGCTTTTTGTGTATCAAGGCACCGAAGTAGAAACTGGACATCAAACAAGATCCAGAAAATCTCTACAATTGCACCGCATTTCCAAAGCATCTACCTATAATTTAAATAAACTTAAGTTATGCTTAAACTTAATTCTTGTTAATTGACTTATTACAACTTTCAAATAAATAAATTCAATAAAAATACACGCATTCTTCTTGTTGCGCTTTATAAAAGGTACTTCTGTGAGAATGTTGGTAGAGTGTGTATTGCTGTACGTTGTTCCCCCTGATGCGGGGGATGGGGTCAACTGGCAACCTCTCTGCTCTCATCTACTGCCACTCAGCAATATTAGCAATATAAATATTGCAGCGATGTAAGTGGTTACTCTATGCGAGTATACTTGCACATCAGCGACTACTTCTGTCCCATCATCAAGCCACAATGTGCTCTCTCGTCCTCCGGCAGTTGTGCCACCTTTGTCATGGCGCTGTCTCCGACATCTCACGCGCACTTCTGCCGCCACACACATTCGATATTAATTTAACACATGTGGCAGGTTTGTGGGTGGCTCGGGTGCGGAGGGTTGGGAGGGGGAGTGTCTGTGTGCAAGTGAGAGCTGAGCTCTGTCGCAGATGTACCCGAGTTCTACAGCGTGTTTACTCGCTTCTTCCACGCCCCACTCGCCAAATACGGGCTTCAACTGTCTTCTACACACAGCGATCCTTCCGCCGCTGTCTGGTCTAGAAAACCAACTACTTCACTGAAATTAACTTTGGTAACTCTGGAAGCATGTACTTTGCCCGAGGAAGCATAATATTTTACCTTAAACCGGGTTACTTTGCGCCTGCTAGGGTTACTTAGAGCCTGCTGGGGTAACTTCTCACCACTCAAAATGTTTGTTTTGGTGCCATTTGGTGTAAAGATACCAAATATTTCCTGCGTAGATAACATTAAAAATTTTAAATACCTAGTGAATCTTATCTGTTTCTTTGCAAAATGTGGCACCAAAAGAAATTATCTGAATGGTGCAAAATTAACCCAGCAGGTGCAAAGTATCGCCTGTTTACGGAATTAAACAAAGAACTATTTTCAATGTACCGTTCACAAAATAAAAAAAAATTTCATTAGAAATTTTTTAAAAATATATTTACGAATAAATGATGACCAAACAAAAAAATAGTAAATGTAAAACACTATCAACTTGAGCAGCATGGAGTTATCAGTATAAATATCGGGATTTTATTTTCCCTCGAGGTATATTCACAAAATAAAAATTTTGTTTCGTGAGCCACGGTCACATTTACATTTGAGAAGTTCTAGTGAAAACATGAAAACCATTTGCTAAATCGACAAATATTATTTCCTTGCTGGCAACAAAATTCAAGTTATTTCCTGCACTGTCGTTGTTAGTGGATTATTCGTAAGCGTATCAGTAATTTGTTTCTACAAAACAAACATGTTGGTATCAACAGAGAAGCCACGAAAAAGAAAATTACTATGGACTCAATCTCTAAGCTTTTTCTACTCTTGTTTTGATCGATTGGAACTCAAATCTTGAATGTTAAATTTCTAGTGATTTTTGGTAACACCATAGTATTCGACGGCGTATTTCTATCATTTAAGCATAATTACATTTTTCGATGGACTCAAGCTATTTTCACTGTCTTTGTAATCGTTTTACTTGGAAAGTAACAAAAAAGTTTCTTTAATAGCGTTGAGGAGAATGGAGAGGGTATCTTTTAAAAAAAATTCCCTAACTTAAAAATTGTTTAAAACCAGCGTAAATGTGATAACAATTTTCCACATTTTTTCTAACGGGATATGTTTCTTTTGTTTCCATTTTCGCTAAACCTGCAGAATGTATGGGCTTTTCGCGAATGCATAGCGGTAACGAAGTTAAGCATGGTCTATTATTATAAATGTATCTGTATTTAGCACACATTTGAACGACAGTATCGGAGTAGACAAACTGGAGATAGAAGAACTCAAATGACAGCCCAGCCGATCTTACATTAAATATATTTCTACAGTATTTAACTCAGCCAAGAGGTCTACAGTATTGCTTTCGTGGGCAACACCTCTAAATTACTCTTATATTTATAAAAAAATTTTGATCGAGTGTTATATGTGTTGCCTGACTGTCATTTTCATTCAACTGTTGAAGTCAAAAGAAGGCAATGATATTCTTTAATGACACAAATAAGATCATTAATTCATTCAAGTGACGAGTTTCTTAACGTGTTGATATCGGTATGTATATATTGNAGTGACGAGTTTCTTAACGTGTTGATATCGGTATGTATATATTGACATTCCTGAATAGTTATCTGTGAGCTATTCATTTCAAAAATAGCTACGTATATATATATATATATATATATATATGAACATAGCTATTTCCAGTTGCTCCTATACTGTTTGACATAAGTAGGCCAACACAGGACATACCCTAATGTCCTTTCGGCTGCTCCTTAAAACTTAGTCATGACTTTTGTTTTCCGAAGAAATGTCCAATAGGTACGAAAGATAATTTGCATTCCATCATGTTCTTACGCCTTTAAAAAAATGTTTCTTATTGACTTAATTTGTTGTAACTGCGTTATAATATTATTGTTACAACCACGCAAACACTGGCGAAGTTGAGAAAACATACTCGTGCGAGTTTTTTTTTAAAGGCCAAGAGTACACATGTGTTGGCTGCCCGAGGGTGGGATTCAGGATACAGGTTGATTATGTTCTTTGATATTGACCTTTACGTACTGGTGACCTCAAACATGGAATACCTTGACCCAGAACATTATTTAAATCTAAAAAAAAATCGAAAACCTTCAAAATAAAAATGTTTTACAGTTTAAATATTTATTATATTTTTAAAATATTTCGAAAAGTTCGAAAGGAGTCAAAATCTTTGTAGAGTTTTCGACCAAATTCTTTCCAGCAAGGAATTGGGTGCCGTTAGTTACACGCGCATGCAGTTTTATACTCCCGGAGAATGAGTTATTATTTTAGTAACGTTTATTCGATTTTTTTACTCAGCCTATAGCGTCTATTGTTAAGTGTTTCAGAAGTATAAAATGTTTGTGGGGGCAATGTTTTCAGAATTATTGTAAAAAAATTTATGTTCGTTACAACGCTGGATATGCTATTTAGAGACACTTGAGTGTTCCAGATTGCCTTGCACGTTCTCTCACGTATGTGCGTCAATCACACAAGGAAGATAAAATTGCCGAGCGGATGTTTGCAGTGCGTCTAGAAGCCGGGTGACAGGGTGTTCAGTAACCAGGCCAATAGGAGACTGTCGTGAAGTGCCTGTCGCCGCTGATTGACCGGCCGACATGCGCCTATACAGTCACTGTGATTATGGCGGCGGAGGAAGGTGCCTCATAGAAGCCGGGTGACCCTATTTACAAACATTTCGGTGCTGGGGAAGATATCCCCTGCCCTATTGCAAAGTTGAGGCACAAAATAACGTCGGGTAAAGCCCTAAAAGTAGGCCGTTACCATTTTACAGCAGCGAAGCAGAAAAAGTCGGTTGCCCCACTTGTAAAAATCTGCTTGTATGCGAGCAGCTCACAAACAGTTTCCAAAATAAGTGAACCTCCATTGTGCACACGCAGATATACGTGGCCTTCATGATGCCTCTTGACTGTTGACTGCAGTTAGTCACATCTGGACTTCTGTTCAGATCACTTCCATGTAGTAAAATTGAATCTGCCCATAAGCGATCCTATTGTGCGTCTGCAACATTGCCACAAGCATGCCGGCGCCGTCAGTGTGCCATGAGTGGCCTATTGGCTTACTACTTGTGGCCTGCGATGTGTTAGCCAACGGTTGGCAAGCAGCTTGTAGCCCGGCTATTTGCCACTTACAGCCTAGGTATTGGTCACTTATGGCCCACTGAAAAGCAGCTTACCATTTATTTTCAAAACAAAAATATTAATGGTGTTTTGCTTAATTCAGAACTATGTATTTACTATCGTCATATGTATTAACACTGCTATTATTTCAGCATTGGTAAATTTCTTTAAAAAAAACATAGAATTGACCCCACAACTCTTGAGTTCGTAGTCTAGAATGGTAACAACTGCTCTATCATGTATTGATGTAAAACTTTGTTAAGTTGAGACCCCAGGGTAACGCCAGCAGCACCTCGTGTGTGGAAGTACCAACTCCCTGACCGTCTCGAGTCCAACAACCTCCAACAAATCAGCAGTCGGCTAACTATAATAAAATATTGATTCAAATGCTTTCTCTTAAACAGCTCAAACTCCTCATCCATCGAAAACCAGAATAGGTTAAAGGCATAGGGAATAATCTGGGATCCTTTGCCACAGTAACCCTTCCACACACCCAGTGAAACAAGAAAAGTTTCGTGATTTCATTTTATATAGTACTTAATTTCAGAGACACCACTTTAAAATATTTATTACAGGTACAATTTAATATTCAAAACTTTTTTTTTTTTTTAACAAAATTAGGCCTAAAATTGTACCAAAATAGCTGTATAAATTATTACATAATAATCGTGCCCCATCGTAATATACAGTTGTTCACACGAGCATAAACAAACCATATAGTGATTACATAATATACAAAGCCACATGGTTTCTCCAAAGTATATATATGGCACATTAAAAACTTTTATACTTTACAACAAAATGCAATAAAAAAGGCAATCATGCCTATAAAATTTTCATAGTGAAAACCTACCATAAAATATGGAGCGCAAAATATCCATGTTAGCATTGACCAGAAGGGCCCCTTAATACAATACTTATTTCAAATGCGTGATGACACAGGCGGGATTCGAATAACCCGAGACGGCCCTAACCTGGCCCTTTTATACATCAGAATTTCAAACTCCCTCTCTACTGGGGGAGAAATATCCCGACATTGCGATTTTCATAATCAGTTGTCTTAATGCATCATGTCCAATCTAAACTCCTAATCTAATTTGGCACATGCGCAGGAACCCAAAAAAGTCTGTTATTTTTTCTTGTCCTCGTTATTGTACGTCTTGTAACTCCGCCGATGTTTGTGGAAGGGGACGAATCAAGGCGCAGTGACGTCATGAATCACGTGATCCCCCTTCCGGCAGCGCTAGGGGCGACACTCGTCACGCCCGGCCCGGCAGTGTGACTCTCGACGTGCACGAAGACAGCTGGCAGCTGGGCTGCGGTCCCTGCAGGCCCAGTTGTCGGCGTTGATGGAGGTGAATCAAGGCACAGCAACGTCATGAATCACGTGATCACCCTGCCGGCAGGGCTAGGGGCGACACTCGTCACGCCCGGCCCGGCAGTGCGAGTCTCGACATGCACGAAGACAGCCGGCTGCCGGGCTGCGGTCCCTGCAGGCCCAGTTGTCGGCGTTGATGGAGGCGAATCAAGGCACAGCAACGTCATGAATCACGTGATCACCCTGCCGGCAGGGCTAGGGGCGACACTCGTCACGCCCGGCCCGGCAGTGCGAGTCTCGACATGCACGAAGACAGCCGGCTGCCGGGCTGCGGTCCCTGCAGGCCCAGTTGTCGGCGTTGATGGGGGCGAATCAAGGCACAGCAGCATCGTGAATCACGTGATCACCCTGCCGGCAGCGCTAGGGGCGACACTCGTCACGCCTGGCCCGGCAGTGTGAGTCTCGACATGCACGAAGACAGCCGGCTGCCGGGCTGCGGTCCCTGCAGGCCCAGTTGTCGGCGTTGATGAGGGCGAATCAAGGCGCAACGACGTCATTAATCACGTGATCCCCTCCCGGCAGCGCTAGGGGCGACACTCGTCACGCCCGGCCAGGCAGTGCTAGTCTCGACGTGCACGAAGACAGCCGGCTGCCAGGTTGCGGTCTCTGCAGGCCCAGATGTCAGCGTTGATGGGGACGAATCAAGGCGCAGCGCGACGCCATTAATCACGTGATCCCCCTTTCGGCAGCGCTAGGGGCGACACTCGCCACGCCCGGCCCGGCAGTGGTAGTCTCGATGTGCACGAAGACAGCCGGCTGCCGGGCTGCGGTCTCTGCAGGCCCAGTTGTCGGCGTTGATGGGGACGAATCAAGGCTCAGTGACGTCATGAATCACGTGATTTCCCTGCCGGCAGCGCTAGGGGCGACACTCGTCACGCCCGGCCCGGCAGTGTGAGTCTCGACATGCACGAAGACAGCTGACTGCCGGGCTGCGGGCCCTGCAGGCACAGTTGCCGGCGTTGATGGAGAGGTTCACAAGCCAGCGGGCGAGACTTCCCACTTCAAGTTGTTGTAAACGAACTCCATAATGTTCCATTTTCAGGCTGCGTGTGATTGTTTCCACGGGAATGCGGAAATCTTTTTGTCGTGGATCGCAAGATTCTGAAGGAAGATTCACAGGCATCTCGTCCTCTTCCCTTTGAAGATGAGGTGCTCTCAGGAGAAAAGGAAGATCTGCATCTTGGGTCCCTGGAGACCCATCAGGGTGGTTAGTCCCGGCGAACCTCCTGATGACTTCTCATCAGAACCACTTATTCAACGGCACCAATGGTCCTGCATAATGGTTCTTCAGCAATAATCTACTCCGCCAAAACAAACAATAGAGAAACTCACATGAGTTCCCTATTCAGCATTTATCATCTTGATAATCTGAATGTATGTTAGCTCCAAAAACAAAGTTTTTGAGCCAAACCTCCACATCGGCATATTTATTCTGACTTCCGGCGTCCTATTCCTAACCCCTTTCCTTCCCTTCGCATAGTTTAGCTTTCCTTGCAAGTTAATAAAAACCCTACTCCTAACTCTACATGAATGAGAAGTCACAACACAAATGAAAATGACTGAGGTTAATCCAACTTCCCCCCTTAAACATTGACAACATTTACACTTAAAAAAAAAAATTTTAATTGTGATACATGGGCTTTTTTTTCTCTTGTGGGAATTCTGGACATCTTCTATTAACACATTAAGCGGAGGAAAAAACCACCTCCATATAATAAATGTTTCCATATACTTAGGAGCTAGCTTTACACTAAAATTTACTGTTTTAAATCTAAAATATTGAGCTTCAAGAAAAACTTTAACATCAACCTTAAATAAAACATAATCAAACAGCTGATTAAGCCTCCTAGCCAATTTTTTATGATACTTGTGCAAAAAAAAAAAAAAGGAAGCTTTATTCTACATCTCATCTTAATCCTTGTAGTCCACAGAATTCCAACAAAGTTATGTAGTCCCCACATATGAATCAAGAGATTAAAAACAAAATGCCCTAAAATATTTCTGAAGGGACTTGATTTGTGGCATCATGCCGAACATTATTAAAACATAGGGATAACTGATACAAAATATCATCCTTCTCTCTATGAGTACTAAGTTAGGCTTAGGGTAATATGGTGACGTTTGCACAAGCATAGTTCCCCATGTAAACATCAGGTTTTTCATCTCAACGCTAACAAAATAAGTAGCATTATCGGTAACTATATAAAAAGGTGAACCAAACACAGGAAATAATCTTTGTCCAAAAAATTTTCATATTTCATTTGATTTCATACTTTTTAAGGGAAACATAAACACAAATTTACTAAAGCTATCTTCTGCCACGAGAATGGAAGTAATCCCAGCCTTAGATCTTGGCAGAGGACCGAAAAGATCGAGGTACACTCTTTCCCACGGAAACTGCGCTACAGTAGCACTATATGGCCCTACCTTCCGAAAATTTTGCGGCTTAGCTTTCTGGCATTCCTCACAGCCACGTACCCAAACTAACAACCTCTTGACTCAATCCTAGCCAATAAAACATTTCCTTAATACGAGTAATAGTTTTATTATTTCCTAGGTGTCCTCCGAAATAAGTGTTACGATAATATTCAAACAACGTACGCCTCGAAGATGTGGGTACAAAAATATCAAACTTCTTTGTTTTGGCATGAACGAAACCAATCAACTCTTTCCGGATTTCATACCTAGTGCTATTACCTGATTGAATATCTGAAATTCATTCAGGATCTAATTTTTTATGTTCTTGCACATTTAAATATGCCTGTGGGAAAACCTGTGCCACAGAAACCTCTGGCAGTTGTTTTCGCACAAACATTACCTGCGGGTCACTATCGACAACAAACACCTCTGTGTCGAACATGCGTAATAACCAATCAGCGGCAGGCACTATTGTCAACTCCACTCTGTGCTCAACAGTATATTTATACTTTGTAAGACAGACTTACCATCTTGCAATGCGTCCTGCAGGTTTGCTGGTGTTTTATATCCAACTAAGGGCCTGATTGTCGGTCTGGAGGGTAAATTCACCACATTCAAAATACTCAGCAAATTTGTCCATTCCGTATATCGCCGCCAGCACTTCTTTCTCATATATTCCTGTTCATTACCCCATGCAAATGCTACTCCTTTTCGTTTAAGGGCATTTAAGGGCTCCGCTATGTTAGCAAAACCATCAATAAATTTAGAATAAAAACCTACCGTGCCCAAAAATCAGCGAACAACCCGCAAATTTTAAGGGTTAGTAAAGTTCACCACGGGTCGAATTTTCTCTGGGTCTATTAATAGCTTTCCATATGATACCACAAACTCTAAATATCTAACATGCCTTTGCGCCCATGTAACCTTTTCAGGATTTAGTTAACCCGGTGTCTCTAAGTGCATTCATAACAAGTTCCATATGCTGTAGGTGTTCCACTAAACTATTACTAAAAGCACAAACATCATCAATATACATGAATAAGAATTCATACTGATATTCACCCAGTACCTTAAACAAAATACGCGGCGTTGCTTGAGGGCCACAATTTACTCCCATGGGCAATATTTTCCAATTATACTGCCTCCATGGGGTAACAAATGCCGAAATTTCACGCGATGCCGAATGCAATTCGCACTGAAAAAATGGGGAGTTTAAATGAAAAAATATAAAAATGCTGAGCTTTACCTACATTTTGAAAAACCGATTCAATCGCCGGTATCGGATATTTATCAACAAATATCTTCGTTTTAATGCGACGGTAATTACAAATACAACGATATTGACCTTGCGTTTTCTTGGGAAGTGAAAATGCTGGACTAGAATAATTACTAATAGACTCCTCAATTATATCCTGATATTTCATATCCTCTATTAACTGTTTAAAAAAGCAGAACTTAGGTGGAGAAGCACGATAAGGCACTAAAGAAACTACCTCGTCATCCTTGAAATGCAACACAAGCGGGTACTGAGTGTAATGTCCAAGCCGCTGAGGTATTATGTCCGTATACTTTGCCTTTAACTGTTCAAGCTGTTAATTCTGAGAAACAGTCAAATAACCTGCCTCCATTATAGAATAACAAAAACATTTACTCGTCAACCGGACACGGTAAGTGTGGACAAAAATAAAACACCAACTCCTCCTTATGAATATTTAATAACGCATGAGTCTCACCCAAAAACTCTACACCAATCATCATGCCATGGCTTCATTTGGGCAATACGCTACAGTTTATTTTCCAAGAAAAAAGCTCAA
Source organism: Clitarchus hookeri (assembly GCA_002778355.1). Taxonomy (NCBI): domain Eukaryota; kingdom Metazoa; phylum Arthropoda; class Insecta; order Phasmatodea; family Phasmatidae; genus Clitarchus; species Clitarchus hookeri. Next base: position 66,851 of record NQII01003536.1, read on the forward strand.
CATTTATTTTAAATCTGGCTGCAAACTGTGACTGAAGTACCTCACCATTTGGAAGAGAAAATCCAATGTATTCTCCTTTAGTAATTTTGACACTGCCAATACTTAAGGTTTTCATTAACGTATTACAAACAACTGACATATTAAAGAGCACAAAGACCCATAGTCCACTTACGCGGAATCTTTACCAAGTCCCCAGACAACATCGCTGACATGTCGGGCGGCTCAACAGTTGGCACCAGCACTCGTACTACAGTACTTTTGTCTCACTCGACCAGTGAGTGTGTGTCTTCTGCAGGCGAGTGTTGCCTGCAGTAATTCGCTAGAAGGCTTCAGTCGCGGACAGTTGAGGGAGCAGATTGTACACTGCACTTAGGGGTTGTCGCATCCCTACCAGCAGTCGTAAGTAACTTGCTACAAGACTTCAGCCGCGGACTGTTGTGGGAGCAAATTGTACGCTGCACTTAGGGGTTGTCGCATCTCTACCATCAATCCTAAGTTACACGTTTTGGTACCTACATTTATGGGCGTAAGTAAAGCTTGAATTTCATTTTATCGTCCCTTACATCAAAAACCAGAGTTAATCGAATTTCATTAACAATTTAAAAGAAGCTTTTTTTAAATTCTTAAAGTTAGTATTGACTCCGGTTTTGTATATTTTGTAGCATGAGGCAGATCCTAGTATCGTAAAAATATTAATTATATTTTAACATTAATGTATGCGAAAGGTCTTGTTATCTTAAGTTTCTATAAACAGCTTTCATAAACTACAAAATAAAGTGTTCCAAATTCCGATGAACTTATATTTTTTTTCAAACTGATAATCATGAATATTTTATTATAAATTTTATAAATTGTATGTAACGACATGGAAGGAAAGCTTTGTAACATGGCATGTTCGCGCATTCAAAATATTTATATTTGGAATAATTTTCAAGTTTAAATTACTAGATTACACACTGAAGACTTTGCAGCAGAAAGTGCACATATTGGTTTGACAGGGTAAGCAGCTGCAATTGTCTGTGAATGCTGACAGCTGCCGGAGGGCAACTGTACCATACTGTGTTCTCTTTCTCCAGCACTGGTGGCTTGTATGTCAGAGGGTCTGCCTGACAACGGGAAGGTCGTAGTATCGAATCTCTTCTCAACCACACCTTATAGGACATATGCATGAAGTTAACATGTAACAGGCAGCGAGCGTTAGTATGTAGTATTAGAAGAGAAAATATGTAATCAATTTGTTTGCATAGCACAATATTTATTCACTGCATGTCAAATGCATTATCTTGCATATCAACTTCCATTTTCAGTGGCTGTTTGTTAAAAATAAAAAATTGTAAGTAAAGTGATGAACCTCTTCCGTAACGTAAAACCATATAGATGAAAACGATTTATTTTGGGTCTCTAGAATAAACTATACATTTATATAGTTAAGTGTTTCCATGTGTCACGTCGACCTGGTGAGTGTCATCTTCCACCGTGTATTCACCTCCGACATGCGAGCCAACGCCTGGCATCATGGTGTGGGGGCAGTAAGCTACACTCGTCACAGGTTCTGCTGCCATTCCTTCGGCAGGAAGGTGATGTACTGTTTCAGCAGGATAATGCTCGTGCATATCACTGCTGCTCTTCGTGGCGTCCGACAACTGCTCTGGCCAGCACGATCCCCAGACCTTTCTCCCGATGAATATGTTTGGTACTTAATAGGACGACGTCTGACCCAGTCTGTACAGCCTGCTATTAATCTTGCATAAATGCAACGTGCAAGACGCTTGGAACACTACACCTTAGGATGATATTCGTCACATTAACGATCATCTAATGCGAGATTACACGCCTGTGTGCATGGCAGAGGGGTACATATATATTTATGTACGTTCGGTACTTGACTTCTCTTGCTTGGTTTGCTATGTATTGTTGACCATGTACTGCCACTGTTGTCATGCTCTATTACCTGTAGGTTGAATCACGAATAAAGTGGCAAACACAGTCAGTTTATCTATATCCTGTATATAACCTATGGAACTTCCGAAAGAAATTGTTTGACAATACCTAAATGTTTTTTATTTCACCGCTAATAAAAATTTTTATAAAGCAAGGCTAGCAATATGCGAATAAGAAATACAGCTAGACTTTGCTTTCTTACTAACGATTTTGCACTAATATAGAGGACGGAAAAGCATCTCATTCGGTATATTTATATTTCAAAATTCGTAAGTAAAATATTGTAATAACTAATATTCTATAACTTATAAAATTAAAAACAGCACTTTGAGGTTAGTTACAATCTTAAAGCTTTCACGTAATAGTTTTAAATGTATTGTTTCCCAACTTTGTGTGACATCAATAACACCTAACGATTTACTTCAGGTAAACTGATATTTTGATTCTTCTTTCAGTATAATAAAAGGCGGAAGAGAATGACTGTTCAGTGAGTGGCCGTAGCCGACACTCACTGAAGCTAAGCTCCAGCCTCTACAAAAGGCGGGAACTTCGCTAGCAGAGTGAGGCTGGCATACAAATCCATCATTGCATCTGCTGTCAGAGATGATGTACCGTCTCATGTAACAAGCTGCCACACTCGGAGAGTAGCAGGTAAGGGAAGCGGCAGCTGGAAGCGAGAAATCCTTTCTTTCCGCGGTGCGAAGAGATTGCCACAGGACGATGTCCTCTCTCCCTGGGTCATTCTCTTCCTTTCTCTCATCGGCGTGTTCCCGAAGGACCTGTCCCAGCCCACACAACCTCACAAATCCAGTTCAAACAAGACAGTTCTACAGCTTTGACGTTCTTACGAGACGACTTTCTTCTCGGATACTTTCAAGAAGACCTTCCTGATCTCACTGAAATTTGCTCGTTGGCCACAGAACTTTAAAATTCAACTTTTGAAATAGGGAATTCCAGCATAACATAAATATATTTTAAAGTATATAATAACGAACACTCCAAAAAATATGTACTGAATAAGTAAACAAATATATTCCTATGCTTTAACTTATTAATTCTAAGGCATAAAATTGTGGCCACTAAAGACAGTTAATTTAATTTCTTACTTATTGAGACATGTATGTATCATCAAATTCAGCTGCCCAGCACGTCACGTCATGCTGTGGCCTTCAATGAAAAATTAACACTCGTTAATTTCTACCTGCCTGACATTTTCTGATGTGGATATGTTTTGCCATGGATGAAAAGAAAATTGGAGTGCTAAGTCGCTAGTAGTAATGGAAAATTACCACGCCTGTTTGTCTGGCACGGGAAAAATATTGCCTGGCTACCAGCATGTATACTAGTATGAAGAATGTAACGTTTAACAAGCAGTTTAAAAATCAGAAAATACAGCATAAGACTTTGCTACCAACTGCAGAAAATGGTTGGTGCCCCGAAGCCGTCCGGCATAGTTTCCGCCCGGGTGAGTAGGCTGCAGGGGTGTGCTTTGACCTTCGCCTCTGCCAAGCAAGAATGACGTCATACTGGCCGACTACAGCACGCCATGGGGGCCGTGGTCGTTTCCGACAACCTCGGCCGCTGCGTTGACAACAAATTAAGTCTACTGTAGAATAAAATTGATGTTTTCTTATTGGTTTTTCATGTTCATGCATTACATAATTGCAATTTTGTCAATAATTGCCTCCGTTCTGCGCTGTTGCCAAGTCACAGACATGATAAAAAAGGAGGGGGGAGGAAATGGATTTGGTTTAAATAGAGGTTGCACTGTTCACTCTAGAAAACATTTAGTTCGTGGGTTTCGGAGGATGCAACCAAGTAACGTATTGAGCTGTAACTTGTCAGTCTGGCCGAAGGTCTCGTTATTGATGCATGTTTAGCCAGCAAAAAGGTGGGAAAGTAATATATCCACTGGTAGTGTTTTTGTTGTTTAAAACTGATTTCCCTTCTGCACAAAAAATGATTAAAATTTTGGCAGAGGTATTCGTCTTTATACAAATTAGTAAATTTGGCAACATTTTAAGTAGTAGCACATAATATACAAGTTGTGCTGGTTTATTGAAAGGCAAATTAACAACATGTTAAGGAATTATAATTTTTGAACCAGCATTTTCCATTTATACTGGTAGCTTTAAATTTATAGGCGTGTTTAATCCAAGATAATCATGGAAATTAGGTACTAAATAATTTAGGTAACTGTTATATTGCTGAGGACACTTTTATGAATTTTAGTTATTATTTGGGTATCTCGTGTGTGTTTTGGCCCACTAATTTATTTACATATAATTTATTTATGGGCATATAATATAAATGTAAATGAATGAAAATAAATCACAAGGGCAGCAAAGTTCCCTCTCGCTTTTCATTAAACTAGCGAACCGGCCCAGTTTCGCCCAGGTACAATTGAATTTTACAATGATACACTAATAAATAAATTGGGAAATGACAATTAATTTATGTGTAAACAGAATTATAAAATTATACTATGTTGGGCTAGGTTTTTAACAGATTACGGCAACCCAAAAGAAGGAAATATTTGTTACCCGATAGCCAAGAAGTAAGGTGTGATTTTTGGAGTGTATCTGTGCAACTATCGCGTAGTTACCACTTTTCCGCTTTCAGCGTCGACGTATGAAAATCGAAGCGTGAGTTTCATCAAGTTGTATCTTTAGAAATAAGTGTACCTAGGTACTACTTTTTGCTCTTGGCCGAGGGATCTAAATCGATCACCAAAGTTAAGCAACGTTCCCTGCGGTACACATTTGGATGGGTGGCCGTTTAGTGGCATAACATCTGAGCTCTTCTGGGCTTTGGAGGGCACGTTAAATATTCGGTCCCGGTTGTTATCGATTGATGGCATTCGTTAAGTCATTTCATATATCTTGGGTGGCCTGAAAAACTCTGACGCCAGAGGAAATAAATATTTCGGTCGCGTTCCCAGCAGTTGCAGAATTAGGTTTTGTTATTATTCCACAGGAACCGTACAATTTTCCGGGATAAAAAGTATCCTTTGTCCTATTACAGGACCTAAAGTACCTGCATACCAAATTTGATCAAAATCTGTTGAGCCGTTATGGAGCTGAGTCGTAACAAACATGCACACACACACACACACACACACGCAGGCTTTCGCATTTATAATATTAGTAGGAGCAATTTTGTTAGTTTCACATTTATTTTTATTTGGTTTCGGGTTTCTGGATTGGGGTTCCTGGGTGTTGCTTTTCAGATGTGTAAATGTATATATTTCTTAGGGAGGCTGCAGCAGACTCAGGTTCTTGGCGCGTCCTCTGGTGTGAGCTTGGTTGGGGGTTCCTAGTGGGCCCTGTCTACCAGGGAGCATAGCAAGGAACCCTGTGAAATTAAATATTTCTCTGAAATTATAGTTTTGTACTTAGAGTAAGACAGTTTACTACACAGAGTAATTATGTATATATACATATATAAATGTATATGTATTAGATTTATATATGTTATTTTGTCATCCAGTTGCAAAACTCGGTGGACACATTTTTGCTCCACAATAAGTCTTTGTCGCAATTTAATTCTTTACGCCGTTCTCTGGCGACCAAAACCTCAAGACTAGAGCATACAGCTCCCAACTGGTGTAAAATTGGCTTCATACATCACCTACAGATGCAGGACTCGGTGTATGCTCCATTTGTTGGAAAGAAAAACTGAGTGAATCAATTTCCTTTAAAATGAAGCATAACTGGGTCCGTATCACATTTTAATACCCATGGCAATATTTTCGTACTTTTACAAAAAAATTTTGGAAACTAGTTGCTAAAAAATTCTAGGTAACACTACAAAATATCTTTGTAAACTTTGCAAGCAATAGCTTGAAAAGTGTACGGTATATATGAAGTATTTTGTACAAAAAAGTACTGTAACCTACCAACGGATATCCTGTAGAATAACAACAATATGTGTAGTAATTCTCAAATTATTTTCCTGCAAAATCACAAGCTACTATTTGGACTTCTACTAAGTAATTTATCTTCTCGATGATACTAATTATATTTTATGGAATAGAAATTATAGATCAGTTAGGTCTCCGGGGAAGACATTTAATTAGTTCTTCTAAAAAAAACTGACTGCTTCTTCCATAAAAAGCTAAACAGTGTTATTTCACACAAAAAAAATAATTTCATTATACATTAACAGCGATTTTGAGTTTTGTTATGGTGGATATTTGGGGTGTACCAAGATCCATGGTGTTCAGCAGCACGAAGGGTGAGATGAGTCGTGGACTGACATATAATTAACTGAGCGTGAGATAAAATAATATATCAGAGAGACCCTGTGGTCGATGGCAAAGAGTATCACTTTTTTCTCAAACATGAAAATCATCAACACCCATCGGGAACCTGGATGGGAGTGTTAGAGAGCCAGTGGTCTGACTGCTTCACCACGACCGTCTAATAAACTCGGGTCTCTAAGGGTGAGTGGATCTCTAAGGGCGAAAGGGGATATAATGGGAAGTGAACTGCCAGGTAAATCGAGTAAAACGCGGTTTATCCCTTATATAACTAATTTCAGGCTCATATGTTTTGAATGGTTTTGGGCTGTATGTGATCAGCTTTGAAGCATATTTGACGTTCAGAGGAAACATGCACAGAGCTGGACCTCATTCCAGTTTGAGGCATTTTTTTATTTCTGAATTCGAAATCTCAGACGATTTTGAGATCTGGCTGGTTGTTTCGTCTAGTTTATGTATAATGACTGTGGCGTTTCCTGCCATCAATTTGCTGCTAAATACACATCGTATTCGCTAGTATGACTTTGGCGTCCTAAAATGTTTCGTGACAATTTGTTATGCCCTTCACGGGTGTGGGAATAACGGTACACAATATTTCGACGACTTTGTAACAAAGTTTGTGTTTGGTGTTCACCAGTGTAGCAATGAATGCATCTTTATCAACTAATCAAATTTCAATTTTTTTTCCTTGTTACTCTTATTTAACATGAGAATATTATTCACGTCGCTGGTAATGGCTCATAACACTGAGGCTTATAGGATGGATGCAGAGACCTGATAATTGTTTTCACATTGAGTTGTATATTTAAGCACGCAGAAGCTGTGGTTGGAATGAGTGACGAAGTTCTTAGCATATTTCTTCATCGTAGAGGCCAAAAACTATATGATTAAAAGGGTCTGTAACTAGCTGAGGTCAGATTAGAACGTCTTCTCGGGCATAAAATGATTTAAAAATTGTACCGGACGATAATTAGAATATATAATTCTATATAAAACGAAGCTGTGTAATTGCGAGAGCTAAGAATATGAGGTCAGAGCGTGACCTGCAACACTTTCCTTAGACCAAACTGTGAGTGAATTTTCCGTTATTTGTCTTGCGAATTGATTTTAGAATATTTTTCGCATATTTTTAGTCGTCTTGCTGTCAGTATGGCGAAAGTTCGATATATTAATCAACGTGCGATGGAATGTGGGCATTCGAAGTGTGGCTCTTATATTGAGGATTGCTTGTCTCTCTCTCTCTCTCTCTCTCTCTCTCTCTCTCTCTTCCGTGTGAGAGTCGCGTCATGTAAATGATCGTGCGCTCAACTTACCCTGTGATCTGCATCGAGTGAGGAGGCTTATAAACAAGTTGGATGTGGGGCATTTGCCGAATGCAAGGGCGAGCGAAACGGGATTTTCCAAGAAAATCTGCCGTCGAGCAACATTGTGTGACACGATTTCCGAATGCAAAAATCCTGTGGGCGACGTCATAGGTAATGGAACCTGTCTTGTCATGTCGCGGCGAAGCAGCAATGTGACAAATGGGCTGGCCTTGAGTTGCCTCTCTGCTAGAATGTGTACAGAGAGAACTAAGTGTCTGATGTTGCGTGTGTGCTCGTGTAGGTAACAGAGTGCTCTAGCCGCTACGCTGCCGTGGCCCCTCATATGCCGCATTGTGGAGGTCGTCTTTGAAATTACATCTGTTTTCGCTGGGGGACTGAACTTATGTGTCAAAATATTTATAATTTTGCAGATTGCAGAAGGCATTCAGACCTGAGTAATCTTTCTTGCAGCCCGATTTTTGTGCATGGGTAAAATACCTAATGTCCGCATACGTATGTATGTTTACACGGTTTTAGCGAATTTATTGTTAATGTGCTTTAGATTAGCTTCCTATTTAATCCTTCTGAACATTTATCGTATGAATGACTTGCCGGCTTGGGCTGAAACATTGCCAGCGTGCATATATATATTTAGAAGATCGCAGATCATAATGCACTTGAGTTATTTTATAACCGGTATTCCGAATATCGCAATGCATTCATTTCGTCACATTTCATTGTGTACTGTGTATTATTTTTACAATAGTGTTAGAAGACTTGGCTTCATTTTGTTTTCATGACGGTATATATTTTTTGTTGATGTAAAATATCTTGTGTTTTCCCAATACTCGACGGTAATTATTTTTTTTTTTTTTTTTTTTTTTTAATGAAAGGTTGCCTGCACTTGTATTTGCGTAAGTGTGCAAATAGAATATTCTGCGAGATTTTTTTTCACACTGTTTTACTCTATTTGAACACTATGTAATAACATTGGCGGCACGAAATTTTTTCAAATGTATATTCCTCAGCGGATAACAAGACTCGCGCATTGAAATACGAACAGAATAATAATGGCTCGTTTCTGCATATATTTATAGTGTTATCGTTTGTACCAACAACGAGTCGGTTGCAAAATGGCGTCTCTTAATACCTTAAAAATGCCAAATGGTAGCTCGGAATGCCGCAAAAATTGCTAGGAAGTCATGACTTAAATTGCTGATATGAAGTAATTTTTTAACCTGTATAGCGGATAATTAAAACGTATTTACCAGTGTCAGTTATTATATCATGCTGTAATATCTTATGAGGATATTTTTCTCCCCTGCAACGAGGAAGACTCGTCGCTCACAAAGCTCGAGGTTAAAGTCGCGGGTTTGATGTGCAAGAGCATAACCATAGCTGCTTCCTATTGTAATGAACTGGGTTAACTATTTTCATTCATGTTTGTCAATTTGAATTGTCTTCTATAGTCTTTATGTTTTCTAGGCACTTTGTGGGTTAAATCTGTGCAATTCACTGAATAAGATAAACAGTCTTTCTCCAGGTATGGCTTTATCTCGCGGGGTCGACTGAGTGGTGTCTCCGGGGGGAGGGGGCATTTATTTAATATTTAAAACTCTGTGAGTATTAGGGTTCACTTCTTATTTTATGTATATATATAACATCGTGCCAAATTATTAGATATGTAGACAAGTATGTCTCATGGAATTCGAGTTGCAGTGAAATTCTGTAAGTCATACGAGAAACGTGCATCACGGAAATAAAACTGCATAAATTCTAATGTAATTCGCATGACTCATGAAGAGTTGAAACTATTGTCGGCTGCTGCTGGAGTAGAGAATGCACCCACGCGTCTCCTCAATGTTCGTGTGGCTAATGTCACATAACAGAGTATCAAAGG
>NQII01003536.1:76861-148060 GCA_002778355.1 Clitarchus hookeri
GTGCTTTCTAATTCGGGATGCTAGGTGATCGATTTTTCGTCAATATTTACCCCAAACCACGCTCTCTTTTACGGTTCTTCCTTGTGACATATTTTTCTTATAAGGGATTTTACAGTAATTTCAATAACTCTGCCTTCGTACATGGATTTATTATTCACTGCGAATGCCAGCCTTTTGTTGAATGGAGCTGGTTTGTAAAGTTGGATTCGAGCGATAAATTAAATTTTGTTGGCAGTATGATTATTCGGAGAGATAGTAGCGATGTTTAACCTCATTTAGGCTAAAAATGTGCAAATATCCTTCGACGACCCGCTCTCGTTTTAATTGGCGTATATCTTTACTGTGTGATATAATGCAATTTCAGCCATTATTCATCACAGAGGCTGTTAATACTCTGGGGGCGTGACGGATGCTCGCGTCTTGACGGAACTGTAGCTCGTGTTATTGCTGTGATTTGTGATGAATCACATTTTAGAAAGTGAAAAACCTGCAATCTTAAAGGTATTTGTGAAAAAAGTATTCGCGACATTCCTCAAGCTTATGTGCGCCACGATTTGTATTCTGCTCACGACCAATCCTGTTGCGTTTTGGATTACGTTGGGTGAATGCAAACTGCACGACACAGTAGCGACACAGGAACTGAGACATCACCTTTAAAAATGGCATCGGTTGCCGATATAATATCTTAAAAACTTCGAATTTCCAGGACAGTAATTTATGAGGATTCATATATTTCCAATGGCTGGCATGTCCAAACATATCCTTCGAATTTGAATTTCTTTAATTTCGCGGGAAAATATATCTGCATCACGAACACGCCTGATAATACCCTACGACCTGTTGTAATAGAATAGGCGAACATAAAATAACTTACCGGGATGAATGGTAAAAAGACGTGGTGGATAGTGAGAGGGGGGGTGGGGGAGGAAGAGAGGTCCTTCAACTCTTACATCAGACGAGAAACTGTAGCGTGGTACAACTTTGTTCAAATTAACTACTTTTGCCAGTAGTGAACTCTTGTGGAAAAGGATTAAAACAATGAGTGGTAGGGGTAGGGGATTGAACGAGTGTGCATAATTGGTTGAATTTTAGTGGTGTAGTTTAGGGGCAACAGGATAAATACCAAATTAAGAACAAGCCAATTGATCGGAGAGAGGGAAGGGGTTGACCTTGAGGAGGGCTGAGTGATAAGAAGGGGAGTGGGGAGAGTATTTGAGTAAATGGAGAGAGAGTAACAATGAGGAGGGGGTCGGGTGTGACGGAAAACCATGTGATAGGTAGAGGTGGGGAATGGGGACAATTAAACTGTCATTACAATTTTCCAGTGATTTGGGCACGGAGGGAGTCGAGCAGAGCCAATAAGAATGTGTGGTGAGGGTGAATGGGGTAGAGATAAGTGTGAGTAGTAGGAGGGCGAAGTGTAACACATAGACTGTAGAGCCAAAAAAACAAGTACGCCTGCCTAATATCGTGTAGGGCCCCCGCGAGCACACAGAAGTGCCGCAAGACGACGTGGCATGGACTCGACTAATATCTGAAGGTATGCAGGAGGCAATTCACACCATGAATTCTGCAGAGCAGTCAACAAATCCATAGGAGTGCGAGGCTGTGGAGATCTCTTCTGAACAGCACGTTGCAAAGCATCCCAGATATGCTCAATAATGTTCATGTCTGGTTATTTATGTTGCCAATGGAAGTGTCTAAAGTCAGAAGAGTGTTACTGGAGCCACTCGGTAGCAACTCAACACGTATGTGGTGTCGCATTGTCTTGCTGGAATTGTCCACGTCCGTCGGAATGCACATTAGAAATGAATGGGTCCAGGTGATCGGACAGGATGCTTACGTGTCTGTCACCTGTCAGAGTCGTATCTAGACGTACAAGGGGTCCTATTTCACGCCAATTGCACACGCCCCATACCATGACAGAGCCTCCACCAGCTTGAACAGTCCCCTGTTGACATGTAGGGTCCATGGATTCATGAGGATGTCTCCATACCCGTACACGTCCATCCACCCTATACAATTGGAAACGAGACTCGTCAGACCAGGCAACGTGTTTTCAGTCATCAACAATCCAATGGCGGTGTTGGCGGGCCCAGGCGAGGCGTAAAGCTTTGTGTCGTGCAGTCAACAACGGTACACAAGTGGGCCTTCGGCTCCGAAGGCCCATATCAATGATGGACCGTTGAATAGTTCGCACGCTGGCACTTGTTGATGCCCCAGCATTGAAATCTGCACCAATTTGAGAAAGGGTTGCACGTCTGTGACGTTTAATGATTATCGTCAGTCGTCGTATGTCCCGTTCGTTCACGATCTTTTTCCGGCCGCAGTGATGTCGAAGATTTGATGTTTTACCGGATTCCCGATATTCACGGAACACTCGTGAAATGGTCGTACGTGAAAATCCATATTTTATCGCTACCTCGAAGATGCTACGCCCAATCTCTCATGCGCCGACTATAATACCACGTTCAAACTCATTTAAATCTTGATAACCTGCTACTGCAGCAGCAGTAACCGATCTAGCAACTTTGCCACACGCTTGTTGTCTTATATAGGCGCTGCCGACCGCATCGCGTTACTCTGATTGGTTCCATACCTCTGTTATTTGCATACGCACGTTTATACAGGGTTTTTTTGGCTCTACAGTGTATAAGGCAATGAACAATAAAGGTAGTATTCAGTCGACTGCTAATCTTCGTGCCAGGAAGATGTGTGCTCCGCTATATTTGTTTCGAACCCCGAATCTCATGTATGTAATTTTTAAAATGTTTTTCCGAAGTTTTTGAAATGTTTTATTTTTTTTATTTCTAAATGTCTTTATTCTTAAAAATAATTGAAAACTTAAAATTTTTTTTGGGAAATTTTTAGGAAATATTATTATTTTTTTTTTTTAAGTTTTCTCCTTTTTTATATAAAAATTTTCCATTTTTTTTTTTTATATTTTGGGTAAAAGATCACGGGAGGACGTCAAGATCCGAGCGTGGTGTCAAGGTCAAAGTAACCTACGTCCAAGATGGCGGCCGGGTGTCGGTACAACATGGGTGCCGGCTGGCGCCTGGTGCATCTCCCCCCTCCCCTTATGACCGAATATACTTAATCATTATTATATTCTTTGCTGAAGTATTTTTTTTAGTTTCGAGCTGACCTTGTGTTTATGTTACGTTTGTTATTACTTAGCCAGTGTGAATTGTTAAGACTTTAACTCAAAATATAACATCATATTAAAATTGTACAAAGATAAGGAAAATGCTGTTTTGCTCTACATACTTATGTATAATTTTATGCTCTTATTAGAAATATAACCATAAACACCGATACAAAAGGCAAAAGCCTGTTAGTTACCAAGTCTGCCAATAGTTTGTTCGAAAACGAAGGTAAATTTACGAAAAAAAGTTTTTTCTTTTATTTTACTTATTTAAATGTTGCGTTAGTCTAATAAAATAGAGATAAAATAATATACATGGATACTTGAACCTATAACATGCACACCATAATTTGGCGCAACCTTATTTGTACCATCAATGTTTTCATATTTTGTTTTAACTCTTCACTATCTAACGTTATACACTAAGCAAGTTGGGTGAGCAGAATAACTAACTTATAGAACGAATATGTACAGCCATATTTCGCTGTCCTCATACTTACTAGAATAAAGGAATGTAACTAGAGCTTTTTGTTCCAGTTGAGCTGAAAAATAATCAGTGTTTTTAGCTGTTCATTTTAGAGCTAACTGAAACTATGAAGCAATGAGAATATCTAGAGCATGCATGACATGGCAATATCTATTCTGCTCTACAAGCAGTTTTATATTTATCGCTATTATGATTATTCCTTGTGTTTTTAAAACTGCAATATTATATCTTGCAATAGCAAACTTTCGTGCTAACTGAAGCTTTAAACCACTCTATATTTTGTGTACTGAACCTCTAAGTACAGAAATTGTATATATTTTATTAAATGAAGGTTTTTCTTGCTGTGTTTCAGGCCAGCGTAGAGCATCTGTAGAAATGGAACTTCAGTCATTGGATGCTGAAAACCTATTCATCAAAGCTGCTAGTTCTTTGGTGATGATGGACATGATCTACTCCAACAATATCACCAATGAGACGTTGCACCAAGATATCGATGGTGTAACCACCAACAAGCCTAATGAATACTCCCCATACACAGAACGACCTGAAACATACATCGTGCCCATAGTATTCGCAGTCATCTTCATCGTAGGTTTCCTGGGAAATGGCACTCTGGTGTTCATCTTCATAAAACATCGCAACATGCGCAATGTACCCAACACTTACATTTTTAGCTTAGCTTTAGGAGACCTTTTAGTGATCATGGTGTGCGTACCCGTCACTTCCACCATATACACAGTAGAGTCGTGGCCCTACGGTGTCGTCATCTGTAAGATCGCAGAGTATTTCAAGGAAGTTTCCATCGCCGTGTCTGTATTCACGCTGACCGCCCTCAGTGGCGAGAGGTATTGCGTCATTGTCAACCCTATCCGGAGACATGTCGGGGGTGGTCACGTCACCACGAAGCCAATCACCCTGGTCGTTGCCGTCGGCATTTGGATCATCGCAATCATATTTGCTCTCCCATTATTGCTTTTCTCGGATTTACAGACCCGAGAAATACAAGGAGTTCGCCACATATCGATCTGCTCTCCTTTCCCGGTCGAATATGGTAAAATTTACAAGAAAACAATCGTAATGTTCAGATTTCTAGCTTATTACACAATCCCGCTGCTGATTATCGCCTTCTTCTACGTTCTGATGGCTCGCCACCTGGAGCTGAGTACGATGAACATGCCGGGCGAGCTCCAGGGACGGTCGACACAGGTGCGAGGTCGCAAGAAGGTCGCCAAGATGGTTCTCGCCTTCGTCTTCATCTTCATCGCCTGCTTCCTCCCCTATCACACCTTCTCACTCTGGTTCCATTTCTGCCCCACGGCCGAAGATGACTTCGACGAGTACTGGAACGTGTTCCGCATCATCGGCTTCTGCCTGAGCTTCATCAACTCGTGCATCAACCCGGTGGCGCTGTATTGCGTGAGCAGCACCTTCAGGAAGTACTTCAACAGGTACTTGTTCTGCTGTTGTGTGGTGGGTCGAGCTGGTCGGCGCACCTTCACCAGGAATGGAGACGGCAGCAACAGAGCTGGAGATACCTCGTCGCACAGCATGATTCACTTCAACAGTACCTTCAGGCATCATGATGATCTCACGACCAACACCACGCTCTTCAACTTTGACAAGACATGAGAGTGCCAGTTTGCGTATTCAGGAGCGTTCAAAAAAAACAGCAGAGAACAGGACGACACAACAGGTGGTGCCAGATCACACCGAATGACAGTATCCCTCGCCACACGTTTGCACGAGTTTTAAACGTACATCAGTGTCATGCATCCCTGTGTGTCGGAAATACGCATGGAAGTGTGACTGATAGCCTAATGTAATACATGTGTCGAGATAACATCCCTTTCAATGAAGGTTGTAATTTTGGTCTGGAACGTTTGTTGTGAGAACTGGAAATATACTGAATATATAAATATTAATTAATTGTATAATATGAAAAACAAATTTTTTTAACACTACTACGTTTATTGCAATAAAATGATATGAATATTTCGTTGAACAAATGATACATTTTTACCAATAAATAACAATTCTTGCAAATTAGGGATACGTTATTTTTGTGCAGCTTAATTAATCCCATTACAGACGTGTTCATATTATCTAACAAATCGGAAAATTGACAGAAACTCTGACTGTGTAAATAAAATATTCAACCTTTACGATACGCATATTAAACATGGCTGGGTATAAAATGTTTTGAAAAACACGTATGATTTCACTAGTGAGAAAGCGGATTTAACATGCACTTTCATTAATTATCAGAGAAACCAATTACAAATGTTATTGATGAACACTAACATTTTAGGCATGCATTTTGAAACTACAATTATTAAAAATGAAAAAAAACAACATTAAAAATATTAAAAATAACACTACGGTGAGATAAAATGATGCGTGTTTGATTAATGTCATAAGTCTTAGCATACTTAAATTATAATAACTCTGGTTACGTCCGGGGGAAATAATAATAAGGATAAAATGAATAGTAGTTCATTTGTTGTAAATACAAATCTTAACCTTTAGCACAAATGGGAACTGTTTATGACGCTTATTAGTCAATTTTGTATAGACACGCGTGTACTGATATAACTGATTGTAAATGTACAATGTTCAAAAATTCCAAGTTCTATATAACTTCCTCTATATTTTATACAAAATTGTGTATTTAATATAAAACTGTGTTTATTCGTAAACTACTGTTTGCACTGATCAGGTCGTCTCATGTAAAACATTAATGTGCAAATTATGTTAAATTATGTAACAAGATTATTATTCGAATGGTTAATTAATTAATAATTTGTAAGGAAAGATCACTTGTAAGTTAAAGTAAAGAGTGTGAATAAGACGACATGTACAGTCTCGTATGTATCAACAGTTTGTCAATCAAGTGTGAATGTCAGTCACTTGTAAGAAACATGACAAGATCGAGAAGTAGAACATAAAGTGTCGGTCAAGTGCATGTGCATAAATTACCAAAACTGTAAAAAAAAACATCAACGTTGGTGTATATGAAATTAACAATTTGTGCTGAGTGTTTTCGGCGTGTCTCACGGCAATTGAAGATAAATATCATATTAGCTTCCAGTATCGCTGAGGAAATAAAATAACACTTGATTCGAATATGGTCATAGAATCACGAATTATCTACAGTTAATGCCTAAGTATGTTTACAATAATGCAAACAACTGTATGTCAAATGAAACGTCTATTTTTGGTATTGTGACAGTTAAGTGACGTGAATGAATCTTGGAACAACTCTTTATTTCACTGCCAAACAATTTTTCTTCCCCTACAGATACTATATTCTACACAATACAGAAAAAACTATGTGAATACTTTGAAGTATATGTTAGTTCTCAACACATGTATGTTTTGGACAAACACGGTGAATATGTTGTTATAGTATTCTACTGAAATACCTACCACTGACATTGCAGACAACAACATATATTAAAGGATTAAAAACACAAATCTTACTCATAACTGATATGTTCCCATTTTCGTTTGAAGTACTATACACGGCCTATGCATTCAAAACTACACGACACTAACTGCATTATCTTCACAGTGCAATTTACTGAATGGTTTTTTCCCGTGGACTTATGTTTATTCGCGATTTTTATGAGTACATGTTTCGCCCAAAAATTCTTTAATATTTTACTATGTTGACATAGTTATCAAGAGACATACAAGTTTGATTTCAGTAACTCGAAAAACCAACGGCAACAGTCGGCTACATTCAGAAATTTAAATAATTTAGAGAAACTGTGTATTCGCACTCCATAATACAAATCAGAATATTATGTGCACCTTACGTCAAATTACAAAGCAGAAATATTTTCAGAAAAGAATTCAGTTTTCCGCAGAGTTTGTTTGCCAGGAAACAAGTAGTTTTGGCTCCTCACAGTGGAAGGAACGCTATATCACTGGACATGATACAACGCGGCGTGTTAACACATTATTTAGAGTACACAGACAGAGCAAGTGCGGATAGACATGTAAAATGGTTTTACTTGCTGCTTTACTCAGTAATTTATTAAATTCATATATGCTGATCAGCGTCCTTCATCTTCGTCATCTATCTACACTTGATATACAATTTAAAATCTCGCATAATTACGGTGCCGCGGTGGTGTAGTGGTCAGACTACTCGCCTATCACCAAGGCGAACCGGGATCGATTCCTGGCGGGGTTGCTCCCAGATTTTCGCACGTGGGAATCGTGCCGGACGATGTTGCTGTTCGGCGGGTTTTCTCGAGGATCTCCCGTTTCACCCATTGCTCCATACTCAATTTGATTTACTCTCATTGGCTCTCAAAACCTCGATGTTAAGAGCGGCCCAAGTCTCTCCACTCTCACACAGTTCCCACCCAAATTTTACATAAGTGTATTTACTGTAAAAAAAATATGAATTGGTACTTAAAGTGCTCATATAGTTCGAAAATGTACAATCTGGAAAAGAGATGTTATCCTAGATGACTGCTCGGTCAGATGTCTTAGACAATTCAATAATTGAATAAAATTGAAAACATTAAACAATTTAGAAACTCTCTTTTACGGTGTTATTAGACGGGTTGGGGGAGGGCAGGTTTTAAGCTTTACGTCACCTCTCTTTTGTGTAGCGAGTGACTATAAATATTATGTTACGCACTGCGTATAGTGAATTTCTCATATATAATTTTCGTCCAAGTAGCAGCGTCCAGCGAAGTTCAGAACAATAAAAATATCACACCCTAGATGTTTAGTTCATTATTCCTCCGTACAACTCTGAAATGAACTGGAGATACGTATTTGTATCTCCTCTCCCAAAAGACATATTAACGAATACATATAATATGTCGGTTTAAATTCATAAAGTCTGAGAATGTTTTAAAAAGTTTGATATAAATGTTGAAAATATTACTATTTTGCACCTAAAAAAAACAGTCAAATTGAGCGACCAGTTTTTATAGGCAGTATCTAACATGGTGTTGACATGTCAGTAGGTAGTTTGTTTATACATCGTGGGCCCTAGACCAGATTTTTTAAATTCTACTTTTCACTAAGAAACTTGGCGAGTTTCTAAAGTTTAATTTATTTTCTGTCTCAATTTTACGTTTTTTTTTCTCGATCAAATTTCTTTGAAATGACAGTTATATTTTCTAAGTAAATTAATATTTGAAAAAAAATTATGAAACTCACGATTACACACAACTACAAATATAAAATTAGGGTTCAGTAATGAAATGCCTATTATGATATTCATGGGAATTCTAATACATGGAATATTTCAATAATTCATACTTTCCTACCTCTAAAAATAAAATCAATCAATACTCTATTCGTAAGTTCTAAACCTAATTTTTTTTAAGTAAAGATGCGCCGATCATTTATTTTATCATTTCAATTATGCAGAATTTACTCGTTTATTTTCTGAAAAAATATTTAATTTTTGGTGGTCCACGTACTTTATTTCAAAAAGGACGACATTTTTATCTCATTCGACATGTTAAGCTTTAATTTTAATTCTGCCCTCTTTTATTTGCTTTAAAAAGAATTATTTTTGTAATTTATAAAAAGAAGTGTATAAAATATAAATACATATTTTCAAAACCATTTATTTGCTATTTTTATTATGAAATTATAATAAAGAAAAAAAAATTTTCATCATATTAAAAAAGTTACTTAAACCTGTAAAATTAAACTCAAGGAAACGTATACAATTTTCCAATATAAAGATAAACATAAAAACATGTAATCATTATTTGGTTGTGTACATAAAAAAAATATATAAGAATTGATTCAAAAAAATTCTAACTATACAGAAAATATTTAGAAAATAACAAATCACCTTATAAGTAATTTGTGAATATGGAAAATATATTTTGCATTGGCTGTTCACATCAAACTTAGCAATTTTGAAAGTCGTGCGTATTATCTACTTGTATGCGAAGTAAGTATTCTTGCACCATATGCGTTCCCACGGCGCTGATCACTTTATGATATTAAACAGCCTTACGCGTAAAACCTTGAATTATTATAAAAATAAATACTTTACAAATCTGCTCATTCTTACTGCAAAACACTAAGCACAGAAATAACTTCAGTATTCAGACATTCCTATCTGACAATTTTAATTCAACGTTAAGAAATGAAACTACTTTCCCTCCGTCATGACCAACTTCACAGAACCCCTTCCAGCCAGAATGACCGTTAAAATATATGCACTTTTTAATTGTTGATTTTAAAACTTTTTATTTTAAGTGTGAACAGCCTACAAGTAATTCTCACAAAGCACCTACAAATAAATCATCATAATGCATTAGGATCAATAAAACAATAATATAAAATAGTATAAAACATTTACAGAATTAAAATATTTATCCAAAAATAATCACAACAAATTGCATTTGATTTTATGATAAAACCAAGACATTGTTCTAAATATTTCATAGCTATGTTCTTACTATTTAATCAATTATCAAATCCTTTCAGAAAATGCAACAAAACTAAAAGGTTAAAATTAAAAAAATATTGCAAATGGTGATTCCAAAGCAGCATCAATTAAAACTACATCTTTGCAACTAAAAATTATGTAAAAAAAATTAGAATGTTTAAAAAGGCGATTTTAATAATACTCATTATCGAGTCATACTGTGATAATATGAAAGAAAAGAAGTATAAGATAATTAATTGTTTAAAACCATTATTACAACATGAATTTAATATTTTTTGCAAAACATTTGTAAATCTAAATATAAAGAGAAGATACACATACAATTTTAATCGATTTTTTAATCTTTCCACACTGTGCAACTTACGAAGAAAATATACAATTGTAAGGTCAATAAGAACACGGAATGTTATTAATAGTGATTATTCGATTGAAATTTATAGAAGTAAAACCTGATTTAGTAAATGATATAATTTCTTCCAGTATTTATATAATGTAAAAATTGTATACGAGTAAAGAAATAAAGCTAAACTTAGTTAAGTAATTCCTAAAATTGCACTGGTTGGAAAGAATATTATTTTCAATAGAGTAAAGACAAAGTAATATTAAAAACAAAAAACGTAATGGTAAAAAAAAATTAATAAAAATAAAAAACAAAAAAATTTCAATTTAATAATTTTTATACATAACATTAGAAAATTAATTTGATAAATTATAAGAGTTGGTGTAAATTCACCTTAAAAGGAAAACCTAATTTTTGTACAAATAATTACTTGTGAGTGTTCAAATTGTAATAAATATAAAAATGTTAATATTGCAAGTGAAATTTTTTTTTATTCTTCTAATATGCAAAGGAAATTACTTTAAATCATATTTAACTGACTTTGATACTTAAGGTTAAAATAATATATAACAAAAGATGAAAAGTTTTTAAATATGTATCAACAAATGTGTATAAACTATTAAACATTAAATTTAAATATATGTAACAGTAATGTGACAAATACAAAAATGAAAAAGCACATAATTTCACAATTTTAATGTATTCATATTCTTCGGTTAAAATTATTTTGTTTAATAAGGGCTAAAATTCGTAAATATTACATCACGTCAGTATATTTTAGAAATATTCAAATTTGAGACAGGAATTAAATTTAATGAAAAAAATTTTAATGTGTTCATAACAATCCTCTAATACAAATGTTATCAGTTACTATTATAGAAAGTTTATTTCTAATAATTCGGAACAATTTCATATTTTTGCTAGTGTCTTAAATGTTTTATGCGTATTGCCAAAAATTATTAAAATATTACAGAAAAACAAAATTTTAAAACAATTGTAAAGTTCAATAGATAAAATAGACAATTAGAAATGAAAATTAAAATTATATGACGAAACAACGAAACTAATAATTAATGGGATATAAAATACATAATAAAATCTGAAGGAATATAGTAAACATTGAATAGATGAAAATAAAATAGAATATTACAATGATGCACTTACACAAATGTAAGAAATTATGTTAGTAATAAGGTAAATTTGGGCATATATAATAAAATTCCTCTTTCCCTATTATATACTACTTGTTACAAAAATGAAATTTCAATTTATATTTTTCATATATACAGCATGTTCTGCGACGAATCTGAACGACTTGGCCAGCGTGTTCTAGAGGTTATTAAAAACAAATATCATATACACATGCAGGCTTTGGGGTCTTCATTCCGATTTAGTTAAGTATACAGAATAAATTATGTTATTGATTATAGCGTGTTTATATAAATTTTTCACAAGCGAGGCATTTAAAAACAGTAAAAATTTGAATTAGTACTTAAAAAAAAGCACGGTTGAGGACATACATAGAAACAATACAACATAGAGAAAACAACAAAAAATTTGAAGAAGGTTTTTATTTATTATTGAAGAAATCTGTATACGAAAAAAATGAAAATGTTAAGAAATCGATGTAATAATAATAAAGTATTTACGAATATTTAATAGATGTGAATGTAATGATTAATGTAAATAATTTTATGCAAACAACACATCAAATAAACATGTATATAGTGAATTAATTGAGATCTATTTTCATCGAAACTATTAATGTTTCAATTTTATTGTGATATATCAATAAAAATATAAAGGCAATAAAAATTATAATCTTTATATAAGTAAGCACTACCAAGAATAAAGAGGTACGTGGAGACAGCGAGCTCTTGAGAGCCAATGGGTGTGAAGTGAGGTATGGAGAAACGCCGCAATGCATGAACGGAGGACACGGGAGAGCCCCGAGAAAACCCGCCGAGCAGCGGCATCGTCCTGCACGATTTCCCACCTGAAAAAATTCGGGAACGACCCAGCCAGGAATCGAACCTGGTTCCCTGTGGTGGGAGGCGAGTAGTCTGGCCACTACACCAAAAAGAGGTAAAAATAAAACTGCTTCTCAAGAATACCAGTCATTGTGTAAAAATTTATCGCATTCTTTCTCCGTCTACATTTCTGACACCGACACATAATTCCGACTTCGAGTGGAGCGCCGATGGAGTCAGCATCAAATTACCTAACAGGTCGCAGTAAAATGCAAATAAATAGCATAACTTCGAATTTGGTTTTAAAGGAGATTATTACCAACAATAAAAAAAAGCAGCAAGTAGAGAGGATACCTGAGGGTGAACGAGTGTGAAAAACTAATGCGAGCGCCGCTTTAAGTAATTCACTACAACAGTATGGCCTTTGAATCGTGCTATTTGTTCAGCAGTTTCCCCATTAGTGTTCCTTAACTTGGTGTTTACTCCCGCCTGCACTAGCCATTGGACCACTTCAAAGAGGCCCCTGGATGCTGCCTCCATGAGTGGAGTCAATCCACCAGAGTTCTTATCATTAATACCAGCTCCATAGGCAACCAGCTCCTTCATAACCTTTAACTGGCCTCTGACAGCTGCCTCCATGAAGGCAGTCGATCCACCAGAACTCTTCTCATTAATATCGGCCTCATGGTCGAGCAGTAACTTGACCACCTCCACATGGCCTCTGACTGCTGTCTCCATTAGAGTTGACCATCCGTTGGCATTCTTTATATTAATATCAGCTCCATGGTCCAGCAGCAACTTCACTACATCTAAATGACCTCTGGCTGCTGCCTCCATGAGTGCCGTCCAGCCATTGTCTTTCTTTGCATGTGGATTAGCTCCGCTTTCCAAAATAAGCTTTACAAGCTGCACGTGGCCACTTTCTGCTGCACCAAATAATACAGTGTCTCCACCAATGCTGGTGGTGTTCACAGTCATTCCAAAATAAATCAGAAATGAGACTAGCTGTATGAGGTTCTTTTTGCCGATCTCGAAAAGAGGTTTGGTTAAATCATAATCTATGTCTATCAACTGTCTGAAGACCTCACTTCTGTTGTTGAGCACATCTTCTAGACCACGCCTCAGGATCCTCCAGTCTCTGTCTGTGCTGAACATCAACACCTGGAAGCACACATGTACAATGCGATTTCTGATTCAAAGTAAGATTTGGTTATGATGTATTGAGCATAGTCTATGGAATGCGTTCCAAATAAACATTAGTAACAACAGAAAATATTTGTAAATAGTCAGCTATATTATGCTCTATGTTATTAAAATATATGTGAGCAAAATACAAAAAGTTAAATAGAAAAATATTTTGATAATTAAATATTTGTACCGGGTATCGATAACTAGTACTGAGGTTAAAGGACATACTTGCTTTAGTATGTAACCTAAATACATGTGGTCAGTATCATTGTTTTAATTTTGTCTGGGGTAAACATAGTCTAAACATTTATTCAAATTTTTTATGTATATCAGCATAGAAATTCTATTAATACATATGTAAAAAATGAAGGCATAACTATTTGTCATAAAATGATGCATTCCATATTGACATGCCTGGGCATCTTGCCCACAGTCTGCACGATTGTTTTGGTCTCTCTAAACTGCACCGCCCAAGCTTGAATGGCGAGCCTAGCAGAACTTGGAAATTAACATTCACGAGCTCATTTGTAATTGTATCTACTTTCGTAAAATATCAAACTATTGTCCTAGTTATGTGGCCAGATCAAAACTCGTGCACTTACCGAGCAAGGATAGTCTCCTGCCACATGTGAAGTCATACACCGAGCGGGAAGAAACTATGGTCTCAGTTCCGCTTTGTTACTTCTGTGTTTCAGTTGATCCATTTTGCAAGTACAAGTGTTTGTTTTACCGTGGCTGATAGTTCTTCAGGTAAGAGCTCTAAAATTATTTTGAGTAAATAATGTCACATGTGCCATAACAATACCGAATTATTATTACATAGAAAATAACCAGTCGTTTCACAACATTTCACATATCTTTAGAGCAAGGAAAAAGTACATTTCGTTTCGTTGAAATTGTTTTTAATTACTGGCTCATGTTTATCTACCTTTCTAAAGAAACTAACCGCAAGGAGTGAAGAAAGAGTAAGATTTCGCTATTTTAGAACAATATTCTCTCCCATTGGAAGGTAAGTTGCCCAAATACGAAGACCCTTTTTTTTTTTTTCTCAAAAAATGGAAAACTGCTTGAGAAAGACATATTCGAGCACAGTGCTGAGGTGCGACACGCATCAATGACGCCTGTTCGAACTGCACTTCGATAATTTAGCACGATGAACAGATCATTAAAGAAGAAATGCACATTGAATGTGGTCGTAATTCATTGTCCAGAAGAGTTATCGTATGCAGCCCATATATGCTACATAAAAGAAGGAAAGAGGAATTTGGTGACCATTATAAAACTTACAATACATATTAATCAAATTTCATTACGTGCACTCAAGAAAAAAAGATAAGGGGAAAGTCTGAATGGTTGTACACTCCAGAATAAGCATTGGCGTTAATAATGAATGCAACATTGACTGCTTATCAAAAGAAACACATGAGAAAAGAATCGCAGGAAAGAAACTGCGACATTTATCCCTCGAACAACAGTGTATTAAATGCTAAAAAAGTTATCCTGCGGACGTAACGATAACTGAGACAATGAGCATAGTGATGCTTCAGATTAAGTTAGTAAGTTATAACTATCGTTGTAAATAACTACCCAGGCAGCAAAAAACAGCAGTTAACAGTTGGCCAACTGTTGGAAGTGGTGGCAAACGTTCGCATTTATGACTGTCAGCATTTCTTATATGGTTGACAATCAGGTCATATAAACCAAAATTACAGTATGTATTTATTTTATAATCGTTAAATGTGCCAATGCTCTCACGGTGATTGATAGATTTCAACAAACGCCGCACAAATAAATGATAAACGAAATGCTAACTGTTACTCACTATTGGGAAAATATTAGCAGCATGTTTATGAGCTTGACGGTATGCCAACTGTTGTTTACTGCTGTGGAGATAATAACAGCATACTGACGACCCTTTTGTGGTATGCCAACTGTTGTTTACTGCTGTGGAGATAATAACAGCATACTGACGACCCTTTTGTGGTATGCCAACTGTTGTTTACTGCTGTGGAGATAATAACAGCATACTGACGACCCTTTTGTGGTATGCCAACTGTTGTTTACTGCTGTGGAGATAATAACAGCATACTGACGACCCTTTTGTGGTATGCCAACTGTTGTTTACTGCTGTGGAGATAATAACAGCATACTGACGACCCTTTTGTGGTATGCCAACTATTCCTTTTTACTGAAGAAGCATTATCAGCAAGCTTATGTGCCATTTATGGATGTTGTTATGCAGTAGCAAACAGCATATGTGAATTCCCTAGCTTTTTTTTTTCGTGCACGTATAAAGTAAAATTATCATGTGACATAGATAGTAATATGAAAAAATAGTTTATAAACTGGAAACCTGCAAAGCACAGCACGTAAATTCGTTATTTTGAATTTTAAGTTCCACCTGAAAGTACCCCGAAACTAGAATACAAGTATTTTAAACAAAACACAGAAACCCCAGTATTGACTTATCATACTAACAGGAATTGTGTTTATGGCAAAGCTAATTTTGCAACTTGTATGAGTAGAAAGTATTCAGATTTATCTAAATGGTTTAATTTGAATACATGGTAGAGAAGTTTCTAGCATTCTAGACTGTGAACGAAAGGTTTGTGAGTTCGATTCCTAGTTTTTGCAAAGAAATTTACTAGTTATGAAATAATTCCAAAGATAGCATTTACGTATATGGTAAACAAATCAATTTTATTTGGGTGAAACTCAATTATTAAAATGCATGGCAAGCTGCTTCTATGTGAGTCACAAGTGGGCAAGTTCCCGGTGGAACCGGCGCTGGCCTCACCAAGCCACCCTCCAGGTGGCTGATACCTATTACAAGGTCATACCTGCAGCGCTTCTTTCTACCCTACTTTAACTCCCGCCAGCTATATATAAATCAGCTCTTTTTGTTCGCAGGGCACCACCGGGAACTTTGAATTTTAAAGTCCATAATACTGTCCGAAATGAATTTAAAAGCCCAAAAGCTAAATACTTACAAAGCACACACTAGCGCGCTCGCGCTTGTCCTGTCACGGGTAAAGTTAAGTATGACGGCACACCCATAGCACATTCTCGGCTCAGTGCGCACGGGTAGTAGCCACAAGTGGCAAATAGCTGGGCCACAAGTGGCTTGCCAACAGTTGGCTGACCACATGTACTTTACTTATGGCAGGCCAAAAGCAGAAAGCCAGTGAGCCACTGCAGACACACATAGATCACTGATGGTGCTGTCACGATTCGGGTGCACTTGGTTACGCAGAAGCGGGTCGCTTGTGGGCAGATTGTATTTTGCTGCATGGACGTTATCTGAACGACGGTCCAGATGTGGCCAACTGCAAGAGGCATCGGGTGGGCCACAAGCATCTGTGGGTGCATTACAGAGGTTGACGAACTGTTAACTGGTTATGGAGACCGTATGTGGGCCGGTCGTGTAGACGCAGTTTGCACATGTGGACCAACTAACTATTGTTACTTGGGTACGTTCCAAATAAAATACAAGAAATATTTTAAGAGAGTTGTAGTCAATCCACTTATAAACCAAAATTTGTATAGAATACAGATTCTACAGATTCGACATGCTATTGATGATAATTTTGCCAACACAAATGATATCTAAAACAGAAAACTCCGATATCATAAGCTGGCAGAACCCTCGTCCCACATCTGCGCACTTTTGCATTCGAATTCGATGTGAATTCATCAAGGAGAGCCAGGATACGATAAAACAAGAAAGAGATTACTTCTAAAATCTGATTTTAGTTTTGTCACCCACAAGATAGATCATCGATGGAAAGGTCATCAATGTTCATCATTTTCTCATTAAAACGATGTTGAATGGGAAAGGGTCTAATGCTTTAGCAGATAACCAATCATCACAGATCTGCTATATTTGTCAAGCATCACCAAATTTGATGAACGCCATTGGTGTTGTTATAAAAAGACACTGCAACACGAATAAGTTTTCGTACGATTTGTCCACTTTTCATACGCATATCAGGCTCTCTGAGTGTGTACTGTGCACTGCATATTTCACACAGATTAGGTACGAAAACTTGATGAGTGCGAGTAAATGAAAGAGCTAAAGAGACGGAAATACATGTGACGTTACTGACAAATGTCGGCAGAAAACTGCTCTCCTCATCGAACTCGTAAAGCAAAGCTCTGAAAAAAAGAGACGATGTCAATACAGCCAAAATAATTTTTCAGAAGCCAACAGTCGCAGTGGAAATCACGGGTGTTAAAGAAGAGATAATCAAATGATTTTCAGTAATTTGTTAGATCTATGTTGTGGTCACAAGCTGCACTTGCTGGCAGTACATTTACAGTACGATGTCGAATTAAAGAGAGCATTACCAGTTCCTTAATTTCCTGCTGGTGTGGCAAGCACTCGAGGGTCGCACATGCAGGTTTCTTCATCACCTCCGCCTGAAATCACACACCAAGTTATATACAAGACGTGACTCGTTACATCTTAACCACTGAGTTCCGCATAGTTGCCGTTGGTCCTGCTGGAGGAGACTTGGTAATGCATATGCACCTCCATCAGGAGCGTAGGCAGACATTTATTTTGGTGGAGATTTTGTCGTTTGATAAAGCAGTGCCTATAAAAATATTTTTAAGTTGAAGAACAAAAGTAGATATATAAAGCTGTGTTTTTATTTTACATTTCTTTGCTATTTTATTATACCAATTATTTATCTAATTCCTCGTTTTAATAATCATTAACAATATTATTTGTTTGCGTCCATCATATTCCGGGGGAGAGAGTGACTCGGAACCTTCTCTCTCTTCTTGTCGTCGTTCCTGGCCGAGATATAAAGTTCCGTACAAGCTCGGGTAGATCTTCCATTAGACTGCCACCCGAGCTTCAAGCAAGTAGCTTCAGCCCTGCAGTCGACAAATCATTGCATATTCTCTGTAGCATAGCATATGCTTTTTTAAATTATAAAATACGTATTATGCAATTTGAATCATAACTTAATATTATAAATACGAAAGTGTGTGTGTTTGTTTGTTTGTCCTTCTTTCACGTCGCAACGGAGCAACGGATCGACGTGATTTTTGTACAGAGGTAGTTAGAGGACCGGTAAGTGACATAGGCTACTTTTAACCCAAAGAAGTATCCCATTCCCTCAGGAAACATTTTTTAGTAAAAATAGCGCTTGGGGTACAATGCTGCTTCAATGTAAGTTGTTACTGTGGGACGAAAGCACAATGAGACACAAAAAACAGATAGAGGCCCTAAACCGAACTATACAGGATATACGAAACAATACAGACATTGTGGGAGGAATGGTTGTATTACTGGCTGGTGACTTCCAACAAACTCTACGGTCATTCAGAGGGACACACCTGCAGATGAAATCAAAGCCTGTCTCAAGTCGTCAAGCTTATGGGCAAATGTCAAGAAATTTACCTTGACGACAAATATGAGAGTGCACCTCTACAATGACATTGATACAGGATATAATGCTGATACACTATTAAAAATTGAAGATAGGCGGATAGAAAGAGATACCGAGGGCTGTGTGTCACTAACGGGGGATTGTAGTAATTTGGTGCAGAGTAATACGGAACTGATTGCTAGCTTTTACCCAGACATACAAAGAAATATAAATGATGACCAGTGGCTATGTAAAAGAGAGATTCTAGCACCAAAACATGGCATCGTTAGTGCTCTGTTCTGTGTTTATGATCAGTGTCTGTCTACTAACAAATACCGTTATTCCTCCCTATACAGGTGATTCTTAAATCATGGGACAAACATTGAGGGGTGGTAGAGCTCACTAAAACAAAAAATTATTGTATAGGAATATATGGGCGGGAGTGGCCCGTTGTTGCACAAACACAAAAATAACACATTAACGGAAACATAAAATGTTCATTAGCAGCATACTTAACGAGTGATTCCGTACAGAAAATGTTAAAACAGTTGCTGGAAATGCATCCACCAACAGTCACGCATGCTTGGCGACCTCTACATATGACGTGATTGGCTGACAATGGTGGCGATAGTTGAGGGCAGTCAAACGGTGCGCCAGTGAGCTGCTGCATCAGCAAACAAAGCATTTGCACTTTAGAGTTCGGCCGTGATGGGTCATTTTACGAATAGCGAAAAGGCAGACATGCATCTAATGCACCCCAGTTGATTCCATTGAAGACCTCGTCGCTCGACTTACCTGTGCGGCTGCACGCGTGCGTGAAATACCCGGCGTATTTTGATATGTTCGCCAATCACTCCACTGACGCTACCAAGCTTGCATTGCTGTCGGTGGTAGCAATTTTCAGTAATTATTATAAACATTGCTGTAAAATGGCATTTAGCGGTGACGTTGTAAATAAACAATGTGTTGCATTGCATGTGTTATTTTTGTGTTTGTGCCTCAATGCGTCACTTCCGCCCATATATTCCTATACAATAATTGTTTGTTTTAGTGAGCTCTACCACCCCTCAATGTTTGTCCCGTGATTTTAGATTCATCCTGTATGTTTGTTACTATAACCACGCGAGTGAAGCCGCGGGTAAAAGCTAGTTGTAGTAATAAATGTAATGTTCAACATTTAATTAATGTTATCAATGAAACCGAGCATGGCAATGACGTCACTTGAGGCGTCACTTGGTGCTAGCTGGTAGCCTTGAGCCTCTAGTGGAGGGGGGGGGCAGCAATGCGTTTTGGCGCACCGTATTGCACGTGCACTCAAGTTGATG
This sequence comes from Clitarchus hookeri, assembly GCA_002778355.1. NCBI lineage: Eukaryota > Metazoa > Arthropoda > Insecta > Phasmatodea > Phasmatidae > Clitarchus > Clitarchus hookeri. The sequence continues at coordinate 97,137 of NQII01003536.1, forward strand.
TTCTCGTGTTTTCTGCCCCTTCTTTCCACCAGAGTAGTTTGTTTCTTCCTACTAAAGCCTTTGTTTCGCGATGGAAGTTTCCTTGAAAGATTATACGCAAGCTTACATGGCTGCTGACGTGGAATTATGGAAGATTTAGTCGAGAACTAGCCGTTTTCATGTACTTTTTAGTAATTACGTGTGTGCAGTATTCAGTGGAATCCTGAAACGTGGAAATTTTATCCAATCAGAGAGATGGTGGTATGGTTACGACGCATCTTGTAACGACAGTTGTCATTTAAGTTATTTTGCTAAACCAATTTTGGGCAGTATACCTAACCATTTTTTCCTCAAGTCAGATATTTTTGTCCATTCCTTCTAGAATATTTTGCTCACGAGATTCGAAATTTATATTAAATTTATCTTAAATTTATCTTAAATTACATATAGATTTTTACGGTTAGTTTCGGGAGACACGCGTATTTTTGTGAAAATATTTTATTTCATATCAATTTTTAGTAATTAGTAATGTAATATACATGTATCTTTATTACTGAATTCCCACGCACTCTTCATAATCAGCCCTACATCAGGTTTAATGAACACGTTTGTCGATAGGATGAAGATATCAGAATAAATACACGTCCATGAAGGCGATCATTATTTATCAATGGTAAGTGAGCTCCCAAATATGACAAGGTTCACTTTCAAACACCAGTATTCAATATGTGTAAATAACCTGCCCTTCAGCAATTGGAACGCAGTAACCGTGCATTTTTAACAGAAATTATTAATGCATGTTACTGGTTGAGTTTAACTACTGCAGGACTTAACATCTCGTCTACAGAGAGGTCATTAGAGACGGAACTAGTTGCTCTCAGAAGCAGGAGCCATCCCACCACATGCCTGGAGTGATCACAGTAAGCCATTAAAGACTGGAAACAAGAGGGCTGGGCCGGGAATTGAACCCATGTCCTGCTTAATGCAAGTCCGGAGGTGTACAACTACGCAACTTCGCTCTCGATCCTTGCTATTGAAAATTATAATAAGTCATCAACTACTACAACAAAAAAAGTATTCGCAACGTGAAATAATATTATAACTGATCGGAAACAAATCCTATATAAAATGAAGTAAATTAATTTATTTAAAATATATTGTGAATATATTATAGGCCGATTTTGAAATAAAATAAAATGTCCTGAATATATTGTCAGTAGATATTCATGCAACTATTATAGAAATTTATATTATTATAGTAGGCATCTTGATATGCAATAGTAAATATTTTTAAGGAGTCGTCTTTATTCCCAAAATATTAATGATTTTTTATTACAAGCGTAAGTATTTAAACCAGTATAAGAAATTCCAATAATAGCATGCATGTAAGACAAATTTATAATTTATTTGTATCAAGCATTACGTTGTTCATAACCAACACTATTGATCAAAATTTCTTGTTTTCGATCTCAGAAGAGTTTCGTGCAGTCACTTTGATGGCTTTGTCTTTGAGCTGCTTTTTTAAATCCGGGATTTCCGGAGTCTCTCCTTTCACCTTAAAAATATTTTTTGTAAATATGTAAATTAAATAATTTTTATCTAACAGCTTGATTATCATACGTAAAGGAAATGAATATTTATAAAAAACAATTAAGATTATGAATATTACTAATTGCTTAATTTCTTACCGTTTGGTCTTTATTTTTGAGCTGCATTTTTAAATCCGCGATTTCTTGAGTTTGTGACTTGACCTTCAAAGAACAATAGTTATTAGTAATCCCATAATTATAATTGACTGTTAGTTGTAAAATAATGCATGCACTCTTCATAATTACACTTCAACTTCATTACTATTATAGTACAATGTTCTGATTACCATTCATTTAAGAATATAATACATCCAATAAAGAGGGCTGCATTTTAAATTATTAACAACTTAATTTATTATAGTAAGATGACCAAGCAAATAAAACTATGGAAAAACTTGACTAATGAGACTGTTATTGAGTAAGGAAATTCGGCAAAACCTCTGTGTTTAAAATATTGAAAATTAAGGTACTGTAACTTAAAGATACATTTCTTATTATTGGAAAGCAAACAGTAATAGAACTAAAAATAATACAAGTAATGATACTAACAGTATTATAACACTGTCAAAATAACAACAAAATGATTATAATAAAATAATATTACAAAATAAATACAATTTATGAAGATATGTTTATCAAAATAAGACACAGAAAACAATCAATATTTGATTCAACAGTTGACTAGATGAAGAAGTTGCTAAGATCTTAAGATCCAGAGTCTCCTAGGACAATATGGTTGTTTATTATTCTGTATATTGTAATTCATCGTAAAAAGTTTGCCTTGTTTACTCCTCTGAAATATGAGATAAAATTGTTTGTTTAGTCGAGAAAATTTGAGAGAACGAAATATATAGCGATTATATTATTAGCAGTTTAAAAATTAACTGGATTAAAAATAAAAGCAGCACCATTATACAAACAATACCTATTATTAACCATATGAAGAAATAGAATATGAACAAATAATTCAAACACAATAAGTGCTGCATTAACTGAAATGAAAAGTATTGAAGTCCGAAAAATGAAAGTGTTTTATTACTAAAGGAACTAAGTTCAGATTTGATACAGTCATTATAGGGGTAGTAAATTCAGATTCGTACAAACCACTTACGAGGTGGAACTTTCTTCGAATTACCAAACTTATGGTTGTAATATTTATAAGTTAGGTTTTTGAAACATTAATACTAATTGTATTCTAGTCTATGGTACAGTTATAGAATATAATGAAAAAATCACTTAAAAACAAATATCATCAGTTTTGATGAAAAATAATGCTTGAATTTAAAGATAGCAGAGAATGCAGACATGTTTATCCTTTAATTTTAAAATTTATAAGGACAGTTTAAATATTGTTTTATAAATTGGATATGAATGTGGTAATATAAAAGTTGTTGTGGCTGATATTGAAATTGTTTTAGAGATTATGTATAACAAATGTTAAGCTTATTTTTTATGGCAGAACAATATAATTTCTTGTATTTTAATTTCATAGCTGATTTAATGTGTATATATATATATAGTATTGAATTATCCGTAGTATATTTTTAACATTTTAATTGATATTCTGTCAATTATTTTTTAAAAATTTATATAATTTTAACAAAAAAATATTAAAATCGAAAATCTTTATTTTTAGAAATTGAACTTAATACTATTAAAAATAAATGCCTACACATGACTCAATCAAAACTTCCAACTCGATCAAAATTATTAAATTGTGTTTAATATTCTTACAAGGTAAAAAATAATTCATTAATTTTAATTAATATACCACAAGATAAATTATATTAATAAATGTCATCGTATTTTCACCAAGAAACCAATTAAGTTCCAGAACTATTAATATATAAAATTAACTATAGCACATTAATTTGTCTATTTTTCGTTAAATGGTTTTACTAAAATTTCAAATATTCTAAAATTTCCAAATTTGTCTATTTTGTACATATTTTTGAAAATTATAATAGGTAAATTATTTATTTAATTTGTCTATGTCTGCAATTTCATTTACATAAATTACAAAATTTTATTCCGAATTATTCTCTATAAGTTAGTTATGTCTTTGTTGCTTATCTAATTCTTTTTTATTTTTCTACTGTGTTTAACAGAATTGTATATAAATTGCAGATGTTGCTGATGAAAATAATGCTTCTAAAACAACGAGTATGAGTTGTACATATACTTCTGAAAGTTGTTTAGTTCACTTCCAACTTTTTTTTTGTATTGGAATTAATTTTAATTCCTGAGTTACTTCATTTATATTTCTAACATTTCCCATTAATTTTAGACGTATTTTCAAATTCACTTTAACTCTTTGCTTTTATTTGGAACTTAAGAGCAATATAAACGTTTATAAAATTATTTTCGTTTAATATCAATAATCAATTAATATTATGTGGATATCATTAATTTTGTAAGTAATATGTTAATTTACTAATAAGAGCAACATAATTTTTACATACAACGAAGTTGTACACATTATATTCTAATGTTTATGGCCTAATTATAAATATTTACATTTTGCATGTAATTCTTAAGTATATTTCGAATCAACCTCAAATGTATAACCACAATCATCATTTTTAATAAAATTCAAAATTAAATTCGCCCATTCATTATATTTTGTAATTCTTGGATCAATACAAATTAACTCTTTGTATAGTATCTTTTGAAATATAGCCTAACCTTAGAGGTTATTAACGTCCAGGGTATATTTGGGTCAAAATATTTTAATATTTGTTATTTGCTTCAGAATATATTTTAAATCATTTGCAAATCCCTCATATTAATCTTGTATCGAACATGAAATATTTTTAGTAATAAATTATCAAAAAATAATAATTTTTTTGAAAATTTTTGCATTACATCCCTAACTGGTGAAGTAGTAATAAGGTAATGAGCTGGCTAATGATTATAATTTTAACAACAATCTCTTTGATTTTCAAATACATCTGTTAAAACTAATATTTTTGGATAGTTTGTATTACCGCGTCATTTCATCGTTTACACCAAAACTATTTGTAATTTATTTAATAATTTTCTGATATTTCTTCGTGAATCAAACTACTCTTTGAATTTTTTATTTTATGTATTTAATAATATTTTAATTTTTCAATATTATTAATAGATTCATAAAGAAATTACCTATACCACTTAAAATATTAAATAATTTGCATTCATCTTTTGGTTTCCTATTTATTATTTCATTTCAAAATGTATGAATGTTTTATAAATTTATCGATATGTTTGCATTTTGTTTTTAATGATTTTACTAATTTTTCTATTGAATTCATGCTTATAACTGTATCCACAAAAGAAAATGTAAAGTATTTCAGTTAATTATTTTTATCAAATTTAAATCTGTATTTGACATTTAACGAATAATATATATATATATTTCTCATTGTTAGTCATAACTAAATTACCTATCCAATATTTTCTTTACTAATTATTAAATAAGCAAATTAATATCATAACCACCCCTGTTGAGACAAATTAACGAAATTTTTCCTGGGAATTGTATTTTTGATAAGCTGATCATCGATAACCTTCCTATAAATAAAATCTATTTCTAAATATTTAATTTCTAAATATTCAATTTTATAATTTATTAATTTTTTGTAATGATTTACAATATATCTAGATTATCTAAACTATTTCTTCTTTATTTTAAATTGGTTCATCTTCGGCGTCTTAAAAATTCAGGCTCCTTTCTGGTAGTTTTTCATCATTTTCATTTTCTTCATTTGAATTATTTTAAATTGTTTTTCCCAAATATGGTCAATTTGATAATTTAGAATATCTAATTATTTTTGTTTGGTTTCTTTAGTTTATAAATAATATTTTTTTGTGATTTCTTTGCAATAATTTCTAATTTTAAATATAATTTTCTTCACAGTAACAAAGAACCTCAATATAAAGCAAATATATATTTTAATTCTATGGAAATTTTTAAAACTATATATTTTTTAAGTTCTTTGCCTTATTTGTTTTACTGCATCATATATTTTGGAAATTTATAAATGTGCCACATATTTTTGTTTTGAGTTAAAATGAGTCAGAAATCTTCTTCATATATAAGATTTCACTTAACAGTCTCATAATTGCAAACACACCCGCATAATTAAATTGGATGTCAAAGAGTAATCTTATAAAGTAAATTTATTTCTAACTCATTTTAAATATTAAAATTATATAAGTAATTTTTATTAGAATCACTTGTATAAACATTTATATATATTTTTTACAAAAAATTTACATTATTATGTACAAATATTTCATTTTAGAATCAAAACCTAATTTAAATTTTTTAAATATTAACTTAAAAAAACATATTTTTTGTGTTGTTTAATTTTTTGGACTAACTAAATTTTTATCGTAAATAACTATACCACATCAATATAAATAAACAACAAATATTTTTTTCACTTTAAAAATGTTCTTTATTTTAAATATTTTTCTTATAAATTAATGTATGGTTCTACATATGATGCATATATTTTATTTTATTTTAATGTTAGTTGTTTACGAATTAATAATAATTTAACAGAACCTTCTTTTTGTTGAATGGAACTTTCTCATGATATTAATTTTTCAAATATTTTTGTTAAAAAATTCATTGACATATAAAACGTGATCTCATTTCAACAGATGATCATTTAATATTGTGATTCGTTCCATCATGTAACGTTATCTTATATGTGCAACCCAATGTTAATTGTCCACTAGTGTTAGTATGAGATTAAAAAATATTTTCAATAATGATGCCAAATTCTTCTGGATTAATTTATAAGTAACAACGAATGACATTGACTTTTATTTGAATTTGAAAGTTCATATTCTCTGAATATAGGGCTATAGACCTTTTTAGGTTTTTCATAAATAATTGTCATTTATGGTTTCCTCATATTATTTTTTTGTATCATTTCCATTTTTATGATTTTATCCTTTGATATTTTCATTACTTCTTTTACTAAACCTATGTGGTTCTTTATTCATCCTTTTCAATCTATTAATTATTAGACTTTTTTTAATTTGGTAAATTACTAACTAATAGTTGCTTAAAATACATCTCTTAATTTTTATACCGAACAACTCGTAATTATTTTTGTGTTATTTTTTATCTCTTTTAAATCATATTTATTCAATTCTTATAATTTAAAATATAATTTTATTGAGCTCGTTCTTTTAAATAATAAATAAAAATTTGTTTTCATGTTTTTTTATTTCCTTTAAATTTTTTAGATTTATTCGCATTTGTGTTAATTCTTTTTGTAGATTTAAATTTTACAATCATTAATGCAATTTACAATTATTTGTTTATTATTTTCTTTTTTAATGTGATATTGAGAATTAAAATGTTTATAATACAGTTTGGGAACTATTTCAATATCACAAATTTTGCATCTCTGTTAAAATGAAGGGGTCCGCGGTTGTGTAGTGGTCAGACTACTCGCCTCCTACGTAGGCAAACCGAGCTCGATTCCCGGTGGATTCGCTCCCATATTTTTGCAGTAGGAATCGCGCCGGACGATGCCGCTGGTCGGCCAATTTTCTCGGGGATCTCCCGTTTTCCCGCCCTTTCATTCCACCGCTCTCCATGCTCACCACACATCACCCTTATCGGCTCTCAAGACCTCGATGTTAAGAGCCGCCCAAATCTCTTCACTCACTCTGTTAAGGTGGGGTTGGTTTTTCGTTTCTTGGTGGACCCATTTTGATATAGGCTGTTCATGGTAAAGTGATACTTTTGAAGCCCTAGTTACTTTTTCCTTTCAACCATTTCTTATCCTTTAACCACATATTAAAATAAATGTATACATGTAATTAATAAACACAGTGTATAGATTCCACCGCACTCGTAAGTTTACGTCTAAGGCTAAAATAAAATATATATTTATTCACTATTATTATTCCAAATAAGAGGGTTTTCAAAAGTGCACACTTTACCGTGAATAGCCCATATCGTATTTATTACGAAGTACAAATAAAGATTTTTAAAAATTGTATACGAACCTCTTTTTATAATTACCATTCTATCGCACAATGGGATCGAACCAAGGTTATTTCCTTGTGCATCCTTCAGGGTCAAAATGTTTCGAAACTGTCTTTCTGACACTGTCGCGAGCAGCGAAAGCTGTGACGGGAAGAATCTTTGATTTGTTAGTCGAAACAAAGCAGGAAGCATTTTTGATTTTCCGTTATCTCGGGAGCTCGGCTCGAAGCTTATCAGCAACAACTTCCTTTCAGTTTTTGTTCGTGCCACCTAGCTTAAGTTGTCTGAACTATTACAACGTTTGTCAAAAAAGTCATTATGAAGTTGACTTCTTTGTTCTGTTCCCGTGGCTCAGAGGCAGTGTGGCTTACCTGGAACTTGAGACACTGGAGTTTCCGACCGTGTTCTTCCAGGGCAGATTTTCTGTTCAAATGAGAGACCACAATTTCTTTGTAAATATTCTATGAGTCAATCTAAATTAGCCGACCTAGACCGGTAGAAAACAAAAAATTCCTAAGTGGTCTCCATGTAGGAACGAATCCTCTCTCTTTCCTACAGATGTATGGGAGCTTCTCCCTGGGACTGATATACTTTTGTTTCTTCTATCCTTTATAACCATAACTATAAAAACTTAATACCTATATAAATTTTCTCATATTTTTATATAAATAATAGACCCTTTAATTATATAATTCAGAGTATTGGAAATTTAGAATATGAAGGATAGCCTATAAAAATTTGAAAACATAACAATTTATAATTTAAAAACCTTATAAATTTAAAAAAAGAAATCAAAATAACTGGTTATGCGATTCATGTTGAACCGGAAGGTTTTTAAACCATGTTACCAAAACGATGTGTTTAAAAATATGGTTAGATGATTAAAATTAATAAAATGATTGAGAATCTAAATAAAATGGTATTTTTGTTACGTTTACAAATTAAGGAAAGATAAAAATGTATTAACTGATTTCCATAAGAATTTTAAGTGATAGTTTAAATTTGTTTTATGTTTTAATTTGTTAATCTATTAAATGTTTATATTCTATTCAGAATAATTTTGCATTCAAATGAATTGTTTATATTCTGGCTCACAATCACTGGTTCCTGAAATCGTAATTATTATTATTATTATTATTATATTTCATTTCTTGTTTTTAACCTTAAATCCTAGATAATTTTTTATTTTATGTAACGTGTAATAGTAGCCTGTAATGTTCGGGTCTGGCAATGATATGAAGAAAAGATATAAATACGTTGAAATCCATGAGAAAGCGCACCTCTTTTCATAAACCTAACTTTTCTTGTCTACTCGTTGTCGAGTCGATAGTTGCGGTGAACAGCATAGTCACTCTTATTTAAAGCTAAAAAAAAATGCAGTTCTCCAAAGGTCAGGCCTTATGATACTTAATATTGTACGAAACTGCACATGGCATGCTTTCTTAAGTTGTTAGGTATGGTAAATTCGAACGATACTGTAAGAAGTATTGTTTAGCTAGTATTAACTAGTTTAAAGTATTAACATAATGAACATATGAAAGACATCTAAAGCAGCCAGATTCGACTCACCACATCTGTGATAGAGTGCAGATCTGCCTGGATATCAAAGTTCTGTTTCTGCAGCAGCAACCTCTCGTGAGCTGTGAGGCTGAAACTCTCCAGAGCCTCGCTGACTTCTCGCACAGCAGCGATCACTGCAGCATCTTGGTCTGGACACTGTAAGAAGAGCTCAATCTCTACCTGGCAGCTGTAAGCATAACAGCATATCTAAATGGTACCTGAAAGCACAGCAGCAACTCTGTCAGGTAACTATAAGCAAAGCAGCATCTCTGTCTGGTAGCAGCAAGCAGAGCAGTATTTCTGCCTTTCAATAATAAGCTGAGCAGCATCTCGGTCTGGTAGTTGTAAGCAAAGCAGCATCTCTCTATGGAAGTTGCCAGCAGAGCAGCATATATGTCTGGTAACTGTAAGCACAGCAGTATTTCTGCCTTTCAATAATAAGCTGAGCAGCATCTCGGTCTGGTAGTTGTAAGCAAAGCAGCATCTCTCTATGGAAGTTGCCAGCAGAACAGCATATATGTCTGGTAACTGTAAGCACAGCAGTATTTCTGCCTTTCAATAATAAACTGAGCAGCATATATGTCTGGTAACTGTAAGCACAGTAGTATTTCTGCCTTTCAATAATAAGCTGAGCAGCATCTCGGTCTGGTAGTTGTAAGCAAAGCAGCATCTCTCTATGGAAGTTGCCAGCAGAGCAGCATATATGTCTGGTAACTGTAAGCACAGCAGTATTTCTGCCTTTCAATAATAAGCTGAGCAGCATCTCCGTCTGGTAGTTGTAAGCAAAGCAGCATCTCTCTATGGAAGTTGCCAGCAGAGCAGCATATATGTCTGGTAACTGTAAGCACAGCAGTATTTCTGCCTTTCAATAATAAGCTGAGCAGCATCTCGGTCTGGTAGTTGTAAGCAAAGCAGCATCTCTATATGGAAGTTGTGAGCAGAACAGAATCTCTTTCTGGTAGCTGTAAGCAGAACAGTGCTTCTGTCTGGTAACTGTAAGCATAACAGCAATTCTGTCTAGTAGCTGTAAGCAGACCAGAATCTCTGTCTGGTAGATGTAAGCAGAGCAACATTTTTGCCTCGTAATTATAAGCAGTGGCATCTGTGTCAGGATGTTGTCAGGAGAGCGCCATCTCTCTATGGTAGTTGTAAGCAGAGCAGCATCTCGGTATGTTTACTGTAACCAGAGTAAAATCTCTCTCTGGTTGATGTAAGCAGAACAGCATCTCTGTATAGTAGATGTAAGCAGAAAAGCATCTCTCATTGGTAACTGTTAGCAGAGGAGCATCTCTGTTTGGAAGCTGTAAGTAGAGAAACATTTCATCTGGCAGCTATAAGCAGGGCAGCACCTCTCTCTCTCTGGTAGCTCTAAATAAAGCAACATCTCGGTCTGCTAGCTGTAAGCTGAGCAGTATACCTGTCTGGTAGTTATAAGCAAAGCAGTATCTATGTCTGCTAGCTGTAAGCAGAATAGCATCAATGTCTGGTAGATATAAGCAGAGTTGCATCTCTGTCATGAAGCTGTAAGGAAAGAAGCATCTCTCTATAATAGATGTAACAAAAGAATCATCTCTCTATGGTAACTGTAAGCAAAGCATAATATTTATCTGGTAGCCGCAAGCTGAGCAGTATCTATTTCTAATGACTGTCAGCAGTTTAGCATATCTGTCTGGTCCTTATAGGCAGAGCAGAATCTCTGTCTGGTATCTGTATGTAGAGTAGTATCTCTGTCTGGTACCTATACGCAGAGCAGAATCTCTGTCTGGTAGCTATAAGCAGAGCAGCATCTCTGTCTGTTCTATGTCTGCTATCTGTGTGCAGAGCAGCATCTCTATCTGGTAGCTATAAGGAGAGCAGAATCTCTGTCTGGTAGCTATAAGGAGAGCAGAATCCCTGTATGGTATCTATATGTAGAGCAGCATCTCTGTCTGGTAGCTATAAGCAGAGCAGAATCTCTGTCTGGTATCTGTATGTAGAGCAGCATTTCTATCTGGTAGCTATAAGCAAAGCAGAATCTCTGTCTGGTATCTGTATGTAGGGCAGCATCTCTGTCTGGCACCCATAAGCAGAGCAGAATCTCTGTCTGTTACATATAAGCAGAGAAGAATCTCTGTCTGGTATCTGTAAGCAGAGAATCATTTATATCTGGTAGCTATAAGGAGAGCAGAATCTCTGCCTAGTAGCTATAAGGAGAGCAGCATCTCTGTCTGTTACCTATAAGGAGAGCAGTATCTATGTCTGATATCTGTGTGCAGAGCAGCATCTCTGTCTGGTAGCTATAAGCAGAGCAGCATCTCTGTCTGGTAGCTATAAGCAGAGCAGCATCTCTGTCTGGTAGCTATAAGCAGAGCAGAATCTATGTCTGGTATCTGTATGTAGAGCAGCATTTCTATCTGGTAGCTATAAGCAAAGCAGAATCTCTGTCTGGTATCTGTATGTAGGGCAGCATCTCTGTCTGGCACCCATAAGCAGAGCAGAATCTCTGTCTGTTACATATAAGCAGAGTAGAATCTCTGTCTGGTATCTGTATGTAGAGCAGCGTATTTGTCTGGTAGCAATAAGCAGAGCAGAATCTCTGTCTGGTTTCTGTAAGCAGAGCAGCATCTCTGTCTGGTACCTATAAGCAGAGCAGAATCTATGTCTGGTATTTGCATGTAGAGCAACATCTCTGTTTAGTATTTGCAAACACAGCAGCGCCTCTCTCTGGTAGCTGTAAGCAGAGCATAATATCTATCTAGTACCCGAAAGCAGGGTAGTATCTATTTCTGGTGAGTGTCAGCAGTGTAGTATCTCTGTCTGGTACCTATAAGCAGAGCAGAATCTCTGTCTGTTATCTGTATGCAGAGCAGAATCTCTGCCTGGTACATATAAGCAGAGTAGTATCTCTGTCTGGTGTCTGTATGTAGAGCATCATCTCCGTCTGGTAGCTATAAGCAGTGCAGAATCACTCTTGTTGAGTGTGTGAGTAAGGGAATAGATTTTGGCGGCTTGTAACAGCGAAAACGTGAGAGTCGATGAGGGTGAAGTGAGTCGAGTTTTGTGTAGCGCCGGAATGAATGTGCGGGGGAAATGGGAGTTTTGCGAGAAAACCCGCCACCCAGCAGCATCTTCTGGGGCTATTATCACCCCTGAAATGACCAATTCAAATTCACTTTAATTTCTTCACACTGAGATTTAGTCTTTGGGGCCCAACATTCTGACCGCCAACTGAATGCATACGACTGTATACAAGAACTGTGAACTTGCAACGGCCATGTCTACCTTAAGTTTCTCCAGAAAGTGGCATTTGACCACCGAAAACTGCTTAATCGTGGCATAGTGCGATGAAGTCATGTCTAATTTAAGTACAGTACTCACTTCTATGATACTGTACTCCTCGCAAGACAAGCGCAACTCTTTAACGGCTATACATATGACTTCTCATTCTCTGTATATTGCATCCTAACGCAGCAGCCGAGTACGTGTACTTTGCTTATGTGCAAGAGAAAGATGTGTTAACTGCAACATATGGATTGTTCCCGCAACATAACCAATTGTAATTAACAGAATATTCTCTTTCTGATACAGAACTCTGGTTGCTGCTACTATGAAACAAATTCACAACTGTTATGTTGTCTCTGCTGACGTTTTTTCAGTGAAGCAAATAAATTAACAAAAGATTTGAATGTTGTTTTGAATGGCGTTTCTGCGATGTTACTCTCCAGCAAAATGTATTTTACTGTCACATATATCTACAGTGACTATTAACGAACACCTACTAAAGTACTTGAAGAATAAAATTTGTTTACAGGACATGTTTAGAGCACGTTGCTCTTTATTAACTTAATATTTCACTTGGCTGCATTTGTGGATTATTTTAACAAAGCATCGGCATATCATACTACATGAGGAAATAAGCTTTATCAAATGAATTCACTCGTTTCCCATCTAGACGAATCGGGCTCGATTCCCTGTGGGGACGCCACCGGATTTTCTCGGGGATCTCCCGTTTTTCCCGCCCTTGCATTCTGGAGTTGCTACATAATCATCCGCTTCATCCTCATAATTTTCAAAGAAATGATTTTTCTTATAACCTACCTTAAAACTAAGAGGAGAGTTGGAGTTCCTGGGTAGGGATAGGCCCTAAGTGCGTCTAAGGGCTGAGCCTCACACGCTCAGCCCAGGCATGCAGGGGAGGTTCTAACTACACGTTGTTGTGAACGGCGCTGTTATAGAGCCTCAATCACGATGATAACATGACGTTCGTGAGGCAGGTGTTGCCAGGCACGTGACGTAGCACGTTATCCGAGCAGCAATGGCGGCCACAAGTTCCTGAAGTGTTGATGTCTTACCAAGCCTTCAGCGTCTCCTCTGCATCGTCGTGTCGTTGCAAGTATGAGTAGAGACAAGGTCAGTACGAGGGTGCACGAAGTGGCCATAGTAATAGTCTCCTAGAACCAAGCGAACACCGCCACATCATCTCTCTTCATCATATGTAGCTCTTCTTGTCCTACAATAAAGCCGCTATAGTTGGCTTCACAATTAAGAAAACTTTTATTTTACCATAACAAGTAGGCACAACATACTTAACTAAAAAGAAAGTTCTGCACCTTCTCTAAGTGGCAGCATATGAAGGATGTTCACAAGGGAAGTAGGCGTATTACAAAAATACATTGGTCACTTCTTGAGTGATATTCTGTAAAGACAGAGTGTGTTTTCATGTCGTACTTTCTCATGAGCAGCCTGGCAACTCTGAAACCACGGTGCTCCAAACATTTTTGAGGCCTATAGATATGTATGTCACCATAGAAATCACCCTTGCACTAAACCAAGTTCCCATATTTGGCTATTTTTAATTAATTATGCTATGATACAACGACAGAACCATGACAAATTCCCATGCAACTGGCTTTCAGCAGAACACCTCATTTTTGTATGGTCTTTATTCTCAATTTCTGTAACTGTATATTCGTATACTACATACAAACCAGAAACGTAAAATAAATAGTGTCCTTACGGTTTAGCTCGCTTAGAGAAATCGTCTTAACTGTTATATGTATCCCTTTAATGATAGCTTTAAACCGTATTCTTTAAACAAGTAAAATAATATAGGCATTTTAGGCGTATTAAATTGTTGAGCAATGTGAGTGGTACAGACGGCTGTGAATAAGTAAGCATAATATCTCTACAAAATATTTCCTTTCCATGTATGCATACGTTTTATTGCAACCTAGAGATAAACCGTACAAATTATAGGGTCTCGGACATCGGATACAAATCGCCAAATTCCCATAAACTCAGGAAAATTGTCAAAAGTTATGACATTTATGAACGTAAAAAGTTTTAAACAGTAGTATTCTCCGTTCAGTAGGAAATACTTTGAACAAATAATGCGTAAATCTGTAGAGATTGTATGCAAAGCGTCACAGTAAATTTTTGTTAACTAATATAACTTTCCAGTATTATAAATTTAGTTCATACATTAAGTTCTTCATTCAAACAAAGTTTTGTTTAATTTTGTTCAATAGCTATTGTAAGTGCCAGGAAAATTATATGACAACCATTTTTAATGTAAGTGGCACATATAAAAATATTTACATTAAACGGTATTCCACGTTGCTACTTTGATGCCAAATATGATGGTAATCGGGTAAAATGTTACTGAGATATTTAACTACATTTTAATATTTCACGTGACACTTTATTCTAAAATATCAGAGTAATAAATTATTAATTAATGTATTTCGTGCGTAAAAGATATGCCGCCAGTATAGCAACTTGTATTCAAATCGGCTTGGTGTACACGGAGATATAGGATGCAGAACAAAGAACAAGGAGGCCGCAATTTTGATCACAAGCACCTTATCCTTCTAAAATTACATTTTTAAGGTAAAGTGCCACATTTGTAACGCAATTTTGATCACAAGCACCTTATCCTTCTAAAATTACATTTTTAAGGTAAAGTGCCACATTTGTAACGCAATTTTGATCACAAGCACCTTATCCTTCTAAAATTACATTTTTAAGGTAAAGTGCCACATTTGTAACGCAAATTTTTTTTGGATTCGTTTCGAAACATTTTAATAAATCATAATAAAATTTTCATTATTCTTATACAACAAAATAGGCAACGAAAAATACTAGGAAATTAATAATTTAACGTCCCTATGTTTTACCACTATGCCAAGTACGTTTGAAATAAGTTTAAAGGCTATGTAGATATGATATAATAAACGGTAAGATGTTCATGGTAAACTGAGCACTTTCGAAAGTTCTGTTTAAAAGCTACTTGGATGCACATTGTGTATTATTCCATCATATGTAAAATTATCATTGCTAGGGGCCTCATTACTTTATTTAGGCGTCAGTCAAATGAAACAATAGATTAAAAAATAATGTCACATATTTTACCAATTTTCTTGCTTACACATATGTGTATGAAAATAAAAATTAAAAAAAACAAGGAATTATTAATATAAAAGACGAGCCTACTTTCCTCAACATGGGTGAATTTAATTTTTAAATCATTTCTTAAAAGCTGAGTTGGTAGGTAACACTTGTCTCGTTGAAAGCAATATCATTAGAGATGAAACCAGAAACATATGTTTCAGTAGTGAGACAATTACAAATACACACGTGCCGTAACCGGGACTCGAACCCAGAAAACCTGGTACCATAAGGTAGTGTGCAATCAGCTGCATTACGGGGGTCGGATTAAAGCATCAAATTCTAATTTAATCAGTCTAATGTTTCGAATGATAGGGTTTACTAATCTAAAATATTTACAGGGCCACCATTTTAAAAATTATTCACCGAGTCACTTAAAACATGTATGTTTTCATGGCTTACCATAGCGCTACTAGTGTGAATAATTTTGTGGAAATCGGTTGTTCGATCCCTGAGATATGGCAAAAATCAGCCATATTTTTCATATAACGATCTTCATAAACGGTGGACAAAACATTTATGCAATAGAACATTCGGTAAATGTATACCACCAGTATACACAGTTAAGTTAAAATCGATTATATAGTTTCGTAGGTATAGTATCAACATTTAAGTGAGTTTGAACGTGGTGTTATAGTCGGCGCACGAGAGATGGGACATAGCATCTCCGAGGTAGCGATAAAACGTGGATTTTCGCGTACAACCATTTCACGAGTGTACCGTGAATATCTGGAATCCGGTAAAGCATCAAGTATTCGACATTACTGCGACCGGAAAAAGGTCGTGAACGAACGGGACAAACGACGACTGACGAGAATCATTAATCGTGACAGACGTGCAACCGTTTCTCGAATTGGCGCAGATTTCAATGCTAGTGCATCAACAAGTGCCAGCGTGCGAACTATTCAACGGACCATCATCGATATGGGCTTTCGGAGCTGAAGGCCCGTTGTTGACTGCACGACACAAAGCTTTGCGCCTCGCCTGGGCCCGCCAACATCGACATTGGACTGTTGATGACTGTAAGCACGTTGCCTGGTCTGACGAGTCTCGTTTCCAATTGTATCGGGCGGACGGACGTGTACGGCTATGGAGACATCCTCATGAATCCATGGACCATACATGTCAAGCTGTTCAAGCTGGTAGAGGCTCTGTCATGGTATGGGGCGTGTGCAGTTGGTGTGAAATGGGACCCCTGATACGTCTAGATACGACTCTGACAGGTGACAGATACGTGAGCATCCTGTCCGATCACCTGCACCCATTCATGTCGATTGTGCATTCCGACGGACGTGGACAGTTCCAGAAGGATAATGTGACAACCCACACGTTGAGAGTTGCTACTGAGTGGCTCCAGGAACACTCTTCTGACTTTAGACACTTCCATTGGCCACCTAAATCACCAGACATGAGCATTATTGAACATATCTGGGATACCTTTCAACGTCCTGTTCAGAAGAGATCTCCACCGCCTCGCACTCCTATGGATTTGTGGAATGTCCTGCAGGATTCATGGTGTGAATTGCCTCCTGCATACCTTCAGACATTAGTCGAGTCCATGCCACGTCGTCTTGCGGCACTTCTGCGTGCTCGCGGGGGCCCTACACGATATTATGCAGGTGTACCAGTTGTTTTGCTTTCCTCCCTACACAACACCCAGAGCCGTGTTGATTCCAGTAAGCTTAGCACATTGTTTAATAAAATACATTCTTGGTTATGTTAAGGATTACTCTACGCAGGTTAGCAACAAAACGTGAATTTAAATGGGAGAGTTTGACATAGTGAAAATTTCCGCCTCTAGGTGCGCAATGTTCCAACAAGTAAATATCTATTAACATTTTAAGCTTCGTGAATAATAAAAAATAAAGATTTTTCTTAGTTACGAAGTTATTTTATATTTGATTTATGATCATTACAATTATCCTGTAGAAAATAGAGGATATCTGTTACTTATGCGACACTAGCGCCCACCTAGTGGCCAAGCTTTTAACATTCATCTTCCCAACCTAAGTAGAATTGTCTTAGTTATGCCATTAGGGTACTTTATACACAGTTTGATTGTACAGGTGATAAAATCATCCTAACTAATATTATAAATGCCAAAGTGTGTTTGTTTGGTTACTTGTTTGTTTGTTTGTCCTTTCACGTCGCAACGGAGCAACAGATCGACGTGATTTTTGCACAGAGATAGTTGGAGGGCCGGGAAGTGACATATGTTACTTTTTATCCCGAAAAAAATATCACATTCTCTCAGGAATAAATTTTTAGTAAAAATAGCGCTTAGGGTACAATGCTGCATCAATGTAAGTTGTTAGTGTGGGACGAAAGCACAATGTCATACAAAAAAGCGATAGAGGCTCTTAACCGAACTCTACAGGATATACGAAACAATACGGACATTATGGGAGGAATGGTTGTATTACTGGCTGGTGACTTCCAACAAACTCTACCGGTGATTCAGAGGGACACACCAGCAGATGAAATCAAAGCCTGTCTCAAGTCGTCAAGCTTATGTGCAAATGTCAAGAAATTCACCTTGACGACAAATATGAGAGTTCACCTCTACAATGGCGTTGATACAGGACATTATGCTGATACACTATTAAAAATTGAAGATGGGTGGTTAGAAAGAGATACCGAGGGCTGTGTGTCACTAACGGGGGATTGTAGTAATTTGGTGCAGAGTAATACGGAACTGATTGCTAGCTTTTACCCAGACATACAAAGAAATATAAATGACGACCACTGGCTATGTAAAAGAGAGATTCTAGCACCAAAACATGGCATCGTTAGTGCTCTGTTCTGTGTTTATGATCAGTGTCTGTCTACTAACAAATACCGTTATTTCTCCCCATAAGATTGTTACCATAATGACGCGAGCGAAGCCGCGGTAAAAGCTAGTATTACGATAAATGTTTATGTATGTAATAAAAGCAGAGATGTTTTTTTTTTTTTTGTAAAATAAAATGTGAACGATCCGAACATTGCTGTTAAACACGTGTGTTTGACAGTTCTGGGGTGGTTCTTTACCAAAGGCTGGGAGCATGTGCAAACTGCCTCATCTTTAGTCTATGAAAAAATCATTACTTCAACCTACCAAGTGATTGCAACACATATTAAACAAATAATTACACGTGTTGTTGGCTTTCACATTCGATCTGTGTCAAGTATTATTGAAGCATTTTTACGTGCATTAAATCCGAAAGCCAAAACACATCGTCTTCAAAATCCTGCAATCTAAATTATTATGCGTTAGTTCGAATTTTTGACGTATAATAATTTCATTGACACTTTTGCTACAGGTTTTCTCTTTCCGACAAAATTGCTCCTATAGATGTCCGGAGCATATAATTTTACTAATGAGTTAATTTAGGTTTAAAAATTACAACTTAAGATCGAAATCTTGAGTTTTAAGTGTATGATGCTTACTTAAAATTCAGTCTTTTGAATCATGAATTTGAAGATCTCAATATGAAACTATCTGTCTGTGTTCTCAGCTTTCTACCAATGGCCGGATTTTCTGACCAGCAGATCATAATCTACACTTTCAGTCAAACTTATCTTCCAGATAATATCGCACGAGATCAACATGAACACGCTCAGATCATGTCCTGAAGTGGTCCGCATTTGGTAAAATACCGTTTTCACCCTATCATCTGTAAACACTCGATTCTTTATGCAATTTGGCCCTACTTCCTAAAGAAAGCTATTCTAATGGGATTGCCTTCCTTTCTGCGTTTTTGTGTACTTATGTGTCTGTGTGTGGGTTTGTGCGTGTTTTTCCAAACAGTTTTGGATTTGAGCATTTATTTTCAACATTCGTGGTACTTGTACAGTACATAGCAATGTTGGCAAGCCTCACTGTCGGCATCAAATTAAGAGATTCAAATCCTCATTGGTCCTTTATGTTCGACGGTGAAGACGTCACTTAAACAATAATGATAGTACAGTAATCTCGGGAACTACTCAACATATTCCTACTTAATTTGGTGTACTATTAGTAATGAAATGGTAACATTCTTTACACGTGTGTGATTTTTAGTATATCAAAGATTTATTTTCAAACTGGTGACATATATATTTTAGGTTTGAATGTCATATCTATCAAAGCAATTCAATAATTTCAAACAAACTACTTGGGCTATATATAGTTCCCATTGCGATCACATAAAGTGCTTATTCACGATGTATGTCGTCCACAGATTTGCAGGCTACTGTTTCTTTAATTTATAAAGTTTTGCCCTCGTACCTCAGAAACTATTGAGCTGATTACTACGAAATTTGACATGAGAATAGCACTCAGTTACGCCGCTCTCACTGAATAAAATTACAGCTCAAGCACATATTTTCAAAATGGCTGTCATATCAATATATTTAGTATCCTGTATGTATCGAAAAATTAGCTTATTCCCACCAAACTTTCTACGCTGGCAGTACTTTTATGACCATACAAATTATATACCCGCTTATTTCATCGGCTATTTTGAAAGATAGTGCCACCTGATATAACGAGCTTCATCTATCCCAGTAGCTACTACTCGGGGTCGCTCGGACACGAGAGGGCAGTGAGAGATGCACGTGACCCCGTGACACGTGCGTTCAACACAATGGGGAATCGGAGGCAGTTTTCCAGTTGGATACTGAAGGAAATCCCGGTCAGACTTGGCCCAGATTCGTCAAATGCTGTAGAAATGTATAGAATACAAGCTGTTATAGCATGTCATAGAAACAAAATATCAGCCTATATATGTCTATATAAATTCATGTATGAAACTACAGAAAAAAAAACAAATGCAAATTTCAAAAGTATATTAAATAAGTTATACCCAATTTGTTCTGCTTAAATTATATCCTAACTAGTAATGATGTATGTTATTTTCTGTATGTCAAATACATGAATGTAAAACTTCTCTAGTGTTTCATATTAAAACGGTGCCCTGCCTATCACTAGACAATCAGCTTGGCCGTGTGTCCCCAACTGCACAAACAGCACCATGCACTCAGAGAAGTCCGGCGTGTGCCGCGAACATGTGAGTGCAAGTGCAGTGTAGTGCAGGCAGTGCCGGTGTTCCGCACACCTTCCCCTTCCCACGGCGAGTTGAGCTCGCCAGGGGATATATGGATTTGGGTGGCTCTTAACATCGAGGTCATGATAACCGATCAGGATGAAGTAAGGTGAGTATGAAGCAGCTCTGGAATAAAAGGGAGGGCGAAACCCGCCGACCAGTGGCATCGAACACGGTTCGTCTGCGTAGGAGGAAAGAGGTCGAACCCGGTTCGCCTAGGTGAGAGGCAAGTAGTCGAACCCAGTTCGCCTAGGTGGGACGCGAGTAGTTGAACCCGGTTCGCCTAGGTGGGAGGCGAGCAGTCGAACCCAGTTCGCCTAGGTGGGACGCGAGTAGTTGAACCCGGTTCTCCTAGGTGGAAGGCGAGTCGTCGAACCCGGTTCGTATAGATGGGAGGCGAGTAGTAAAACCCGGTTCGCCTAGGTTGGAAGTAAGAAGTCGTATCGTCTAGGTGGGTGGATATTAGTCGAACCCTGTTCTCCTAGCTGGGAGAAAAATAGTCGAACCTGTTTCACATAGGTGGGAAGAGAGTAGTCGAACCGAGTTCGCCTAAGTGGAAGGAGTGTACCCGAACCCGATATTCCTGGGTGGGAGGCGAGTAGTCGTACCTGGTCTGCCTAAGTGGAATGCGAGTAGTCGAACACGGTTTGCCTCGATGGGAGGCGAATAGTCGAACCTGGTTTGCCTAGGTGGGAGGAGAGTAGTCGAACCAGGTTCGCCTAGTTGGGAGGCAAGTAGTCGAACCCGGTTGGCCTAGGTGAGAGGCGGTAAGTTTAACCTGGTTAACCAAGGTGGGAGGCGAGTAGTCGAACCTGGTTCACCTAAGTGGGAGGAGAGTATTCGAAACCCGTTCACCTAGGTAGGAGGAGTGTAGTTGAACCTGGCTCGCCAAGGTGGGAAACGAATAGTCGAACCAGGCTCGCTTAGGTAGGAGGAGTGCAGTCAAACCCGGCACGCCTAGGAGGGAGACGAGAATTCAAACCTGGTTTGCCTAAGGGGAAGAAAAGTAGTCGAACCCGGTTGGCCTAGGTGGGAGGCGAGTAGCCGAACCCGGATCACCTAGGTGGGAAGTGAGAAGTTGAACCCGGTTCGCCTAAGTGGGAGGAGTGTACGCGAACCCGGTTTTCCTAGGTGGCAGGCGAGTAGTCGAACCTGGACCGCCTAAGTGGGTTGCGAACAGTCGAACCCGGTTCGCCTGGGTGGGAAGCGAGTAGTCGAATCCTGTTCACCTAGGTGGGAGGCAAGTAGTCGAACCCGGTTCACCCTAGGTGGGAGGCGAGTAGTCGAACATGAATGGCCTAGGAGGTAGGCGTGTAGTTTAACCCGATTAACATAGGTAAGAGGCAGGTAGTCGAACCCGGTTCGCCTAGGTGGGAGGCGAGTAGGTGAACCCGGTTCACCTAGGTGCGAGGCGAGTTGTTGAACCTGGCTCAACTAGGTGGGTAGCGAGCAGTTGAACCTGGTTCACCTAGGTGGGAGGCGAGTAGTCGATCCCGGTTCGCCTAGGTGGGAGGTGAGTAGTTCAACCCGCTTCGCCTAGGTGGGATGAGTGTTGTCAAACCTGGTTCATTTGCATGGGAGGCAAGTAGTCGAACCCGGTTGGCCTAGGTGGGAGGCGAGTATTCGAACCCAGCTGGCCTAAGTGGGAGGCGAGTAGTCTAACCCAGTTCGCCTTCGGGAGGCAAGAAATCGAACCCGGTTTACCTAGGTTGGATGCGAGTAGTCAAACCTGGTTCACCCAGGTGAGAGGTGTGTAGTCGAACCCATTCACCTATGTTGGAGGCGAGTAGTTGATCCCGGTTCGCCTAGGTTAAATGCGAATAGTCGAACTCGGTTCGCCTAGCTAGTACGAGAGTAGTCGAACCCTGTTCGCCTAGGTGGAATAAAAGTAGTTGAACCCGGATCGTCTGGGTGGGAGGCGAGTATACGAACCTGTTTCACCTAGGTGGGGGACTGTAGTCTAACCCGGTTGGCCCAGGTGGGAGTCGAGGATTCAAACCAGGTTCGCCTAAGTGGGAGGCGAGTATTTGAACCCGTTTCGCCTAGGTAGGAGGCTAGTAGTCGAACCCAGTTCGCCGAGGTGGGAGGAGTGTGGTTGAACCCGGTTTGCCTATGTTGGATGCGAGTAGTCACACCCAGTTCACCTAGGTGGAAGGATTGTAGTCGAACCCTGTTCTCCTAGGTGGGAGAAAAATATTCGAACCCGGTTCGTCTGGATGAGAGGCAAGTAGTAAAACTTGTTTCACCTAGGTAGGAGGTGAGTAGTCCAACCTGTTTCGCCTAGGTGGGAGGAGTGTAGTCAAATCCCGTTCGCCTGGGTTGGAGGAGAGTAGTCGAACCCAGTTCACCTAGGTGGATGAAGTGTAGTCGAACCCGGTTGGCCTAGGTTGAGGCCAGTTATAGGACCCAGTTCACTAAGTTGGGAGTCGAGTAGTCGAACACGGTTCACCTAGGTGGGAAACGAGTAGTCGAACCCGGTTCACCTTGGTGGGAGGCGAGTAGTAGAATCCGGTTGGCCTAGGTTGGATGAGTGTAGTCGAACTGAGTTTTCCTAGGTGGAAGGTGTGGTTTCGAACCTGGTTTACCTAGGTGGGAGGCGAGTAGACGAACCCTGTTCATCTAGGCGGGAGGCGAGTAGTCGAACCCGGTTCATCTAGGTTGGAAGCTAGTAGTGGAATCCACCTCTCGAACATGGTTCGTAGAGGTGGATGGGGAGTAGTCGAACCTGGTTCACCTAGGTGGGAGGAGAGTAGTCGAACCCGGTTCGCCCAGGCGGAAAGGTAGTGAAGTCGTTCCCGGTTCGTCTAGGTGAGAGGCCAGTAGTTGAACTCAGTTCACTTAGTTGGGAAGCAAGTAGTCGAACCCGGTTCACCTAGGGGGGAGAAGAGTAGTCGAACTTGGTTAACCTAGGTGGGAGGCGAGTTGTCGAACCCGGCTCAACTAGGTGGGAGGTGAGTAGTTGAACCTAGTTCACCTAGGTGGGAGGCGAGTAGTCGATCCCGGTTCGCCTATGTGGGAGACGAGTAGTCAAACCCGGATCACCTAGGTGGCAGGCGAGGTGTCAAACCCGGTTCGCCTTGATGAAAGGTGAGTAGTTCAACCTGGTTCGCCTAGGTGGGATGAGTGTGGTCGAACCCGGTTCGTTTGGGTGGGAGGCAAGCAGTCGAACCCGGTTCACCTAGGTGGGAGGCGAGTAGTTGTACCCGTTTCACCTAGGTGGGAAGCAAGTAGTGGAACCTGGTTTGCCTAGGTGAGAGGAGAGTATTCTAACCACACACCACCGTGACACCGCATGTAATGAAATATACATAAAGGTTTTGGAGGTCGCGATATAAAAATTCTAATCAAAAGCAATCAGTAAACACAAGGGCGAGCGTTTTGCACGAGGAATGTCCGCAGAAAAAATATGAGCCTTTGTATTAATTTATAAAATCTGTAATTTGGAAAAGAAATCCCACTTCTGAATATCATATTATGTGTTTTTTGTAATTTCTGTGCAAGTGTTATACATGTCAAAGAGTAATTTGTCAGTTTCAGTGTATACCAATATTATGTATTTTATTAAATTAATGTTAAATGCAGTAATGTACATGTTGAGGTGCGCGGAATGCCAGTCGCTCGTACTTCGGTGCTGGCAAAGGTTGGCGTCCGTGTGTCACTGTTCTACCAGTCATGTTCACTCAGTAAGTAGTTCTTAGAAACCTCGTGTTTCCAGTGGCCGGAGAAGCCGCGCCACACTCCCCAGCAATTACATTTCCTGGGGAAAATTAATACTTCAATTTTAAATCACGTACGTGAGGCTCATACGCACACAAACTACGTGAAGGGCTTAGGACCAGGGTCCCCTTACTTAGTTTTGTTTCGCCTGTAGGAATACATTGTAATCGTTGCAGGGAAACTAATGTTTGAGTACGACCTACCAGCGTGTATTCTTTCCAATGTCGTCTTGCGCATAGTGTAGGCAGAACCCCAGTAACCCACCAATCCGCTACACCCTTTATCATGGTCTTAACTGCAACCGTAAGTGATACGTAAGTTGGTGACGTGATTTGATTGCAGTGCTTAAGGAGTGCAGGTGACCTGTAATAGGCACTAAACAGTATAACACGAGACTGTGTGGATGAGTGTATGTCCGTGTGATGGGCCACACGAGCCTGGGATAACCACCGCAGTCTCAGTCCTACCATCACATCCTCGTCAGCAGTTTTCCCCCTCCTCCCCCCGCAGCCCGCGGTAAA
This sequence comes from Clitarchus hookeri, assembly GCA_002778355.1. Taxonomy (NCBI): domain Eukaryota; kingdom Metazoa; phylum Arthropoda; class Insecta; order Phasmatodea; family Phasmatidae; genus Clitarchus; species Clitarchus hookeri. The sequence continues at coordinate 121,990 of NQII01003536.1, forward strand.
CCAACAGGCCAAGCTCCGTCAGGGCAACAGTACTACGGAAGGCCAACTACATTTTATTTTATTATAAAGTATATTTTTGTTTTCCAAGTTGCCAAGTTGTTATTTAAGTTATATTTTTCCATAGCTATTAAAACATTAAGCTGATACAGATCTATGATGTGCTGCCGATGTAACAACCGCACGAATAATAACTAAATTCGTCCATTTTTTTGTAAGATACTGCTGCGAAGTTTTATTTATATATGCTTACAATTATAATTCAGTAACAGAGAAATTACTATCAAGTATTTTGTGGAATTGCTACGTTTTATACATTATTTCAACCCACCTGTCCTTTTTATCAAAGTTTGCCAGAACCGCTTGCATTCATATGCAGAAAAATAGTGGCTGAAATTAACTTTTTTAATTATATAATAGTTGTGAAGCTTTCGGAAATACGCAGTAAACTAGAGATAAAATGTACTTCCGTCTAATGAAGTGCCTCACAATGTGGAAATTAAGAAGTTTGTGTCATATCTGTGACTAGTTCAAGTGCCTTCAAACCGCATAGGTCACAATTTATAAAATGGTTGCCATTTGTCAAATGTGTCATTGAAATCTATGTAATTTTAAATAAATATCTAGTAAAGGTGGTGTGAAAGGACGACGTGAAAACTATCAGGAAGGGGGGGGCTGTAGCTACCGGCAGTATACCACATGCGATATTTACTGTAGATCTCCACTTCAGGAACAGTAAGTAACTTAGCTTACTAAAGTTTAACTTGTTTCCATACTCGTTTTCCTGCCTGGCTGCTACGTTTTCATAATTATTTAATGATGACGACGTGATTCAAAGTTGATTTTTGACACAACCGTTTTATTTCAACAAATTTAGGCAATTTAGTAGGCCACGTAACAATGGGGTGTTTTGTTCAGTAACAGAACAGTATGTAAGCAATTCGCAAATATGCTAGCGGACTGTATGCTCGCAGACCCGTACAGAGCACCTTGTTCGTATGACAGTGCGAGCATGTGTGTGGGCACCTACACTTGAAAACTGACCCGCTGTAAGCACATATACTATAAAACTGACCCGAGCACTACTGGATAGTGGCTAAACTGTCAAATAAGCATGCAAAGTGTTCTGTATACCATAGAAAAGCATTTCTTTGAGGCTGTTATGTTCGCAGTAACAAAATGTTATTTTAATTTAAAAAACTAAATAAAATAAGTTTTTAAATTTTTTTATAAATTTTTATGGCAAATTTTAATTTTATATAGCAAAGAAAACAATATCCTTGAACTTATTCGTTCACAATAAAGAAATGTTGCTATACGCCAAAGGAAAAAGTTAGGAGAAATTAAAATATTATTTTGTTCATTGTTGTTTTTAGAATCCAACAAAAGTTTCTAAATTATATTATTCTTTACCAAATAGCAAATTCCTTAGACATTCGGCATAGTGGTTTAATTTTGAAAATCCAATAATTTAGTGTATCACAAGGGATACTGCTAAACTACTGAAACGAAAATGCAAGGTTATTATCGCCATTAATATGTACATTTAAAAAATTTTGTTTGCGGGAAACATATTTAGCAGTGGTATATATTTTTACGTTTTTTTTTTTGTGACAACGGAACACGTGTTGCAGCAAAGAAAGTGTTTATCTAGCGCAGGCAGATGACTTACCTCGATCTCGGGGAAGTGAGGACAGCGCTCGTGGCTTCTGAGGCAGATATCTGCTGCTGATGCAACTGGCTCCTCGTCTTATACCAACAAGCGGTGTGGCTGGACTTTGAGCTGGACTTTATCTGTTCCACGTCGTGGTTGGTGATGCTCCACCCACCACACAGTCGGTTCACGACTGGAAGAAACTTTTGGAAATCAACATTTGAAAAAACACCCTAGCCGTTAGCTACATGCATATAACATTACAAACAGCGGCGAGCGCGGATACAGTTGTGACGTTAGTTTGCCAGCACAGGTAACTGTAATCACGACAAAGTCGAGCTCTTATTTTTTAACGAGGCGCTCTTAGCCAACGGGGGCCATACNACAGGTAACTGTAATCACGACAAAGTCGAGCTCTTATTTTTTAACGAGGCGCTCTTAGCCAACGGGGGCCATACCGCACCCCGGCCTCCCACTAGGCGGGAGAGAGGGATCACGCCCTCTCAANACGGGGGCCATACCGCACCCCGGCCTCCCACTAGGCGGGAGAGAGGGATCACGCCCTCTCAACGCAGCCATGACAGCGCTCACCATTATTGATAAGACCCCTCTGCCCCAATCTGTACACAGATTGCACCAAGCAAGCCCCGATCTTATATAACAGATCGCCCTAGGCATGTCCTTCCATAAGGCTTGAGACTCTAGCACTCAAATTACCAAGCGTATGGTATGGCCGGTGCACTATCCAAACACCTGACGTGATCTCGGGCACGTCCCCGGAACTGTCCAGTTCAACGTCCGGTTCCATTAGCAAGAGGGGGGATCTCTCCGGAACCTCCTCCAGCATACAGAGTTAACCACTGCCAGCACGAGTCCAACCTCAGTTGATCCGAAGTCCAAGGCAAAACGCCCTGGTGGGCCAAGCGGATCATCCCGTGCTCCCTCTTAATTTTCATGGCACGTATGGGTTTTCCCGCGCCTGACTGCGTCCCCAGCTCACAGACAGCAGCAGTGCGGTCCCTCAGCCATTTCGGGATCCTGCACAACCAGCTATGGTTTTATTCCCTTTTTCTCTTCACCAACACCGTTATCACCTCCACCGCCCGCAAAGCTAGCTCGCCATCATCAAGCGCTCGTCCATTCCCATCCTAGAACTTCTTCACGGTGAAGTTCATGTCTTGGGCCCCAATGGCCTGAGTGCTAAGAGGTACCACACCCCACCATGTGGTCGGGCCTTGGTACTATCTATCGGCCCAAGCCATCACAGCAGATACCCCTTTGACAGTCGCTAGAAAACTGTCTCCCATAGGGACCGGGCGGCAGAGCCCAATACGTTTAAACAGGGGTGGCACGGGAAGCCTTGGGTTGCCATGGATGTCGAGAGGCTATAAGAGACGCATCATCCATCCTTTCCGGAAACCGGTTAGTAGGTCGGGCTCGGTTACCATAGCCTAGTACTGCCACGCCGCCTCAAATGTCCAGCCTACATTCCCCCCACCGGGGTGACCGTTCGATCCTCCCCCCAGTTTGCCAGCACAAAGAGAGGAAATAGTTCCAAAGTTTTAACGTAATTGTTAATTTATCGCTTACAAATGGGTGTCGAAAAGACTTGTATCTTATTATGCCAATTATTAATGACGTGATGCTAACGTATTTAGATTTCAACGTTTCTTGCATACTCACAAGATCACGCTCAAGGTTAAAGTAACGCTGCCATTTGTTTACTAACCTTTGTTCCATGTGTTGTTGACACACGTGCCAGAGAATTTGTGCGATTATCTCGTTTAACCTATAATAATTCATTTATTTTTCTTGTTTTACTAATATCCGCTCTTTGTTATTTGGTTTTTAATAACGTATGATTTTAATTTGTGCTCACTTTCTAATTTAGTTTTTATGTGTTTCGTGCACGTGTCTTTCCTTTGCCACTCTATTCTAACATTGCAGTATTTGAACATAAGAATTGTTTTCACATTGTCGAAGACGTAGAATCCTTCACTCGCAAACTCTGCCGTCCTGTCGAAAACCGTCACAACCATTTTTAAATAACGTTTTACAATTGCGCGAAACATCCAACTCAACCACCACGCCATGTTAACGTCTTCGATCAATACTTATGATCTTGCCTTCGATGTACGGGAATTTATCGAAATTCACTAAAAATCGATTGTAAATAGACAACAACTATCGATTCATCAAAATACTTTTCATTTTGGGTATATAGAACGAAATGTTTTTCGCTGGCATCGCAAATTCTTTTGTGTGAAATTCTCAAGATTAACAACTTTACGCTTGTGGAATATCCATTAATAATTTATACATAACTTTTATAATGGGTACGTGCATGTACGAACACATCTACACACACACACAGTGGAATGTAAACATTACATGTAAACATTGCCATGTGACTGCCACATGGCAGTCACATGGCAATGTTTGCTTACCTTTGGCGGAAGGATACGAAATGGGCTTGAAAGTAAATCTTTAGCAGGGCTTCAAGAAAGTATCTTCCAGTCGTGAACCGACTATAGTGCTGCACACTCGCCACACTGACGACATGGCGTCGTCGCGTCCGTACTTTCACGTGAGCGTACCCATTGTCCACGTGAAGCTCTGGCAAGGGACCTCGGGCAGCCGGCTGGCGTCCCAGGCTCTCTCCGGCATGCTACTGGCGTGATATTGCTGATGTGTGAAGCTGCTTCGTCTCTGTAATGTCAAGTAGTGTGTGTCAAGTCAGCAGTCCAGCTGGTATGTCAGCGAGGGGAGAGGGCCGCCTTACACTGGTCATAGACTTCTCCAGGAGCTGACACTAGATATGGCCTGCACAGTTCTTACTCAGCATTCACCATGGTGTCTACACCAACATTGCAGTATCGTATACAATGGCTTTATTTATAAACTTCACTAGTTTTCTGGCAAAAGATACTTATTTGTTATTGTTATTTCAATAATACTGGCTTAATTATGCAAGTTGACACTATCGATAAAATAATATTGCAAGCAACTGTCAGTTTATCAAGCACAGTGCTGCAGTTTGGGGTGTTCTGTGTAGTACTTCTTCTCTTTAAAATTGCTTGACCGTTACACGCAGTTATTCAATGTCGTGATATCTAGTGTCGTTACACAACATTTTTAACGGTAATTAAATATGTTTATTGTGGAACAAATGTACATTTTTAAGAGGATTATATACACATTTGTGTGCACTAAAATACAGGAGTAATAAGATTTTGAGTGCTTCATTGCGAAAGTTCTAACCCCAAACTAACAGCGGAAATGTTCACCGTCCTGAGCTGTCCCTCTTACCAACTCCTGGGTTCTTAGTTATTTTTTTACATTTCTTTCACATACATAGCAGCAGTTTCCCACTGTTTACAATACATCAACCATTTACATATTTTTATCACCCTATCGTAAGTAGCTAACCAACATATGCTGCACAGACAACCATCATTTTATTTTTTAAAAAATTGAAAGAAAAAATGAAATATAATTGATGATGTAATACACTAGAATGAGCCTATAACTCTTACTTACGAAATTGTTACTTTAATTATATATGTTGTTAACAACATGTCGTTCAATTATGAAGAAACGGAATTTATGCTGTGTGGATGGCAACAAATAATAGCTCATGACCCCAAATCCGGCCAGCTCTTTCTCCTTCCATGCTCTTTGTACTTCTGAGTTGCGATGGACCGCCATAACATCTGCAGCAGTTTTCCGCAGCGAATCCGGTACTTTCTAGAACTACCCTCCCCTGCCTCCTGAAGCCTGAGCAGGGAGATTGTAGATCACACAGCTGGCGCCTTGCTCTCGATAGCAGGCGGTCATTTAGAAGGCGCGGCGCCACTTGAATGCGCACATGTGCGTGTGTTGATACTTGTTTGTACCAGCTCGCAGTAAGTAGAGTACTTTCTAGAACTACCCTCCCCTGCCTCCTGGAGCCTCAGCAGGGAGATTATAGATCACACAGCTGGCGCCTTGCTCTCGATAGCAGGCGGTCATTTAGAAGGCGCGGCGCCGCTTGAATGCGCACATGTGCGTGTGTTGATACTTGTTTGTACCAGCTCGCAGTAAGTAGAGTACTTTCTAGAACTACCCTCCCCTGCCTCCTGGAGCCTCAGCAGGGAGATTATAGATCACACAGCTGGCGCCTTGCTCTCGATAGCAGGCGGTCATTTAGAAGGCGCGGCGCCGCTTGAATGCGCACATGTGCGTGTGTTGATACTTGTTTGTACCAGCTCGCAGTAAGTAGAGTACTTTCTAGAACTACCCTCCCCTGCCTCCTGGAGCCTCAGCAGGGAGATTATAGATCACACAGCTGGCGCCTTGCTCTCGATAGCAGGCGGTCATTTAGAAGGCGCGGCGCCGCTTGAATGCGCACATGTGCGTGTGTTGATACTTGTTTGTACCAGCTCGCAGTAAGTAGAGTACTTTCTAGAACTACCCTCCCCTGCCTCCTGGAGCCTCAGCAGGGAGATTATAGATCACACAGCTGGCGCCTTGCTCTCGATAGCAGGCGGTCATTTAGAAGGCGCGGCGCCGCTTGAATGCGCACATGTGCGTGTGTTGATACTTGTTTGTACCAGCTCGCAGTAAGTAGAGTACTTTCTAGAACTACCCTCCCCTGCCTCCTGGAGCCTCAGCAGGGAGATTATAGATCACACAGCTGGCGCCTTGCTCTCGATAGCAGGCGGTCATTTAGAAGGCGCGGCGCCGCTTGAATGCGCACATGTGCGTGTGTTGATACTTGTTTGTACCAGCTCGCAGTAAGTAGAGTACTTTCTAGAACTACCCTCCCCTGCCTCCTGGAGCCTCAGCAGGGAGATTATAGATCACACAGCTGGCGCCTTGCTCTCGATAGCAGGCGGTCATTTAGAAGGCGCGGCGCAGCTTGAATGCGCACATGTGCGTGTGTTGATACCAGCTCGCAGTAAGTAGAGTACTTTCTAGAACTACCCTCCCCTGCCTCCTGGAGCCTGAGCAGGGAGATTGTAGATCACACAGCTGGCGCCTTGCTCTCGATAGCAGGCGGTCATTTAGAATAAGGCGCGGCGCTGCTTGAATGCGCACATGTGCGTGTGTTGATACTTGTTTGTACCAGCTCGCAGTAAGTAAAGTACTTTTATAAATCAGCCTTCCGAACAAGCACCGGCCGCTAAATACTTTGCAAGCCACTCTCAAAGTCAAGCTGCCAGTAAAAGTGTCAGCGAGGAAGGAATATTCCTGCCATGTTTTACGTCATATTCAAGTGCAAAGTTTCAATTTTAGGAACAAATTATTTAAATTTCATGTTAGATTTATACTCACAAGTTTAAGTAATATGACATTAACATACTCGCGTTCCTGAGGTATTCATATCTACCACTGGCCGACGGAAGAGTTTTGGCCTCCAAGGCAATATTAATTCTACATATTATGGAGGAAACACTTGAGCAGAAAAGTTTTTCCTGTGCAGTACTTTTGAAAGTACTTAAATGAACTGCAAATAGCCAATACCAACGTCTGTTTTCTACACTGAAACTGCCTCTAAACAGCTGTATCGGTACAGTAAACCAAGAATTTTGCAGTAAACCACCTGATATAAGTCAGTAATAGTTATTATGAACAGATACACAAACAATACGTAGATAATTCTTCAGAAGGAATTAAAGTCAATAATTACAGACTAAAGCAAGGCGGGAAATAAAACAACCTCTCAGAGCCGTAGATACAAATATATCCAAGTAAAACGACGACACGTCAAATACCATACAGAAGAAGACAGAAGGTTGTCTACGGTGAAAGATCGACGTGTGCGTATTACTAAGTTGTACTAGTAGCAGAGTTGAAAGAACTTAGGGAATGTGAGCGAGTGTTGCCAACATGGAGAAGAAGCAGGGCATCTCGCTGCTGTTCGCATGCCTTGGTTCTAGTCCCAAACACTGGCCGGGAGACCATCACACACCAAGCAAGTTTTCAAACAACATCAAGTTGTCAACATCTGAACGTAACGCTGAACGCACTGCCACTGTCGTGGAATTATTGTTAACTAGTCACAATATAAAACAACTATAACTTGGTTGACTAGATCTGACACGCTTCAGTCTTTACTAAGCCACTTCAACGCCCATCGCTGTGCAATTGCTCAATAAGGCGTAATTGAAATAAAAAATACAAAATAATGTGCAAAAAGTATTTAAAATATACAATAATGTACATTGGAAGCAGTAAATTGAAATACAAAAAAAAATAGTATTTCTAATGCACAACAAATTTAAAATACTAAAAAAATTTTACAAAACGCTTTGCAGGAAAATAGTACATTTTCATTATATAACTTGAATAAAATTTCACAAATTTCTCACTAAACTGTAAAGTAAACGAGTACAAAAGACGTTTCTTAGGAATATACGGATTGCTCACTTTTCACTTCTGCTTAAATTTTTGATCACCTTTTGAGAAAACCTGTTATTTAAAATTTTATCTGACAGTGATGCTGTACTAAGATTAATGATAAAACCAGCCAGTGAAAAAAGTCTCAACGGGTGCTGAAGAACATAAGATAGTGTTATGACGAATGAGAAATTTCTACACTGTTTGATAGTGATTGAGACTTATTGTTTAGGTACGTCACGATTATCAACCCAAAATTGGAATCCTTTCCAATTTCACTATTTGGGCTGGAAAACACGTATAAATGTTCCACTGGATAATTATCTTTATTCTGCAGGGAAATATTTGCATCAACTTGGCTGGATGACATCAGTTCTTCTTTAGCAGCATGTATGCAAAAGCTCTTCATTACTTTCCTCTCCTGGTCGTTTAAGTCATGAGACAGTCATCTCATTTTGAACAAATGATAAAAACTTAATCTAATATGACTTAATTTACTGTTAAAGATAACATGAAATTTTTTTAAATAATATAATCAATCCTTCTGACATGCTTTGAAAGATCTGAGTACAGTAAGACACTGTAGACTCAGTACAGTAAGTGAGTACAGTAAGACACTGTAGACTCAGTACAGTAAGTGAGTACAGTAAGACACTGTAGACTCAGTACAGTAAGTGAGTACAGTAAGACTCTGCAAGACACTGAAGCTTATATTTCAATGAAAATATTGTTGGAAGCAACTAACAATAAAAACATTTATTTTCGAACTATAGACAGTCAAGTGCCTGCGCAATTGTTCAACACTCCTACAGATATTCTATTTCGGATTCCTTGTCCTGGTCAACACTAATTTTTGAGTAACTTCAGGTAACTTATTCTTATGTTCCATTAAAACTATACTATGTAATCATAGAAGGGATTCCTCTTTGTAGGGCATCAATAAGACCAGCTACAATTAAGAAGATTTTATTTGCGCGTAGCAGATTTCCAGTGATGAAAATATTTTGTATTTGTATTTTATTTCAAAACTGAAAATTCATATCAAAATAATTTTAAAGACAGTATCCTAAAATACTTTGAATATTAAGATGAAATACCAAATTAAAAATATTGTAAGTGTTTGCAATGCGTATTTCAAATATATGCATTTGATATAATGTCCAGCCGTTGCAACACCCTCTCATAAAATGGCTTGCTCCGTTCATCGTATAAACACTCTTGATTTCTGGCCACCTATCTTCTGTTCAAGGATTGTCAAGCGTGTGCTAATATTGTAATCATTATAATCGATTGATCCACTAATGAGTATTAATCCTATTTTCTGTGTATCTTGGCATACTTTTATTGGCTCTTTACATCCCATGGAAGGCAGTTAGTAAACGACAGTAAACAGCCATGTGTACTAGACTTTGTTATTTTAGACGTGAGTTGTTGACGAAGATCGTCAGGAAGTTACACTCACGAGGTCGCGACTTTCATGCCCTCGTCAAATTTTGATAATAACTAACCACATAATCTAACCTCACACAAATTATCCGGAACTGAGTCACGCCATTCTTCAATCCTGGCCATTTCTGGCAGATTCTTAACATCTTGAATTAGATTCTCAAATTTAATGTTGAAGATGCTGACACATTTGCATTTCTAACCATTTTAATTTATGGTCTATTGTAAATGCAAGTTTTCTACGAAAAACGCGCAGCACCTTGTTATAATTAGTTATTCCCGCAGACATTTAATTAATATCTAAAATATACACTCATGAACAATTGGATAAGAGACACCTGTCGTGTTGGCGAAATGGCGCTGTGGTCAGCCCGTCCAATGGAATAGCACCAAGCCGCTCATTACTGGGGTGTCTTCATGTCTTATACTGACCGTCTGCAGATCTGCGTGTATTGTGGGAGGATATGCAGCGGCCATAGTTCAGCATGGCTCCTGACCACTTCCGGTGTCTTGTGGAGTCCGCATGACTGCCATCATCAGGGCTAAAGGAGGTGCTACACGCCGCTAAGGTATCTCTAATCCAACTGCTCATCAGTGTATCTCTTTTAACATACATGACCTACAAAGTCGTAAGTCAGGGCATAGTAATATGTCAATAGTAAAGTAGCGTTAATAAGTTTGACGTTCTCTTCTATTGTGCTCACCCACCATAGAGTCGCGAAAGTCACAATAACTGTCGCCGCGCTACTTGTTTCAGCGAAGGAGAACTGCTTCCTTCCGAAAAACTTGCCGCACTGAGCATGCAAGTAATTATCATGATCTTTAGTCGTCAATCTGAATTAATTAATATTTCGCGAGTAATAAACTTCATGTCATTATTTAACATTTAGTAAATTATCCAGTTTAAATATTTGCAAATAATACACACGAAATAATTTTATAATATAAGAATTACAGGACTGTCGCGCTTTTCCTTCCACTGAATTTTAGTTATTTAAAATTACATAAAAAAAATACATTTTAAAATGTTTCTCTCTTTGTATTATATCAACTAATTTACAATGATACTTAGTCAAGAAAAAACATGTTCACAATGCTATTTCTGAAGACCGCATGCACTTTTTTTTCCGAATTCTGAAATTGTTTACTTATATTTATTTACTTTACAAAATAACCCATTGGAAAATTACAACTTTAAATGGCATACTTAATTGTGTAACTTTACAGAAAGAAAATATTTATTAAAATAACAGTTAATAATCACATTGTCATTACTGAATATTACAACAAATAGCAGACACAAAAGGAAAAGATCATGCACATGTGATTATTTTTTATCTACAAAGCAGTTGGCTTGCTGGTGTTAAACTATGTACATATGTTACAATATGTGTGGCTTCTTTGCGCTTGGGTACTATTCTCTTTCGAGCAAGAGCAGCCAGCAACTACTTTCATTTTTAGCAGGCAGATGTCGTCCCTACACAATATCAAGGAATCCAAAACTACGCCAATATCTAGTGTAAGTAGTTGTGGCAGACACTAAGGAGTGACCGCGCAGTGTCGATGCTCCATTACCAAACTCCACTTATATCCTGGCAGCGGAACAATGAGAGAGAACTACGGCAGGTCCGAGTTGGTGGGGACGTGAAGTACAACGAGGACTCCGAACCACGGACAGACCATCAGTCGGCTACTACACGTCGAGGATTATCCTCTAAAACACCAGTGATGTGAATGTCAGAGAGAACTGTCCTTTCCTTAATATCACCTCTGCCTCTAATAGCCACACTAAGCAAAAGTTTTTGTTTAATTTAAAAAAAAAATTCGTTTCGCGTGACCAAATTTATTGTTTATAAAGAGGGCAATTTAATATATTATTGCTGGAAACTAATTATTCTTTTGTTCTCTCCTAGTTGCGCAACGATGCCAGACTCAAGATGGAGCGACTCAATATTCCTACAGCTGTACGTAAACTACAGTTCCGTTTGCCATTATAAATCTACAGACACGACCGAGATACAAATCCAGAACTCCAGTCCCCCAAGGCTACACGTGAACGTACTCGACGAACGTGATTGGTTATGAGGTAGTAATGTTTTCAGGTAGGTACCAAATCAAATACATGGCAATTACGTGCATTTATTTTCTTCCACTCTTTCGTCATTACTTTACGGTTTACTGCTAAATTAATATCACTTTGATTATTTGTGCCAGCATTATGTTTCAATAAGCATACTAACAAACGCAGTTGTCCTAATTGTCACAGAAATTACAAATAAATTCACTGGCTGTGTAGTGGAGACAAGGCAGTTCATTGACTTCACAGCCAACCATATGAATGCCGGTACTGCACACAATCTGATTTTGTTGCAGCCAAGAATTCTATACGGACAAACCAAAAGGATTGTGGTTTTCTCCAGACAACAATACATATATTTATTTACTACAAACAAAATATTAATTTTCCTCCATTTTGACGGTTATAACATCCATTGTAAACCAAACTGGACGCACTTTTAAAATGGTTGTGTGATCTAAAAACACGTACATGAGGTCGAAACAGCTCAATATGTGATCATCTCAACAAATTATTCCTAACTATTTTACTCGGTCTAAGATGAGAAGAATGAAAATTCACACTCCACTCCTCAAGGTTCAAATATGTACATGGGCGCCGAGATAATGTCTAGCAAAGCTTGTAAATCTTGGCCGCTCGCTTGTCCAATCAGGATCTCTGAATTCTCAAAGAACAGCGCTGGAAATGTGAACAACGCTAGGAAGTTTCATTTCACTAACATCAAAAGTTTACACAATTTAGCACTCAAACAAATAATCTTTGAACCCATGTAGATATATACAAACGATAAAACAAGATCGTACGAAATAAATTTGAGACGACCGTGATGAGAACAAAGTAGTTCATTAATATATTAAATAAAACCTTTCAATTTCGAAAAGGGAAATTTAAATTTTATGTTTTCTGATCTGAAAATAATTTGCTGGATATTTCTTTAATAACTTGACCTACATAGGAACTGTACGTGTTGGAATTTACTAAACAGCCGCCTACAAAACTTATGTTTCTATCTTTAACGCATAGTAGCAGCATATCAGATCGAAAAAGTAGTGAATATCGTTAATGTTCTCGAATGACTCTCTGCAAAACATTCTCATAGTCGAGTCTCAAGTAACATCTTAAATAAGACTTGATAAATACCATATTATATCTCAAGACACCGTTATCTCCACTACGCACTTCGCAATCTACGAATACTGTAGGACAATCTGCATCAAGACGGCATGCTCACAAGAGAAAACTTGCACAAAAGCTGGAACTGAAACTAACCTTGGCAACTAGACACGAACAACAAATAAATAAGTATATTTTAAAGCGACGGCGTCCCCGGTGGCAACCTACGCTCTGGTGGGAAATGTTGCGCTAGGACACGCACGTTGACACTACGTTGACACTACGTTGGTCCAACGGAAGATGCCAACAAAAATTTGCTACCCCGAAAATATTAAGAGATTACTAAGCACCCTTCATGAAATGATGTCACCAAATCAGAAAATGCCAAAAACTCCAGCAAGTTCATTTTTTTTTTTTTTTATGTTTGGTTGATGGTCAATAAAATAATGGTAAACATATGTAATATGTGTGTGTATTTCTATTGAGCCAACGCTGGGCAACCAACATTTTATGTAAGAGTAGGGAACATAGTTTTTTAATTAAAACAATGCAACTTCCTTGTATTTTATATAATACTAGCGAACCGGCCCGACTTCGCCCGGTAACAATTTAGTTTCTACAGCGATACTTTGAAAGACAAAAATGATTACTGTGAGTCATCCTTAAAGATAAACATATGCTATTGTCGTCTTTTCTGTAGACCTTTTTGAGAGCTACAATTATGTAGAAAATTAATTTGATGTATCTCTTATGGTTTAGTCAGCGTAAGCCATGTAAGCGAACTAAAAGCGGTTTTTACGACTTGATTACAAACGGTTCGACATGTATCTATTATCCTTACATTAAATATAAATGTATGAGAAACCAAAACATTCCTCTCGAAATCCTCTAAATTATGTTGAAAACCGCATCAAAATCCATCAAGTAGTTTAAAAGTACTAAGCGAATACACAGGCAGACGCGGATATGCGACTTTGTTTTATAATATTTAGAGACAAGATATAACGTTTCTCCATAACCGTCATAACTCTTTAAAATGTGTTCATTTGGTTATATGTTAAATAATGTTACGAACACAACGGTTGGCAATTTGTCTAATTTTTATGTTGGGTCAACATTGTAGAACCAACATTTTGCCAAAAATGGTAATTAATATATTTCTAATGAAATAAAACAATAATTCTGTATGTTTGTTTAAAAGCTATGTTTTAACACACAAACAGTATCTTATTACAAAATGTTTGTTTTCTTGGTAACTTGAAAAAATTACTATTGGCATTTGGATTGTAAACTTTTGTTAAGCCAACATTGTGTAGCCAACATTATACCAACAAAGGTAATTGCCATATTCCTGATGAAATAGCACTATGATTTCGTATGATTGTTTAAAAGCAATGTCTTATTTAAAATTGACTTCGGTGGTGATGTATTAGTACTTGTTAGAGTGAGTGAAGAAATTTAGGTGGCTCTTAAAAGCGAGGTCTTGAGAGCCGATAAGGATGATTGAGATGAGTATGGAGCAGCACCAGAATGAAAGGGGGGAAGAAATGGGAGATAGATCCCGAGAAAACCTGCCGACCAGCGGCATCGTCCGGCACGATTCCCACATTCATAAATCCGGGAGTGACCCGGCCGGGGATTCAGCCCGGTTCGCCGTGGTAGGAGGCGAGCATGCTGACCACTCGGCCACCGTGGCCCCTAACTTGTTAGAAAACATGCTTTCGACATTTGGTAAGAAAACCTCACTGGGCCAACATTATACAACCAACATGAAATCACCAATAGCATATATTTGTTTTAAATAAAAAAACATTGACTTTCACAGCAAATAAAGACTTGCCAAACTGTGTTTTGTTCCGTGTCTGATGCGGATATGTTGTGAACATAACAGTTGGTGATAGGTATTTTTAGTTACCTTGCGACAACATTGCATTGCTGGCATGATGCCAACATAGAATATTATTAATATTTTCTAAATAAAAACGTAAATTGTTCATTTAATTTCCTTAATAGTTCAGAAATTTTAGCACATGGGTGATTCAAATATAAACTGTCTTTTATTTTGGTTGTACATACACTGAAAAGCCAAAAAAAACTGGTACACCTGCCTAATATCGTGTACGGCCCCGCGAGCACACAGAAGTGCCACAAGGTGACGTGGCATGGATTCGACTAATGTCTGAAGGTATGCAGGAGGCAATTCACACCATTAATCCTGCAGGGCAGTCCACAAATCCATAGGAGTGCGAGGCGGTGGAGATCTCTTCTGAACAGCACGTTGCAAGGCATCCCAGATGTACTCAATAATGTTCATGTCTGGTTATTTAGGTAGCCAATGGAATTGTTTAAAGTCAGAAGAGTGTTCCTGGAGACACTCAGTAGCAACTCTCTACGTGTGGGGTGTCGCATTATCCTGCTGGAATTGTCCACGTCCGTCGGAATGCATAATGGACATGAATGGGTGCAGGTGATCGGACATGATACTTACGTATCTGTCACCGGTCAGAGTCGTATTTATAAGTATCAGGGGTTCCATTTCACGCCAACTGAACACGCCCCATACCATGACAGAGCCTCCACCAGCTTGAACAGTCCCCTGTTGACATGTTGGGTCCATGGATTCATGAGGATGTCTCCATGCCCGTACACGTCCATCCACCCGATACAATTGGAAACGAGACTCGTCAGACCAGGTAAAGTGTTTCCAGTCATCAACAGTCCAATGGCGGTGTTGGTGGGCCCAGGCGAGGCGTAAAACTTTGTGTCGTGCAGTCAACAACAGTACACGAGTGGGTCTTCGGTTCCGATAGCCCATATCAATGATGGTCCGTTGAATAGTTCGCACACTGGCACATGTTGATACCCCAGCATTGAAATCTGCGCCAATTTTAGAAAGGGTTGCCCGTCTGTCACGTTTAATGATTCTCGTCAGTCGTCGTATGTCCCGTTGGCTCACGATCTTTTTCCCGCCGCAGCGATGTCGAAAATCTGATGTTTTACCGCATTCCCTTTATTCACGGTACACTCGTGAAATGGTCGTACTCGAAAATCCACGTTTTATCGCTACCGCGGAGATGCTATGTCCAATCTCTCGTGCGCCGACTATAACACCACGTTCAAACTCAATTAAATCTTGATAACCTGCCATTGTAGCAGCAGTAACCGATCTAGCAACTTCGCCAGACGCTTGTTGTCTTATATAGGCGCTGCCGACCGCATCGCTTTACTCTGATTGGTTCCATACCTCTGTTATTTGCATATGCACGCCTATAGCAGGTTTTTTGGCTCTCCAGTGTATGTTAGTAGTTGGGAAATAAACTTTTGAAACTTGTAGGTTTTAAATTCAGTTTCAAAGCAGTAAAATCTGACTTTAATCGATTAAAATATACACATCAGTATATTGAACTGCAGTACTATGGTATTTTCTTATTTCTCCACTTCTCTCAAGGTAGTCTAACGGGCGCGAGTTTGAATTCAATATGAAATGAATAGTGATGAATACGAATATGGTTAAATCATTTTTTTTTTCGTAATTGGTTAAAAATTATTTAAAAACTGATAACTAACTTTGGCAGAACATTGTTTAATGGTTGGCATTATGTATGCAATAATACATCTCGCCAACACATTACCAACGTCGAAACATGGTGGTAAATCTTTGTTTGGGAGATGACTCTATGAATGCGTTTCTGAAAGAAAAACTCTTCTCTTTAAAAGTGCGCACACAGCCATAACGTTATGTTGGGCCAATGTTGTATTTCAGTTGACAACCAACATAGAAGCCATGTCGGGACAACGTAGGCCTGCGTGACATATCGGCGTTGGGCCAACCTGATATGCCAACTTTGGCCCAACGATAGAGCCAAACGTTGTGCCAACATTGGTACAACAAAAATTTTCTACTGAGGGTGATGGCTGCACTGCATTATACACCAATAACAATTTACTTGGTATTTTAAAAAACATTTAAATGTGATTAAAACAAATAAAGGGATTATAATACATTGAAGAATAGGCGTAACGAAATTACTTGAGGAAAAGTTTCGGAATAATAAAATACCGTACATAAATGTATACATTATAAAGACGTGCCACGCATACAAAATTAGTCTTTACGCACAGCTGACTATTGCAGTGTTTTTTAATTACAAAACCTTTTAAAGTATGGGTTTTTTTTTAAAAAGTGCCCGCCATTGAACGAAAGTACTCTCTCAAAACAAGTGTACAGTGAACTTGGCTGAGGAAGGCTTACATACCTCTTAAACAAGACGTCAACGACCATGAAACTGCGATCTTAACCAGTGGCTATGCAAGAGAAATATTCGGTCTTAATACACGTATTATTAAGGCGGTTTTAGTTAAGACCGTCTTATTTTAATACGTTTTACATAAATTTGAGCAACGTTTATGAAATGTAAATACGAATTTGAAACATGAAATAACATTGCCTTGACGAAGCTGGTTGTCAAGATGTACTTACGAATATCGCCTTAAGCACTGTTTGGGTATCCTCACGAGTATCGTAAGGTCCATCTTTCGGAAATACTTATCGCCGTTGCAGTCCAAGAGGTCAGAAGAACATGTGCGTGATGGGGATTCCCATCTGCTCTATCTTCACGCCGCCGGAAAATACTAGCTACATTAGTGACCTCTCAGCAATATTGACAGTTCACTAGACGATTTTCATTTCTAGTTCGAGTTTACTTTATATAGATAGCTTTTTAAAAATGTGCCGATTTTATATGATTCTAAATTAATAATTTATGTAAGTTTAAAAAAGTGCATAGTTTGCAAAATATAACCCCATACATCCGCAAGTAAATGTTTTATTATTAAGAGGTAAAATAAGAGTGTGTTTATTCTCAACACTAAAACAAAGTTATTAATATGAATTATGTATATTCCATGCATAGGTCGATTAGTATTTCTAAAATATTAACCAATTATTATAGAATTACATTTTTAATGCGCTAACAAATGTAATATAATTTTCAAAAAATGTATCCGAACGGTTTAAAAATTAACTTGTTTTACCTCCCAATGACATTCTCTAAAATAACTACAGAAATATTCAGTAAATGAAGAAATTTTTAGAATATGAAAGTCATATTTTTCGGTTTTTCTGCTAGACTTACATACAACGATAAGTAATGTTGTTAAACACATGGCGCACTTTAATGAATTTATATTTTTTATCGTTTCTAGTTTTCCGATATGCATGACATATAAATTAAATTATATATTAATAGACCCGTCTCAATAAAACATAATTTTACTTGCCATTAGCTTAAAATCACTAGAACATTTCTCGTCTATAGAATGGCTGGAATATATGCAAAAATGTTATTATGATACATTTTTTGATTAAATCTTCTTTTCAGTAATACACTAGGAGTAAACAAAAACATTATATGCAAATACTTGTATATGACACTTTAGATTTATTTGAAAATAAAACATTGAGCTCCGTTTAATTTCTTGATAATCATTATATCGCTTCTCAAACCCTCGCTAACTCATCAGCTCAGGAACAGTCCGGAGAACAACGGCGTGTCGTTGAATCCAATTTCCAACAATACCTACATCAAGTATTTTGGGTATCGTTAAACAATAAACGATTTTATTAACTTGCATGATTAACTACTGTTTTACTGAATCTTATGAAATAAGTCACTTTTCCACAGTTGATAGTTTGTCTGCTAGTGTGAATTAAAACCATTACTGGTTTTAAATTACTTGCATTTGAATCACGCTATGTAGTCAGGCATTTCCAGTATTCCTGTTCATAACTTATTTTCTTGCATTACGAACTCCTCCATAAACAGCCTGTAAATATGAGTCAAAAAGCGAGGAAATTAGTAATCAATTAACCTACTAAGAGGATTTGTTCACCTACCAAATAAATTATTTAATTTTGTTATATTGTAAGTTTTAAAATTATCCAGTGGAATTCTGTTGATGATAAAAGACAAAGTAATACGTAATTAAAATTAATTAACGTGTTGAGTATTTTTTTTTTATCGCTTAATACATTTTAAGTTCTGCGTAATGTACACGCGACTAGATGCTAGAAAACAAAATTTATAGAATGATATATGGCTTCATGCTTCGCACTATATAAAGACCACAAATAAAAAGCCTATACAAAAATTTTTAATATCTTAAAATTTACAACAAATACATAATAATTGTTTATTTTAAGATAATATATTTAGAAACAATTTTAATGGCGGTTATCTTAACTTAAATTCAACAGTTTAATTTTACTAACTGTAGTTAGTTTAAGTACGTCATTTTTAAACTGTCACTTTGATCACTGAACTACATTCCGCTATGTTTTTGGTGTGGATCAGAGAGTTATCCGGTGAGTGGCCAACCAGGGAGATATGACCACTTGTTATTGGTAATGCGAGTGAAATATGTAGTTAATTAGAATAATCAGGATTTGTTTAAGATAAGGTTCTGAACCATCTTATTACGCAAACCACCTTTGATGAAGTAAAAATGTCTCAAATACATAAACTGTGTTCGAATTCAAGCAAGGGTAAGGCGAGGTCCCTCGGTTGGAAAATTCAAACACAGCACTGGCTGCTTGTCGGTTAAAGCCACCATCCGCCGACAAGTGGTACACGGCTGTGAGAAGCCAGTGGCCAACTCACTCTCTCTCAGTTTGGAGACAGAAACTGCTGACACACACTCGGACAGGAAACACACACAGCACCAACAATTAAGTATTTTGAAAGACGTGTATTTGCACTGTGAAGCCGTCTAATTAAAGGCTCCGACGAAGAAAAACTGGGTTCGAGTCCCGGCGGGGGCAACGTGAGTAACTGACGGTAAGTATGGAAGGAGAGGTACCACGGCACCATGTCTGGAGAGACGTTGGTTGACTAACTATAAGGTTTGAGTGCCGGTGAGGGTGAAATGAGGTGAATATGGAGCAGCTGTGGAATGCAAGTGTGGAGATTGTTGCAGGAAGACTCGCCGACCTAAGACTATGGTATACCAAACGAGTGTCCAAACTGAACTCTGCGTCGTCGTTTCTTCTTCCTCGCGATATAACTTTCGCATATTATCCCCTACACTCTTTTCGATGTCTTATAGATTGGTACATCCTGGGTCTTCAATGCCCTTCTACAATGTTCTTCCTGGTAGGGTTCTGGTTTTGAGTAGTTCCATTATAATCATATATTATATTATAGAGACCCGTGGTTTTCCAGCTCTTCTGTAAGTTGGTTTCTTACACTATATTTCATGGCTGACAAACATGCAAATGTATTTCGTCTTACCCAGCGAATTATTTTTTAGATAAGTTTTTAGACTGCCATGGAAATCAGATTCCTTCAACATGATTCCATTAGCATTAATTTTGCCTAGAACATGGGCAGGTTTTCGAGCCAGAGGTTTACACTGTTTGACATGCTGGCGATATGCATCACGAAACTATTTGTCCTCATAGTTCGTTGTCTTATAATTCTTAAATTAACGCCCACACGTATGTAAAATAAGCCCATTCTGTCTCCTTCATGCACTTACCTCTATCCTCGTGTCCACGTGCTTTGCTACTTTTACTGTACATCTCACCGCAGTAGTGACACAATCCACGCGATATCGACAGCGAATTGTCCATAACATCACCTTGCACATCCTCACTTACCAATCGTTGCGCAATCGCTTACTGCACTAGGTGGCGATCATGAACGCAGCCAGGATTACTTTCAGGGAGGTGCATCTGCATCTAGGCATTATACTATTAACTAATATAAAATATAGAATTATACATGTATATATTGTAGATAAATGTAATGTCAAATTCAAATCGCGTGGGTATTTGATTGAATATATTTCCCTCATCGAAAACATACTTAATCTCTGTAGCAGATGGTTGGCATTACTGCTCGGGGAATCCCCGCCTGCGACCGCGTCAGTTCACGCTGTTCTGATTGTAGTTGTTGATAGTGCGCAAATCAGTTGTCTGTAAGGAATCTGCTTGAACAGCGACTCTATTTATAGTCCTTTTTAGGTAATTTGTTGTGTAGCTAATTACATTTTGTTCAAGTTATGAGTGACATAAGACGTTTTTTGTGTAAAAAAACGTAATCATAATTCTGATGAAGGTGATTCACCTCATATTAATACATCCAGGCCGGATACAGACAGACTAGATAGTCCATGTATGTTGTGTTGGTGTTTCTACCCAAATAATTTAATGTATTGTTTATTATCCGCATACAGAGGAAAAAAAAGACTCAAAAACAACGAAATAATAATAGAAAATACTTCCCATTTTTGTTACACTACACTGAAAGAAAAAAATAGTAACCAGTACCCATAAAACATAGTAAAAAAAGTCACAACTAAATTTACAACTTATTCATTATTTAAACTCTTGTATTATTTTCTCTAGATAGATTATGCATAGAAGTTATAAAAATATACATTAAAAATTGAAAGCTTTATAAATTAATAAAAACCTTTTAAAATCACTACTTAAATGTTAACTGATTTTTTATCACAAAAATTGGTAAAGTATACGTAATATCATTTCATAAAATATTTTTGATTTTTTTTTCTGAATGCGTTAATTGATTAGTTTATTTATTATATAAGAATCATTTTTGCTTAGAGGTACCAGCTCTGCACGTAAAGATTTTCATGCTGAAGCATCGTTCGATTTTTCTAGCAGAAGCACAACTAATTCATTCTTGGATATTGGGTTGTGTTTGGACCTCGGTTATCAAGTCAATAATGATCTACGTTTGAAATTACTAAGACATACTTGGAACCCTAGCAAAACGTACACTTTTAAAAACGACGTTAACCTTGATGCTAAACGAGATTTCCGACATGAATGGCTTACAAAATATCCGTGGTAAGCCTACTCAGCTATAGCAAAGGGACCTATGTGTAGGATATGTGTTTTATTTCGGCCTCCAGTGCAGCGCGGTCTAAAAGGACAGTTTATAGTTTTTCGTTGCCTCAAATATCAAAAGTTTCATGAAGCTGCACAGTCTCATGCCACAAGTAAGTGGCATTGTGACGCACTGGCTTCGTCAAATACATTTGAAAATATCATGGATAAAAGGGGACTAAACGTTCATGAATCTTTAAATACGGCACATCACAAGGAAGTTGAAGAAAATCGTTTAAAACTTCGATCTATCGTATCAACAATTTTATTTTGTGGGCGACATGACCTTCTACTTTGTGGGAAAGTGGACGAGGGTTATGTTTTTACAGACCTGCTACATTTTTGAGTTGACTCGGGAGACGAGATTTTGAAGAATCATTTAGAATCAGAAGCAAAAAATTACTTATACATATCGCATCAAATTCAAAACGAATTGATTGAAATTTGTTCCGATGTTCTGAAAAGCAAAATATTTTAGGAGGTGAAACATGCTTCGGCTTTTTCGGTTTTGGCTGATGAGACTTCTGATATTAGTGGCACAGAGCAATTATCGATTGGTTTTCGCTATCTACGTTATGATAAAGATGATAAAAAACCCATAATTTGTGAAGAATTCCTCGGATATGTACCGGTACAAGAATTGAACGCAAAAGTCATTTCGGAAACTATTATTCGCTTCCTGCAAGAATGTTATTTTGATTTAAATAAACTTGTTGGCCAAGGATACGACGGGTGTGCTGCAATGGCAGGTCACATAGGTGGTGTTCAGAAAATTATTAATGATAAATATCCTTCAGCCCTATTTTTCCACTGTGCAAGCCATGTATTGAATCTTGTCATTAATGACCTGAATACTGTCAGTGAAGTGAGAAATACTGCTGGGACTACAAAGGACATTATAAATTTTTTTAGAGAGAGTACGTTGCGGCGGAATTAAATTCCAAATATACCTCAATTTTGTGAAACGCGTTGGACAGCAAAGTACAAAAGTATCAGAAAAATTTCTGAAAACTTTCTAATTATTGTACAAATTTTAGAAGAACTTTCGCAGGACGCGCCGAACTCTACAACACAAGCCAAAGCCTGTCAGCTTTACACGACTGCAACTACTCCAACATACATTGTGACACTTTTAGTAATTGCTGCCTATTCTGCCAGACTTGAACCCGTGTGCAGTTAATTACAAGAAGTAAATATGAATATAAAGGAAATACACGATCACGTAAATAAATTAACTGATGCGTTTCAATCTCACCGCGATAATGCCTCTATGGAGTTTGCGGTCATTTTCGAGAAAGCTCAAAAAATTTGCGAGAAACTGGATGTTGAATTTAAGCGTCCTTGAGTAGTGGCAAAACTGACTTACAGATCAAATCAACCTTTTGAAAATGTGGAAGAATTTTTCAGAATATCCATATTTATCCCATACTTAGATTCTATTATTTCTTCACTAAAAATCGATTTTCTTCAACAGACAAGGAAACATTTTCGCTTGTGCAGCTTCACCCAGAAAATATGAGAAAATTAGACAAATCAGCATTTTTAGCGATAGCAGAAGATATACAGAACCTCTACGGAGGTCTTCTACATAATTTTATTGCCGAGGCTACCACATGGTACGAGATGCTGAAGATAAATAAAGCAAATAATGTGGTTTTTAATGAATCTGTTGTTGAATACGCAGATGTAATTGCTCAAGCCACTCCGTTTTACCCAGCAGTATGTGAGGCAATCAAAATTTATTTAACTATTCCAGCAACAACATGTAGCAATGAATGTACATTTAGCACGTTACGACGTGTCAAGACGTGGAATCGCTCAACGATGGGAGACGCGAGGCTAAGCGGCCTGTGCATGCTCAGTGTTCACAGGAAAAGAGTAGAGGAGGATGCTGCATTTATTGACAAGGTGATGAACAAATTCGGACAGCAACCTAGACGCCTTCAGTTTTTATTCAAACAGTAAATTAATTTAAAAAATGTAATTTTTTCTATGCATTTTCTTTCCTGACATGAGGGTGCAAGTGCACCCCCTTGCACCCTGCTGCTGGCGCCCATGGTGGCGATGGCATATTTAGAACATCATTACACACAGCATTACTTACAAGTCCATCACAGGTTCGTGGCGACGACAATACCTCTTTTTGTTTGCTAGTGGAGGAACAAGTACTTTACATATTTTTGAATATCTGTATAGGTTGTCAGTACGAGCCAACAGACGAAGACACTTTTGACACCTATAAACCATGAGTGACAGGTTCATCTTACATTAATGCTTTTCGTGTTCCTGGCATTGCTGCTATTAGCAAAGGCTTCATCACAGTACATGCATCGAAGTCTTGACACTTTATTCACAACCATTACCTTCGCCACCCCCTCCCCACTCCATCCAAACCTTCTTTTCTTTCCTCTACAACTCCCACCAACACCTCTCTGCCCCACCCCCACACACACCCTCCTTTCTCTCACTCGCCCCTCCACACATCATCCCACTCCTCATACACTCCTCCCCCCAAACCCTGCCAAAAAACATCACACTCCCTTTTTCATACTGAAGGTATGTGTATATTCACAGGTCCATATGTATGAACCCCTACTGGTTTTGCCGTCCATCAGTTTTACCCCAATTCATAAATAGGTTATGTGTAGCATATTAAGTATGTAGATTTTCTTTTTTTAAGGTTTCTTTAAGGAAGAAAATGATACTCTAACAAGGTAGGGTAAAAAACAACAAATATATGGATTTACACACACTAAATTTATTCTACAGATAAATACATATATGCTGTAACACAAAAAAAAAATTCTGTCTCTGGTCATGTTTTTTTTAATTACTCTGCGGAACTGATGTTGGGGTAACTTCTTGTCTAGTCGAAGGGCAGTAGATTCACAGTCCAAGGACGAGGCACACCATTGCAGAGCAGCTGTACGTTCCTCCACACGTGTGTCCAATCATGTTCCGAACTGTAGCAGACGTGCCGCTGCCGGTCGTCGAGAAGTTTTGTCACCTTACACAACGAAGGACAGCCATATTCGAACTGCGTGTCAATGATTTCAACTTCGTTTTTGCACAAATTGCTCAGTCATTTTTTCTGCTAGGGCCTCGCCATGTAAACCAGTCCTTGCGAATACTGCACCAGCAAGTTGCGCAGCACATTTCCCACCTGGTGGTACAGAATCTTGCCTTCGTCCCACTTCAGTCTGTAGTGGTACTTCGTCAGCCAGTCATTCGCCTTCTTGCTTTTATCGCCCAACAGTGTCCACAAAAAAGGAGTGGAAGGATTGTGTGCGCATTTCGCCATCGTCATCGTGGGACACATCAGTCTTCTTGAGAACATAGCCGCTCTGGCTCTGGTATCCCTGCAGATTACAGTATATCCTGCTGCTGTCTATGCTCGACGCTGACTAAAGGGATATCGTATATGACCTATTGTATTTATACCCACTGCGGCATTCACGAAAGTATCTTGACGACTTTGTCTCGACAATTGCATGATGCGAGTCGTTCGTGAAGTATTAGGCAGAAAGTGTATGTGTATGGGGGAATATTTCCTATGTAGTGAATTCAATCCTGCGGTCGATCACATTAGAACTGATATGCTCGCCATGTTTATTCACGTCGAAAACCAAAAGTGGGACCAAACTATTGAAAGAACCCAGACTCAGTATCGGGGATTCGGTGCGCCCATAATATGCTTTTTGGAATTGAGCCTGCATTTGGAATGGCAGCAGGTACTGGCCATTTTCAAAGTTCTTGTTCATGTCCACGTATGGATAGCTTTCAGTATTCAAATATATTTTCAAATTTTGTATTTAATACGTGTCGAACTGCGAATAGCTCACTCTCACCTTGTGTTTTTTTCCAGTCTGTAGCTCAACAATGATGTACTTCGGATTCTCGGTGGCAAAACTGGACTTCACCATCCAGTTGATGCGCTGGCTTGTGGGCAATCCGGGGGTACGTCTCGAGAGTCCACGACCTGAAAGTCACATCAATGTTTTTGCCATCTTCCACATTCTTCAGTATATTGATGCATTCGGCAGTTCTCAGCTGAATGTAAGGCAGCATCCATTCGATAGACTGTAGCTTCAATGCCACTGTATCTAGGTTTTCCCCTGTACCAATACTGAAAACGCATGTGTTTAAGTCGTAATTTAGTGGCCAAGGGGAATATACCATTGATTGATATGGGTGGAGGGATAATTTATGTTATATAAGTCCAATGATTAATTTGGGGGAGGAAGGTGAGAATGAAGGGGTGAGTTTGAGGTAAACGTTATATCTTCCTCGATTTTTTAGATTTATTGTAATTTTTTTCGATTTATCTCGAATTTTACGTTTGTGTGGAGGGTTGGCATGGATGGGGTGAGGTGAGGGCGGTGGAAAATAGTGAAAGGTTGACGTATGTAAGCCCCACTGTAAAAGACAAGGCGGCTTATACGGTCAAAGTTAATGTCCCCCAGGCCCCGACTATTAGGTGCGTGGGGGGGGT